>CM053773.1:119998066-120010401 GCA_028658325.1 Potorous gilbertii
GCTGAAGAGCAGCATTTGAATCTCAGACCCCAAGCACTAGCTGGGCGGATCTAGGCCAGGGGGTGGAGAGGACTCTCAGAAGTCAAGTAACTGGCTGGGAAAATGCCCAGAAAAGGGAAAAAAACTAAGACCATAGAAGGTTATTTTCTTGGGGAACAGATGATTGCACCATTCCTCTCTGAGGACAAAGAGATCTGCTTAACATCAGGTAAAGACATAGGAGTCACAAAACAATTTATAAGCGTTCTTTAGTTTTACTTAAAAAGTTACCAAGACTGAAATGAGGACAATTTTAAGAAAACTCAGTGTGCTGTAAAAAAAAAAGGTACAAAATTCTCTCTGTGAATCTCATCATTGCATTAGTAATGAAAAGAAGAGCCAATGGTTTTTTAAAAGACAAAAATTATAGTAGATGTTTCAAACATTTATAGATCAGTTTTCATGCCATTAAAACTAAAACTTATAAACCCAGAGAATATTTTCCCAGGAAAACATCCTGGAACAGTGGGATCAGCCAAAGGAGTAAATAGTCTTTTAGCCCTAGAGGCTAGGAAAATCACAAAGAGGGGTCCCTCTTGCTGAGGCTGAAGGGGACCAGTGCAAGACCAGAGCTGAACAAGACTGACCAAACTGAGCAAGCCAAGAGGAGATTCTGAGCTCCAGGGTGGTGGGGAGGCCATAATTGCCAACTCCAGGATCCCAGGTGTACCTCAGCACCCCAGGGGAATTGAGAAGACACTATCACAGACAGGGTTTGCCAACTGCTGAGCTTGCTCATGCTCTAGCTCAACAGAGGTGACCAGCTGTGGCCAGACCACCCCTCCCCCACACTTAACACAGCTAGCTCCAGGGTAACTCTGGGGAAACTCAGAAAGACTTCACCTGGCCTATGTTTTGGCACACCAGCCAGTTCAGCACCAGGTAAGCTGCAGCATTTTAGCTTCTAAATGAAAGAAACAGAGGCCACAACACAAAAAGCCCAAACCATGGGACAGAGTCTGCCATGCCCCAGAAGTAGAGATCCACTTTAAAATGCAAGGAAAAGGCAATCAACATGAACAAGAAGCAAATTAGAAAACCAAAGACCATAGAATCTTATTAGAGGGACATAGAAGAATAAAATGCAAATTCAGAAGAGTGTAGCACTGAAACAGTACTCCCATCTGAAATGTCAGATGAGAATATGAACTGGTCTGAAGCCCAAAAAGCATGTTTGGAAGACATCAAGAAGGATTTTAAAAGTCAAATTAGAGAAGTAGAAAGAAAACTGGCCAATGATTTTAAAAATATGAAAAAAGAATTCACTGAAGAGACCATCTACTTAAAAAGGAAAATTGCACTAATGGAAAAGGAAGTACAAAACCTAACTGGAGAAAATAACTTCTTAGGAGTTCCAATTTCCAAACTTCCAATTTGACAAATGGACCAGAAGATATAAAAGTTAACTGAAGAAAAGAATATATTAAAAATAGAAATTTGGTAAATGGAAACCAATGACTATGAGGCAGCAAGAATCAATCAAACAGAATGTAAAAATGAAAAAATAGGATAAAATGTAAAAGATCATATTGTAACAACAACTGATCTGGAAAATAGATCCAAGAGAGAAAAATCTAAGAATTATTGATCCATTATAAAACCATGATAAAAAAAAGAGCCTGGACAACATTTTCCAAGAAATCATCAAAGACAACTGCTCTGAGGTCCTAGATTCAGAGGGCAAAATAGTCATTGTAAGAATCCACTAATCACCTCCTGAAAGAGATCCCAAACTGAAAACACCAAGGAGTATCATTGTCAAACTCCAGAACTATCAAGTGAAGGAGAAAATACTGAAAGTAGCCAGAAAGAAACAATTCAAACACCAAAGAGCTAGAATCAGAATCACACAGGACCTTGCAGCTTCTCCATTACAAGGTAGGAGGGATTGGAATATGATATTCTGTAAGACAAAGGAGCTGGAACTACAACTAAGGATCAATTACACAGCAAAATTGAGTATAATATTTCAATCAAGGTGTTGGACATTCAATGAAATAAGTGACTTCCAGACCTTCTTGGTGAAAAGGCCTGAGCTACATAAAACATTCAATCTTCAGAGACACAATTAAAGAGAGGCATAAAAAGTTAAGCAGGGGGAAAAATTGTCATTCAATATGGGCAAACTGTTTATATCTACATAAGGAAAGATGATATTTGTTAATCTTGAGAAATGTATGCTTATTATGATATTTAAAAAGGATATACATAGATTGAGGGAGTGGGTATGAATTAAATGTGATGATAAAATATGATTCAAGGGTTTAAAGGGATTGTAATCAGTGATGCAAAAAAAGGAGGATGCAGAAAAAGGTAAATTACATCACAGATAGAGGCACAAAAATATGTTACAGTAGAGGGAAAATAGGGGAGGGAGATGAGCATTATTTGAGAGTCACTCTCATCTGATTCGATTCAAGGAGGGAACACCAAACTCAGTTAAGTTTAGAAGTCTAACAAGCTCTATAGGCAGTAGGAGGGAAAAGGGGAAAGAAAAGGGATGAGAGGCTAAAAGGGAGAGAAATAGTAAGGAAAAATGGGGGTAAAGAGGAGGGAAGCTGTAAGAAGGGAAGCACTGAGGAAGGTGGTGGTCAAAAATTAAAACTCTATTTTCAAGGGGAAGGGAGAACCAAAAGCATAAAAGGGGGGAAAGAGGAGGGAGGGAAAGACACAGATAGTAATCACAACTGTGAATGTGAATGGGATTAACTCTCCCAAAACCATAATCCAACAATATATTGTTTACAAGAAATACATTTGAAATAGGGGGATACACCAGATGTAAAGGTAAAAGATTGGAGTAGAATATATTGAGCCTCTGCTGTTGTAAAAAAACAAACAAAAAAAAACAGGGGTAGAAATCCTAATCTCAGACAAAGAAAACGTAGAAATAAATATAATCCAAAGAGATAAGGAAGAAAATTATATCCTGCCAAAAGGCACTGCAGACAACAAAATAATATCGTTAATAAACATACATGCTCCAAGTGTCATAGCATCCAAATTCTTAGAGGGGAAGTTAAGGGAGTTACAGGAAGAAACAGACACAAAAATACACTAGTAGGGGACCTCAAACTCCCCCTTTCTGAAGTTGATAAGTCTAATTTCAAAATAAACAAGAAAGAAGATAAGAAGATGAATAAGTCTCTGGATAAGGTAGATATGATGGATCTCTGGAGATAAATGAATGGGAACAGAAAAGAAGGTACCTTTTTCTCAGTGGTACATGGCAAATACACAAAAATTGATCATGTATTAGTGTAAAAAATCTTATAATTCAGGGCAGAAAGGCAGAAATAGTCAATGCATCCTTCTCATATCATAATGCAATAAAAATTATGTATAATAAAAGATTATTGAAAGATAAAACAAAATTAACTGGAAATTAAATTATCTAATCCTGAAGAATGAGTTGGTTAAACAACAAATCATAGAAACAATCAACAACATCATTCAAGAGAATGATAAAAATGAGACAACCTACCAAAACTTATGGGATACTGGAAAAGCAGTTCTTAGGGGAAGAGTTATATCATTGAATGCCTACCTTAATAACTAGAGAAAGGAGAGATCAATGTGCTGAGTATGCAGCTGAAAAAGCTAGAGAAAGAACAAATTGAAAAATCTCCAAATTAGAAATAATGTAAACCAAAGGAGACACTAATAAAATTGAAATTAAGAAAACTATTGAATTAATAAATAAAACTAAGAATTAGTTTTATGAACAAAACAATAAAATTGATAAACCTTTGACTGAATTGATGTAAAAAAAGAAAACCAAATTACCAATATCAAAAATGAAAAGAGTGAACTCACTTCCAACAAGGAGGAAATTAAAACAATAATTAGAAATTACTTTGCCCAAATGTTTACCCACAAATTTGACAATGAAACGACATGGATGAATATTTAAAAAATACATAAATTTCCCCAGCTAAAAGAAGAGGAAATTGAATACTTAAATAACCCCATCTTACAAAAATAAATTGAATAAATGATCAATAAACACCATAAGGAAAAAGCCCCAGAGTCACATGAATTTACAAGTCAATTCTATCAAACATTTAGAGAACAATTAATTCCAATACTAAATGGGCTTTTTTGGGAAAGTTGGCAAAGAAGGAGTCCTACCAGATTCTTTTTATGATACAAATATTTTTCCGATACCTAAACCAGAAAGAGCTACAATAGAGAAATAAAATTATAGACTAAGTTCTCTAATGAATACGCACACAAAAAATTTAAATGAGATATTAGCAAAAAGAATATAGCAATTTATCACAAGAATAAGTACATTATCATCATGTAGGATTTATACCAGGAATGCAGGGCTGATTCAATGTTAGGAAAACTATCAATATCATTGATAATATCAAAAACAAAACTAACAGATGTCATATACTTATCTTGATAGATGCAAAAAACTTCTGATGGAATACAACACCCATTCCTATTGAAAACACTAGAGAATATAGGAATAAATGGAACGTTCCCTAAAATAATAAGCAGTATCTACTTAAACCATCAGCAAGCATTATATGCAATGGGGATAATCAAGATATATTTCCAATAAGATCAGGGGTGGAATCAAGGATGTCCATTATCACCACTGTTATTTAATATGGTAAGAGAAATGTTGGCTTTAACAATAAGAGAAGAAAAAGAAATAGAAGGAATTAGAATGGGCAAAGATGAAACTAAGTTATCACTCTTTGCAGATGATATGATGATATACTTAGAGAATCAAGTAAAAAAACTACTTGAAATAACAAATGGCAAAGTTGCATGTTACAAAATCAACTCACATGAATCATCTGCATTTCTATACACTACTAACAAAGTCCAACAAAAAGACATACAAAGAGAAATCCCATTTAAAGCTATAGTAGACATAAAATATCTGGGAGTCTACCTGCCAAAACAAACCCAGGGACTATATGAATACAATTACAAAACACTTTTCACACAAATAAAGTCAGATCTAAGTAAGTGGAAAAACATCAGTTCCTCATTGTAGGTTAAGATAATATAATAAAAGTGACAACTATACTTAAATTAATTTACTTATTCAATGCCATTCCAATCAACCTACCAGATAATTATTTTCTAGAGCTCGAAAAATTAATACCAAAATTCATCTGGAAGACTAAAAAGTCCAGATTATCAAGAGAACTAATGAAAAGAAATGCTAGGGCCTACTACACCTCAAATTGTATTATAAAGCAATATTCATCACAATCACTTGGTACTGGCTAAGAAACAAAGTGGTAGACCAATGGAACAGGTTAGGCACTCAAGACAAAGTAGTCAATGAATACTGATAAATCCAAAGACCTGAACTTCTGGGATAAGAACTCATTGTTTGAGAAAAATTGCTGGGAAAACTGGAAAACAGTATAAAGGAAACTGGATATAGACCAATGCCTGATACCAAACACAAGAATAAAGTCCAAATGTTTACATGATCTAGTATAAAGATTGATACTATAAACAAATTCAGGAAGCAAGTAATAGTGTATTTATCAGATTTATGGAGAATGGAGAAATTTATGACCAAACAAGAGATAGAGAATATTATGAAGTACAAAATGAATAATTTTGATTACATTAAAGTGAAAAGTGTTTGCACAAACAAACCCAATGAAACTCAGATTAGGAGGGAAACAGAAAACTGAGAAAGAATTTTTTCAACTCATATCTGTGATAAAGGCCTTATTTCTAAAATATATAGAGAACTGAGTCAAAAGTACAAGAATGCAAGTCATTTCCCATTTGATAAATGGTCAAAGGATATGAATGGGCAGTTTCAGAGGAAGAAATTAAAGCTATCTATAGTCATATGACAAAATGTTCTAATTCACCATTGACTAGAGAGATACAAATCAAAACAACTCAGGTACCACATCACATCTATCTGATTAGAGAACCATAACCAAACAGGAAGATGATAGGTGTTGTAGAAGATGTGGGAGAGTTGGAACACTAATTCTTTGTTGGTGGAGCTGTGAGCTGATCCAATCATTCTTGAGAGCAATCTGGAACCCTTCTCAAAGGGCTACAAATATGTGCATACCCTTTGACAAGGCAACATTGCTTCAGGAACAGTATCCCAGAGAGATCATAAAAATGGGAAAGGGTCCCACATGTACAAAAATATAGCAGCTTTCTTTGTGGTGGCCAAGAACTGGAAATCAAGGGGATGCCCATCAATTGGGGAATAGCTGAACATGTTGTGGTATATGAATGTAATGAGAAACTATTGTGCTATAAGAAACGATGAACAGGAAAACTTCAGAGAGGTTTAGAAGGATTTACATGAACTGATGTTGAGTGAAAGGAGCAGAACCAGGAAAACTTTGCACCATAAAGTGTGTGAGGAATTTTTCTGGTAAACTTAGTCTTTCACAGTAGTGCAAGGACCTAAAAAATTCTCAATGGAATCGAGGCAAAATGCCTTCCACATCCAGAGAAAGAACTATGGAATTGGATCGCAGAATGAATCATACCATTTTCTCTTGTGCTATGTTTTGTTTTATGGTTTCTCCCATTCATTTAATTCTTCTATGTAACATGACTAAGATGAAAATGCATTTAATAAGAATGCATATGTAGAACCTATGTAAGATGGAACACTGCCCTGAGGAGTGAGGTGGTAAGGAGGGGGAGCAGGAGGGGGAGGGAGGGGGAAAATCTAAGATATATGGAAGTGATTGTAGAAAACTGAAACCTGAAAATAATTTTTAAAAAATGAAATGAAATAAAAAATAAATAAACTAAAACTTATGCTTTGATGTTTCTGACTGTTTGACCTGCCTGGAATAAAAAACAAGACCAAAACTTCTAAAAATTTCTAACTAGCAAAGATACAAATTTTCCAATTTCTCAGAAATTGGTAGAATTTGGTAGAAATTTGTCCCTAGCATTATTATTTTTCTTTTTTGTTATGATGGAGTGGTGAGGGAGGGGCAGTCAAGAGGAAATGAGAGGGAAAGGGAAGGAAAGAAAAGAGGAAGGGATGGAGGAAGGGAGGGAGGGAAGGAAGAAAAGAAGGAAGGAAAGAAGGAATAATAAAGTGAGTCACAAACATGAAAACAAATATATTTCAGTTATTATTATTTATTGTTATTCTTTCAAGTTTCTATTCTCATGGCTCACTCAAAACATCAGCTCTCTCTAAGGATAGTACTTAGGCCTTGAAATGGAAAACCTAAAAGCATCCATATCCCAACAGGGCTAGACATTTTTAGAATACTCTGGTTTTATTTTCCATGGAAATGATACATTCTGTGGTGAAATGCTTTTAACTCCTCTAAAAATTAAATCAATTTCATGGAATAAACATTCATTAAATATCTACTATGGAGAAGATATTTACTTTTAATTTAAGATTTTATGAATTTTCTTTTTAACACAATTTTATCTAGGAATAAGGATAATAAATAATACCCACCATGCAGTACTTTATAGTTTGTAGTGGTTTTTACACCTATTTTCAAATATATTGTGAATTCATTAATTAAAAATTTAATTAAATTAATTTTAATTAATTAAAAAAATTAAAAAAGAAGTTAATGAGTTAATGGTATCAGAAGTTTCTTAAAGGCAACCAGTACTAGAAATTCCCTAGCAAACAAGGAAACCCTTTGATAAGAACCCCCATGGGCCAAAGATAATATTTAATTAAACTGTGACATTACCACTTTTGTGTAGCTTAATACAATGCATTTTTTTCAGCACAAACTGTCTTCTATAAAATACTTACATCCCCTTTCTCCTCTTCTAAAAATTTCTATTTGTGTGATGTTTATGACATTTCCCTTCAATTCTCACTCCTACAATCCTGGATGAAGAGAAAACTGTTCTAGAAAAATATGTAAGTAGTTTTGAGCAGAACATGACTTTCTGAGTATTAAGAAATAGGATACAAAATATTTGTTTCTATAAATTTAGGCACCATAATGGATGAAAACTGTATCATGAAACTTAGAACTCTGGTTTTATATTCCTACTTTAATTCTATTACAGGCCTACATTTATTTAACTTAACAAATGTAAGATAAGAGAGTGCAAATTGGTTGCTGCCTACTTGTGATTATAAACAAGTCAGTTTTCTGGAGGAATCAATTTCTTCATCTCAAAATTAGAGTTGTTAGATGATTTCTATTTTTTTCTTTTTCCTTACTATAATTACAAAATCAATCATTGTAATGGATTCACCTATTATCACTACAAGAATGACTCTAAGATCATATGGATATATTCACATCTGCATCTAAGAAAAGTTGGTATATTATTTCATCAATACTATTTGTTTTCACATAACTACTAATTGCTTCCATGATCTATTCTTTGACTCACTCATTATTTAGGATTTAATTAAGTCTTCATTTGGATTTCTGTCTTTTTGTTTGAGTTCCTTGAATCAATTACCTTTTATGGCGTTAGATCTATAAAGGATGTGTTTACTATTTCTGCTTTTTTTCTTTTTGCTATATCTTTGTGGTCAATTTTTCTAAGATTCTCAACTTAGCTATAAATTAGCTCTAAAAAGTCTAACACCATATATTCAACAACTTTTAGGTCCAATAGTGATTCACACTGAATATGTTTAAAGTGTTTTTCCTCTCACAAATTCAGTTCCCTTAGCTGAACCCTAAATTTATAAAAATAAAATCCATTCCCCAGTTGATAGTCATAGGATATAAACAAGCAGTTTTGAAAAGAACAATTCAAATCAATAGTCTCTCACAAATGTTCTCAATCACTATTGCCAAATAAATGCAAATTAAAACAACTCTGAGATAGCACCTCATACCTATCAGAAACAGAAAAGGAAAATGACAAATGCTGGAGGGCATATGGAAAAACTGGGACACTGACACACTGTTGGTAAAATTATATACTAATCCACCTATTCTGGAGAACTATTGTAATTATGCCCAAAAGGCTATAAAAGTGTGTATACCCTTTGATCCAGCAATACCATGTGTGCTGTATCCCAAAGAGATTAAATAAAAAGCCAAAGGAACTATTTTTACAAAAATATTTATAGCAGGTTTTTTTTGTGATGACAAAGAACTGGAAATTGAAGAGATACCTATCAAATGGAGAATGACTGAACAAGATGTGGTATATGACTATGATGGAAAACTACTGTGCTATAAAAAATGACAAGCAAGATGATTTCAGAGAACCCAAGAATACTTGTATAAACTCACATACAGTGCACTGAGAAGAACCAAGAGAACATCATACATGATATTGTAAGGATGATCAACTGTGAAAGACTTAGCTACCCTGATCATGACAATGATTCAGGACAATTCCAAAGAACTCAAGATGAAAAATTCTATGCACCTCCAGAGAGGAAATAAAATCTGAATACAGATTGAAGAATACTTTTCTACTTGTTTCATTTTGTTTGTTTTTGCAATGTGGCTAATATGGAAATGTTTTTTATGAACACTTTGCTGCACCTCAAATAATCTATTTAGTTTGCACTTTGTACAATCAAATCATGTACAATCAAAATCAAACTTCTTGACTTTCTCAAAGAGTGGGGAGGAATGGAAAGCAGAAGAAAATGTGGAATTCAAGATTTAAAAAAAAAAGATTGTTAATTTTTATATATATATTTGGAAAATATTTAGCAAAATTATAAAAAAAAATTTCAGTTTCCTTGTCTGACTTCCTTCTTTTTGTCTGTGGCAAACGATTCTCAAAATCCAATCTTGAAATAACCTTTACATGAGTCAACTTTTGTCAATACATTCTTCAAAATGTATATCGAGTTATTCTCTTCTACTTGATTTTCATCAACCTAGGCTCTCATATCTAAATTATTGCCAACTTCCAAAATGATTTCCCTTGCTCCAAGATCTCCTCTTCCAGTTTTTCTCATCTTTTCCATATAAATTCTCATACAGCATAGACATTGTCATAGTAGTTATCTGCTTGAAAATACTGAATGGTTGCCCATTTGGTAAACTATGCATACTCTTCAGTCTGTTCTACCAACATGCCCATAATCTCATCTTTGTCTACTTTTCCCAAAATTACTATTTTTCTAAATTGTTTCATAGTATGAACATACCATTTGAGCCAGAGTAATTTCCTTGCTATTTCCTAAGTATGCCATACTCATTGCTACTCAGGTTGGTTTTTTATTTTCTGCTCCTTCTGGAATGTTCACATTCATGCCCTCCATGTAATTCAGATAATGACCATCCCTGACTTCCCAGATCAAGTCTTCTCTCTACTAAATCTATATGCACATGAAAAAATAAGGTAACATTTCTTGATCCATTTTACCTCTTTGCCTCTAAGTACCTTATCTCCTGATATAAAATGGGTTCAAATATACAAATATACATAAGTTACTATCAAGTTATAAAGGATATTTTTGAAGAATTTTTTCTAAATCAAATATACACATGTGATGAATATCACTTATTTTCTGCCTCCTAAAAGTTTAAATGAAATAGTTATTGATATTATAATATATTGTTATTATTTTTGTTTGATTATCATAATATATATAATAACTGAAGTAAAAGAGATTACACTATAATGTTATACTGTAATTTCTATTGTAATAATTATCCTCATTATATGCAAACCCAATATATTACTGGTATTGTTATCTAGTACTTTACAATTTACAAAGTGTTTTACATATATTATCTCATTTTAGACTCACAATAATGCCAAGAAATAAATCCTCTTATCATCTCTATTTTGTAGAAGAAACAAGACTGAAGGGAGTTAAATTATTCTCACAGGATCACTTAGCTAGTGAGTGCCTGTGACAATTCCAAATACAGTGCTCTATTCACTATTCTATCATTACGTCCCATTGTTGGTGGGAATTAAGTTTAGTTTCTATATTAAATTTAAATTTTTAGTAGAATTCAAAAGGTATAGGTAATATGTTAGGCATTTCAGACATATATAGTGGCAAGGGAACATGCAGGAACTAAAAAGATACTTTCTGGGAAATGGAAGGAAAGACAGAGAAGGTAGTTATTTTCCCAAGGTCAAACATGTTGGAATTGGAAGAATTAGCATTCAAATGAAGTTTTTTTTTGGGGGGGACAGTTTTTTAGGGGGTAGAGGTTGTTTTTACAAATCAAGTATTTTTTACACCATACTTCTCTCATGTTCACTTCATCCTCTTCTAAATGTTTTCAATAAAATAGACCACTTTTATTTTGTTTCCACTTGCTGCACCTCAAATAATCTATTTAGTTTGCACTTTTCTTTAAAAGTTCCTGAGAAAATTTTATATTCTCCTTTTATCATTTTAGTTGTGTCTTGCAACACTGAAAAGCAGAAATCCTTTTTTTCCTCCACAGTTAAACTAAATTCCACCTATTGTAATTTAAGTTCACTCCCTCTTGGTCTGTTCTTTACAGAAATGGATAACAGCTGCTTACTACTATCTGAAAAATATGCTTTTATATACCTGAAATACTGTTAGTAAGTTCCTCCTTAGCTTTCTCTTTTCCATGCTAAATAACCACAATTATGTGAACCTTCCTTTAATGTCCTGTTTCCAGTTCTTTGAACCCTTTTTTTCATATTTTTAAATTCCCTCCAAGTATTTCAGAGCTTAAATTACAGCTCTCAAGATTGAATGCAGAAGTTTAATAAGAATGTGATCAATCACAAACAGGGTTAGAGATTGCCTTTATAATTGATTACTAAATGTTAGATCCCTGAAATTCATTTCAGGGTCATTCACTTTGCCTCATTTTTGTAAGGGTTTAATTTCTTTAAATAAATTTATAAACACTACATTCTTAATTCTATCCAGGAATATATTTTCCCTGGAAGAACTTTCTTTTTTAAATATAAATTTATTTATTTAACTTTTTACATTCATTTCCACAAAATTTTGGGTTCCAAATTTTCTCCCATTTGTCTCCTGCCCCCACCCCAATACACTGAACATTCTAATTTCCCCTATCACCTATTTGTCCTCTCTTCTATCATCCCTCCCTTCTCTTGTCCCCATCTTCTCTTTTGTTCTGTAGGGCCATATAACTTTCTATTCCCCATTACCTGTATTTCTTATTTCCTAGTAGCAAGAACATTACTCAAGAGTTGTTCCTAAAACTTTGAGTTCCAACTTCTCCCCATCCCTCTCTCCCCACCCATTCCCTTTGGGAAGGCAGGCAATTCAATATAGGCCATATCTATGTAGTTTTGCAAATGACTTCCATAATAGTTGTGTTGTGTAAGACTAACTATATTTCCCTCCATCCTATCCTGCCCCCCATTATTTCTATTCTCTC
>CM053773.1:120010901-120033452 GCA_028658325.1 Potorous gilbertii
CAATTTGAAGTCAACACTCAGGGAGGGACAGGATCAAAAGAGAGAATAGCAACAATGGGGGGCAGGATAGGATGGAGGGAAATATAATTAGTCTTACACAACATGACTATTATGGAAGTCATTTGCAAAACTACACAGATGTGGCCTATATTGAATTGCCTGCCTTCCCAAAGGGAATGGGTGGGGAGGGAGGGATGGGAAGAAGTTGGATCTCAAAGTTCTAGGAACAACTATTGAGTACTGTTCTTGCTACTAGGAAATAAGTAATGCAGGTAATGGGGAACAGAAAGTTATCTGGCCCTACAGGACAAAAGAGAAGATGGGGACAAGAGAAGGGATGGATGATAGAAGAGAGAGCAGATTGGTGATAGGGGAAATTAGAATGCTCAGTGTAGTGGGGTGGGGGAGGGGACAATTGGGGAGAAAATTTTGGAACCAAAATCTTGTAAAAATCTATGTAAAAAGTTAAATAAATAAATTTATATTAAAAAAAATTAGAATGCAACAGATGGAGGTCAATGACTTTATGAGAAATCAAGAAATCACAAAACAAAACCAAATGAATGACAAAATGTAAAATAATGTGAAATATCTCATTGGAAAAACAAATGACCTGGAAAATAGATCCAGGAGAGACAATCTAAAAATTATGGGACTACCTGAAAGCCATGATCAAAAAAAGAGCTTAGATATCATCTTTCAGGAAATTATCAAGGAAAACTGCCCTGATATTCTAGAAGCAGGGGGCAAAATAAATATTGAAAGAACCCACTGATCACCTCCTGAAAGAGATCCAGAAACAGAAACTCCTAGGAACATTGTGGCCCAATTCAAGAGTTCCCAGGTCAAGGAAAAAATATTGCAAGCAGCCAGAAAGAAACAATTCAAGTATTGGAGAAATATAATCAGGGTAACACAAAATCTAACAGCTTCTACATTAAGGAATCAAAGGGTGTGGAATATGATATTCCAGAAGCCAAAGGAACTAGGACTAAAACCAAGAATCACCTACCCAGCAAAACTGAGCATAATACTTCAGAGGAAAATATGATCTTTCAATGAAATAGAGGACTTTCAAGCATTCTTGATGAAAAGAGCAGAGCTAAAAAGAAAATTTGACTTTAGAACACAAGAATCGAGATGCATGAAAAGATAAATAGCAAAGAGAAATCATAAGGGACTTAATAAAGTTGAACTATTTACATTCCTACATGGAAAGAAAACATTTGTAACTCTTGAAAACTTTTTTTAGTGTCTGGTAGTTGGTGGGTTTACACACACACACACACACACACACACACACACACACACACACACACACATAGAGAGAGAGATAGAGACAGAGAGCACAGGGTGAGTTGAATAGCATGGGATCATATCTTAAAAAAATGAAATTACGGGGTGAGAGAAAAATATATTGGGAGGAGAAAGGGAAAAATGGAATGGGGCAAATTATCTCTCATAAAACAGGCAAGTAAATGACTTTTCAGTGGAGGGAAAAATGGGGAGGTTAGAGAAAAAACATGAAGCTTACTCTCATCACATTTGACTAAAGTAAGGAATAAAATGCACACTCATTTTGGCATGAAAACCTATCTGACAATACAGGAAAGTGGGGGAGAAGGGGATAAGCGGGGGGGGGTGGGAAATTATGGAAAGAAGGGCAATAGGAGGAGGGAGCAATTAGAAGTCAACACTCTTAAGGAGGGACAGGTTCAAAAGAGAGAGCAGACGAAATGGGGGGCAGGATAGGATGGAGGGAAATATACTTTTATACAACACGACTATTATGGAAGTCATTTGCAAAACTACACAGATATGGCCCATATTGAATTGCTTGGCTTCCCAAAGGGAATGGGTGGGGAGGGAGGGAGGAAGAGAATTTGAAACTCAAAAGTTTTAGGAACAAATGTTGAGTATTGTTTTTGCAACTAGGAAATAAGAAATACAGGTAATGGGGTATAGAAAGTTGTCTTACCCTACAGGACAAAAGAGAAGATGGGAATAAGGGAAGGGAGAGATGTTAGAAGGGAGGGCAGATTGGTGATATGGATCATTAGAATGCTCAGTGTTTTGGGTTGGGGGAGGAGAGAAATGGGGAAAAAATTTGGAACTTAAAATTTTGTGGAAATGAATGTTGAAAACTTATATAAATTAATTAAAATTTAAAAAAGAAGGTATTGAAACTGTCCTTTAGACTTAATTGAAGCAGAGAACTAAGGCTGGAATCATTGGTGTAACTTTCTCCTGGCCAAAATACAAAACGGAGCAGTTAGGAGGTCTTCCCCGGTCTTCCATTTGTTGGTGGACAAGCATGGCCAACAAAGAGACAGGGGAGGGCATCCAAATGAATCAATGCTGTCTTTTTGCTGAATATCTTTTCCAAGTTGTAGCTAGCTAAATAAACTTCCTTTTGTTAACTGTTAGGCTATTAATATTTCATTTCATTGTGGTCCCAAACTTGAGTCTCCAAACTAATCTGAATAAGGCAGGGTCAAGAACTATCACCAAATATTTGACTTAATTTTCCAATGGAAAGAAATGACTTCCAACCATTCTAGAGAGCAATTTGGAACTATACCCTTTCACCCAGCAATATTGCTTCTAGGACTGTATCCCAAAGAGATCATAAAAATTGGAAAAGGTCCCACATATACAAAATATTTATAGCAGCCCTCTTTGTGACGGCCAAAAACTGTAAATCAAGGGGATACCCATCAATTGGGGAATGGCTGAATAAATTGTGGCATATGAATGTAGCGGAATACTATTACATTATAAGAAATGATGAACAGGAAGACTTCAGAGAGGCCTGGAAAGACTTCTATGAATTGATGTTGAGTGACAGAAGCAGAATCAGGAGAACTTTGTACACAGTAACAACCACAGTGTGTGAGAGTCTTTTCTGACAAACGTAGTATTTCATTGCAATTCAAAGACTTAAAAAATTCCCAATAGACTCCAGGTAAAATATCTTCCACATCCAGAGAAAGAGCTAAGGAAATTGATTGCAGAATGAAGCAGATCATTTTCTTTTGTGTTATGTTTTGTTTTGTTTTATGATTTCTCCCATTCATTTTAATTCTTCTATGCAACATGACTAAAATGTATTTAATAGGAATGTATGTGTAGAACCTATATAAAAATGTATGCTGTCTCAGGGTGGAAGTGGGGAAGGAGGGGGAGGGAGGGGAAAAATCTAAGATATATGGAAGTGATTGTGGAACATTGGAAACAAAATAATTGAAAAAAAACTCTGAACATTCAAAAGCAGACATTCTCTTGGGCAATAAAGAGGGAGGCAATTTCATAGTAAGAGTGGTATTTAAAAAGTTAATAAAGGAATAACTGACCAAATGAGAAAGCATTAACAATTAAGTGAGAGGAAAAAAAAACTGAGACCACCAAGAGGAAAACATGTTAATGGTCTTTTCTCTTCTACTCTCTTTCCTTTCTCCTTACTTATCTGTGCTTTCATTTTTTTTTTCAAATTCCATTTAATTGCTCAATGAAGAACATCATCTCTTTATCCTAGCCCTTTCCCCGTGAAAAGTTAAAACATAAAGTAAGTAAGGCACCATTTCCTGGTACACAAGAAGTTATGTCAAGTAATTGGTATAGTTTTTAGCATACTTGATAGAAGCTGTAAACCCTTTATTCCTTTTCTAGCCCCTACATTTAAGATTAAAGAGCATACTTCACAAAACCCTGGCAAACCAAACTACTTTTGGAAGCATAAGATTTGAGAGTGAAAAGCATCTTCAGATTTCATTACAGATTGGACATCCCCATCTAATCAAATTGTACCTTTCATTGTACATATTTGTGTGTAAATCTTATTACTGTTATCAGATTGTAAACACCTAGAGGTGAGGGCATATCTTTTTTTTTCATTTTTGTTTTCTCAGCACTAAATACTGATTCATTCACACAGAAGATCTTGAGTAACTCTTTGTAGAATTAAAGCTTAATGTGGCCTAACCTTCTTGCTATTCAGATAAGAAAGCTTTCATGTCAGGTAGTGCTACAGAGTAAATTTTGAGATTGAAGTTTGATTAGTATTTTGTTTATCCTGAATTGCTTGAATTGTGTGCTTCAATGATTTTAGGGCATTGTCTTCCTAAAATTTACAGAAATAAAGAGACATCATTCTTTGTTTTTTGGTGATAAGGATGGGACTCTAGGAGAGCTAAACAAATGTTAGTTGTATAAGTTCCTTTTCAAATACTTCTAGGACATAATTGAATATAGTTCAAAACTGGAAACTAATTAGACCTTAAACTGAATGCTGCCAATATATTATCAACAAATTGAAGGAATCTGTTTCAGTATATTTTGGAGGACTTTGTTCTTTCTTATGGAATTTGATATAGTCATACTTTAATAGAAAACTTTATGTTGAAATGCTTCACCATGCCCCTGCTTTATCTGAACCTTTTAAAGTATTTCATAAGCTTTAGGGATTAGTGAAAGCATATTTCTCACCATCAACATTATTCATTGTCCGGAGATTTAAATTTCATAAGGAGAATGAAAATCCTAGTAAAGGTAACACTGCATATATTTCAGAGACAAGCCACTGATCTCAACATGGCAATTTGGGAAGATATCTTGACTAATGTTGAAAAATCCCCTGGCAAGTGAAGGTCACAAAGAAAGTTCTTCAATGCTACCTCATTAATGAGTGAAATTGTAAATTCATAATGAACCTTCTCTCCAATGTAAAAAGTTTCTAATCAATGAGAAAATCTAACAACATATAAAAAAATCTAAAGAAGTATCCCAGAGAATCAGCAACGAACCTACTTGAGAAAATGAAGAGCTCTGGCAAAAATGTATCAACAAAAGTCAACAACATTTCCGCATGGCAATAATAAAAGCAAGGGGAAAATCCCATTCAAAATAACACACAAAAAAAATTCTTAGAATTGAATGAAGCTAATCTATCAAGTAAAACTCAAAACTTATATAAATGTAATTTTAAGAGATAACTGGGAGAGGAAGTAGGAATACTCAAGGAAAGTAAAATGATATTAAAAAGAGATAGCAATAAAATTATACATTTAAAATAGAATCATAAATATTAAAGAAAACTATATTAAGACTGAAATAACTAGATATATTCAGTGGAAATGACTAGACCAGAACATTATGTGAAAAAAGGAAATAGTATGTATCTTTAGATTATATGATGAATTATATTTTGGTTAGCATCTTGCACCATGTACTACAACAAGCTCAAAATAGTTAAACAAACTAAATCTTAAAGGTCGTGTGCATGTGCACACATGCACAAACACCCACACACAAAAACATACACATATATCTGAAGAAAACCATGTAAGGCATTTTTTTAAAGAGAGGTTTAGAAATACAGTTTTAATCAAAGAAATAATATAGATTAACAAACAAACAACTAATACAGATGATTTCAATTTTATGAATTTAATTTTTTTCCCAAGTAAATCAAGAAGGATGCCCATCAATTGGGGAATGACTGAACAAGTTGTGGTATATGAATGTAATGGAATACTACTGTGCTATAAGAAATGATGACCAGGAAGACTTCAGAGAGGCCTAGAAGGACTTATATGATCTGATACTGAATGAAAGGAGCAGAACCAGGAAAATTTTGTACACAGCAGTAACCACAGTATTCAAGGAATTTTTCTAGTAGATTTAGTCCTTCACAGCAATGCAGGTACCTAAAAAATTCCCAATGGACTCTTGAAGCACAATGCCTTCCACATCCAGAGAAAGAACTACGGAATTGGATTGCAGAGTGATGCAGATTATTTTGTCTTATATTATATTTTGTTTTGTCTTATGGTTTCTCCCATTCATTTTAATTCTTCCATGCAACGTGACTAAGGTAAAAATGTATTTAATAAGGATATATTGTAGAACCTGTATAAGACTACACACTGTCTTGGGAAGGGACTAGGGAGGGAAGAGGGAATGAGGAGAATGGAGGGGAAAAAAACTAAGATATATGGAAGTGATGGTAGAAAAATGAATACAAATAAAATAATTAAAAGAAAAAAGAAAATTAAGGAAAAGAAACTGCCAGGGAATAAAATCATTGGATCAAAAATTTTATCCAAGATAAAGACTTAATTTGAAAGGGAATTTAGAGGTAATTGAGTTCAAATCTTTCTCACTTTATACATGAGCAACTTGAGGATCAGAGAGTAAGTATTTTGCCCAGTGGCACACAGCTACTAATTAAATATTTGAACAAAGATCTTCTTTTTGAATTAATTTATTCTCAATTTCCAACATTCACTGTTATAAAATTTTGAGTTCTAATTGCCCCTCCCCCACTTCCTCCAGTCCTCTGTCCCCAAGATGGTATACAATCTGATATAAACTATACATGTATGATCATATTAAAAATATTTCCACATTAGTCATTTTGTGAAAGAAAGATCAAAACAAAGAGGAAAATCATGAAAAAGAAGGAAAAGAGAAGAAATAATATGCTTTGATCTGCATTCAGACTCCATAGTTCTTTTTTTGGATGTGGATAGCATTTTCTATCATGAATCTTTTGGAGTTGTCTTAGTTCCTTGCATTGCTGAGAAAAAACTGAGTCTAACAAAATCAGTTATCACATAAGTTTGCTGTTACTGTGTACAGTTGGTGTTATTTGTTTGGTTCACTTTACTCAGCATCAGTTCATGCAATTCAATCCAGGTTTTTCTGAAATATGCTGCTCACCATTTCTTATGAAACAATAATATCCCATTACATTCATATACCACAACTTGTTCAGCCATTCCCCAATTGATGGGCATTCCATCAATTCTCAGTTCTTGGAGACCGCAAAGAGTTAATATAAATACTATTGTACATTTGGGACCTTTTCCCATTTTTATGATCTCTCTGGGATACAGACCTAATAGTGGTAGTGCTGGGTCAAAAGGCATGTATAGTTTTATAGCCCTTTGGGTATAATTCCAAATTACTCTCCGGAATGGTTGGATCAATTCACAACTTCACAAACAATGCATTAGTTTTCCAATTTTCAAACATTTTACTTCAACACTCATTATTTTCCTGTTTTGTCATCTTAGCCAATATGATAGGTATGAGGTGATACCTTAGAGTTGTTTTTATTGCATTCCTCTAGTCAATTGTGATTTACAGCATTTTATATAACTACGGATAGCTTTAACTTTTTCATCTGAAAGCTGCTTATTCAAATTCTCTGACCATTAATCAGCTGGGGAATGACTTCTATTCTTATAGGATGGATGTGAACTAGCATCTTCTAAATTCTACATCCCCTCTTCTACAAACACCTTAAACAAATATATAAGAATAAGAGTTATTCTTCAAAGGATAAGTTGCCAATGGAGATGAACAAACAATTGCACAAAGAAAACTTGCCAAGTACTGGAGAATGTGTGAAAGATTGTTCCAAATGACTAATAAGAGAAATGCAAATTTTAAAACTTTGAAGTATTATCTCTCACCCAATCAAGAAGAAAAGATGATGTGTCCTACAAAAATAACTTAGACCATGGAGCATGTGTTATATAAGGTCCATACTGCAGAGGTGCCAGTATGACTTTACAGTGTTGATCAACTGAAAAAGTATTCTAATGGGAACTTGACAATGGCAATGGCACTAGAAATGTTTTCTTGAGTCATGAGGGAGAAGGAAGGTTTGTTTTTTGTTGGTTTGGTTTCTATATACCTTTTGGAACATCAGCAGAGTTAAAAAAAATAGCTAACAAAGGATGTTTTTTGTCCGGTCACTGGGACTATGTTAAGGGTTGGGAAGACACTATTTCTATTCCAACCTCAGAGCCCTCTTAAAGGATCTCCCCAATCCCCAACACACACACACACACACACACACACACACACAGATGCACACACGCTATTGCCTTACCTAAGCAGAAACAACTGCTACTTGTGCCAAAGGGGCACTGTGATGCAATGTTAATGTTTTTATTCATGAGTGCCTCATCTTTGGGATGACAAAATTTTATACTCAGAATGTCTCTTATGGGTTATTAGGTAAAATGTAATAAGTTTGCAGCAGTTTAAACAATAAGCTTCTGAAATCATTGATCTATAATGTGCAGAACTGAGATGAGTAGAAAGAAAATGAACTGGAAATGAAAACTTTAAAAGATTACTTTTTAATGTTCTAGAAGAGGGTACACAAAATGTACATATATCTTGTACCCCGGAATTAGAAAGCATAATCACTATTTTAGATACTATATTTGAATCTTAACTTATATCATTTTCAAGTTCCATACAGGTGTTGTTCACAAAACAAAATGGAAAAAGATAAAGCCCTCCACTTCAATTTCTATTGCCCTTTGTCTGATACTTAGCTTTATTTTTGCAGAGGCTATACTCTTCTATCTTTCACAGACATAATATACCAAAAGAATATTGATATTTAAAAGAAGGGCCTCTGTTTGTTGGAGAATTGTGGTGACTGTGAGTGGGCTGCAAAAAAAAATCTAAAGAAATGATGTAATGGGTATTTTCAAAGAAATGGTGAGCGAAATATAAAATAACTGGTTACATAGCAAAAATGAAGAATAATCTAAGAGCTACCCAAGTGCTCCACTGGTATTCTTATAATAGCAAGAGAAAGTGAGGAAAGCCTTGGTCTTTTCCCCTCTACCCCTATCAAGTTTCATGTAAGATCCCTAAAAGTAATGGTCAGATGCATTTTCAACTATAAATCTAAGACATATATGATATGCCTAAAGGCCCCCACTTAATTTCATGTCTAGTGTTAATGATACTAGTGCTATATTTCCCCTTGAGGCTGGAGTTCAGATATTTTACACAATATTCTATCCTAAATGTCAATGTTCTAAATATAAATGTTTTCATTTTTTTATTCTATATTTAAATCTGTGGTCACCAATTATGACCAATCAACTAATCAACAAGTATTTGTTTAGTTCCTATTATACAGCATACCGAGATATAAAGACAGTGAAAGATTCCTACTACTGATGGAATTTACCAGAATCAAGACTCATTTTCATATTTATTAAAGCAACCATACTCCTGGCTTTCTGATGAACTTCTTTAAGTCCTGTGGAGATCCATCTGTTTGTCAGGCATCATTTACTATTTTGTCATCCTTGCTATATGATTTGACCAGTATCTTTTTTCTTGTTAGATTATTTCTAGTACATCTGACACCTTCAACCTTTAACAGATGTCTTTATTTGCCAGGTATTCCCTAAGGGGTGGATCTTGTACATAGATCAATCAATAAACATCTATTAAGACCTATAACATGCCAGACACCGTGCTAAGCTTGGCACATCCTCTTACCCACTGGACAGTTGGTTATCACAAACTTCTGTTTATAACATTTTGTTTAAGAAAGAAGGGAACAAGAATTTATAAGTATCTAATAGGTTCCAGGTGGAATCTGTTATTTCATTTGGTCTGATATTGTATCATTTTATTTAGCATTTCTGACCTGATCTTAATGGGTTCTTCATTACCATATAGTTAAATTAACTCATTCTATTCAATAAAGGTTAAATTACATAATCATTTTAAAACACCTACTGTATGCATAATACTTATAGGCTGTCAAGCCATTCTACTATTTTGCCAGAGTAAAGTATTACTTTTTGCCAGAGCTAATATCTAAATTGTACATACTTCCTTGCCTCTTCATGCACACACTACCCCCACAGAATGTTCATTTCACAGCCACTTAGTTTTTTATCAAGATTCAACTCTAATCTGATTAAATTTGATATCCTCTAGAGCTACACCAGAATGTCTTTAAGCTCTGGAATGGTACTTGCAAGCAAGATAAAATCATTTGTGAAAAGCAAATGCTCCCTGTAATCATAAAATATAACTACAGAACTCCTCTATTTGCAGTGTTTTGAGACTTAGATTAACACTTTCTGTTGTCATTTAGGCAAGAAGTCCCATATCAGATGAAATATTTTCCCAAACTTCTTGAATTTATCTCCACAATTATTTAAAAACAACTTCAGTTTTTATTCTCTCACCTTAGTTACTCTAGGTAGAGAGCCAATTTTTTACAATCATGATTTTAATTCTTTGCTATTTTCCTTTTATTCAAAAAACTACAAAAAACTGAATTTTTTTCTAAATATTATAAAAATAATTTTCTGGTAATCCTTATACTTGCAGTGCTCAATTTATGCCATTTCCCCCTCTGTCTTGAATTAAAGGGGAGAACTAAAAAAGAAAAAATCCTAAAATCTGACATGTGGAATTGAAAATTAAAAGGTTTTTTTTCCAGAAAATAACAAAATTTATTATATGTCCTAGTCTATTTTCTCATTTGAATATAGCAAAGCTGGCAAACAGTTTCAATTTTACATAGACTCTGACTTTATTCTCTTAATCATCTGAGTTATATAAGATTTTTAAAAAAGCAAGTACTTCAATTTAGTCAACATGTACTTACTATTTACTATGTACTCTATACCATGCTAAGAAGTAGGCATACATAGAAATATAAAAACATGGTCCCTGTTGGAAACAGCATGCAGAAAAAAATGAATTAAAAAACAAAGTTTACATAAATGATAAATGTAAAGAGAAGATAATCTCAAAAGAAAATCACCAATACCAGGGGAAAGAGGGATTAGAAAGACCTCTGACAGTGGGTTTTGAGCTGAGATTTAAAGGACGTCGGGGATGTCAAGAGAGGACATAATAGAGAAAGCATGCTAAACATGGGTGGCTGTCAATAAAAGAAACGATGCTAGTGTCATGATGATGTGATGCAGTGCCATGTATGAGGAACAGGAAAGAGGCCAATGTGGCAGGATCATAGAGTATATGGAGGGGAGAAAGGTGTAAGAAGACTGAAAAGTATATACATGGTCAAGATTGTAAAGGGCTTGAAAAGCCAAACAAAAGTCCTGGAGGAAATAGGGTGCCAGTCGAGTTTATTGAGTGGAGACTTGACATGATCAGACTTACTCTTAGGAAGATTACTTTATTAGTTTATTAGAGAATAGACTAAATCAGGAAAGATTTGTGGAAGGGAAGAAAGCTATAGCAAAAGTCAAAACATTTAATGATAATGGATTATCGTAGGATTCAGTTATATGAATAAAGGAAAAAGCACATATAAGAAGGATGTTTTTGAGAGGAGAGATGACAATATTACAACAGGATGTATACATGGGGTGAGTAAGAGTGATGGGTCAAGGTTGACATCAAGATTGCCTAGGTAACTAAGAGGAAAATACTACTCTTGACACCAATAGGGAAGTTGGGAAGTACCAAGGATTTAGGGGAAAAGATAGCATGTTCTATTGGGATATATGATGTTTGGAATACCTATGAAACATTCGATTTTAGACAGTTAGTGTTATGAGACTGGAGATCAGAATTGAGGTTTGGATTAGCTATACAAATTTTGGAATTACCTGCATAGAGCCTATAATGGAACGTAGACGAAGTGATGAGATCATTAAAAAAAATGGAGAAGAAAAGTTGAACCAGGGCGGAAACATTGAAGATAACTACAATTAAGATCAATGACCTGGATAAAAAATAGAGGAAGATGATTGAGAATAAGCCATAAGAGAAGTAACAGGACAGCGTAGTATCTATGAGTAAAGGGCAATGAACAAATAGCAAGCTCTGCAGAGAGGGTAAGAATGAAGAAAAATGTGAAAAGGTCATTAGATTTGGCAATTAAGAGATCACAAATAACTATGGAAAATTTTCATTTGAATGATGAAGTTATAAACTTTACTGCAGAGGGTTGAGGAGTGAATAAAAGGAAAGGAAGTCAAAGTACTTAATACAGACTGATTTCTCAAGGAATTTAACCAAAAAATGTAGGAAAAGGAGAGGGGGGGGCGATTGGATCATATATTTAAGGATGAGGGGGAGATGCTTTAAAGATAAAGGAAGGAAGACATTCAAGATGATAGAGGGGTCAATCTTCTTGAGAAATGGGATAGAAGTGTGCCAAAGTACACAGAGAGAGATTTACCTTGACAAAGAAATGGGATATTTCTTCTTGTGAGATAAAAGTATAGAAAAAGATAGTGCGGGCAATGATGTGACATGAGGATGAGGGGTGAAGAGGAAGTTTTTTTAAAAAAAGGCCTCATTGGTCACAGAAAGTGGAAAAGGCTCCCCATATAGAAAAATATTTACAGCAACTCTTTGTGTTGGCAAAGAATTGGCAACTGAGGGGATACCCATCAATTGGGGAATGGCTGAACAAATTGAGGTATATAAATATAGTGGCATACTACCATGCCATTAAGAAATAATGAGCAGGTGCATTTCAGAAAAATCTGGAAAGAGTCACATGAAATGAAGCTGAGTGAAGTGAACATTGGACACAGTAACAGCAACATTGCAACATGATCAGTTTTGATAGATATGACTTTTCTATGTATTCTAAGCAATACAATGATCTAAGATGATCTCGAAAGACTCATGATGTAAAATGCTCTCCACATCCAGAAAAAGAATGATGGAGTCTGAATGCAGATTAAAGGATACTATTTTCACTTTTTTTGTTTTTTTCTTCTCATGGTTTTTCCCTTTTGTTCTGATTCTTCTTTTCACAACATGAGTAAAGTAGGGGGATTTTAATATGATCATACATGTATAGCCTATATCAACCTGTTTGATGTGTTGGGGAGGTGAGGGAGAAAAGGAGAAAAAAATTGGAACTCGAAATCATATAAAATTAAATATTGAAAACTAATAAATATTTTTTATTAAATTATTATTATTAAATTTTTTAAAGATTATTTTTTAATTTAATTTTTTATTATTTATTATAATATATTTTTTAATTATAAATTAAATTATAAATTAATTATTTTATTTAAATAATTAAAATTTAATTAATTTAATTAAAAATTTTTTAAAGAAAGGCCTCATTTCTTTTTCCACACAATATGAGGCAAAGTCATCAGCTGAGAGGGTGGGGAGAGGAAAATGCCACAAATGCATTAAGGAGGGATAAATAGGGTTAGAACAAGCCCAATAATATGTAAGATAGCAAATGGATGAGGAGAAGCATAAAAGGATTGCTTTGCTGCAGTGAGGACCCAGTTAACATTATGCAACAACAATTTATATCTGATCCAGTCAGTATTCCCCTAACTCTATTCAGTAATATGAGAATTGTAGGGAAGGTTGCAGATGACAAGAGTAATACAAGGTTGGGCTTTATTAAAGCATAATCAGAAATAGTACAGTTGTCAAGTATAGATTCAGTCATTATAGTGATTTTTTCTAAAGTTCAAATCCAATCAAATCAAGCACTAATCCATGCACTCCCTTGGCTCCCAATTTCCTTCAGGAGCAAATAAATACATGATGCTCCACTTGCCATTCAAAGCCTTCATAACCTAGGCCTCCTCTTTTGTTCTAGTCTTCTTGTAACTTACTCCTCAACAGATAAATATACCCAATCTTGGGCTTCCTGACTGTTCCAAGAATAAGACATGACTGTCCTCCATGGCTGGAATGATCTGCATCCTTAGTATGACTACTGACCTTCATGACTTCCTTTAAGTCTCAACTGAAATTCTTATGTTTTTTCCCCCTGTGGACCCTCCTTAATTCCAGTGCTTTCCCTCTTTTAATTATTTCCTCTTTATCTTCTATATAACTTGTTAATATGTGTGTATGTGTGTGTGCGTGTGCATGTACGTTTGCATGTTGTCCTCTCCATTAGATTGTAAGCTCTTTGATACGTGTTTACTCAATGTTTACTGATTGATAAATTGATCGATTGAACTGGTGCACCAAATGGTCAAGACAGGGAAAGGAGAACAAAAAATAGATAGATAGATGGATAGATAGATAAGATAGATAGATAAGACAGATAAGAAAGAGACGTGGAAAGTAACTAAAGGAGGAAAGTATTGGAGGTCACAGTGAAGATAAATAGAAAGGTTAGGTAGTATATGGCACAGGGAAAGATTGAATGATAAAAGATTATGATCAGATAAGGTAATTTCCTAAAGAATTCTTTGGTTATATTTTCATTTTTATCCTTTTACAGACGACAATTAATTGCCTAGTATTATAAAAGAGCAAAACTATTATGATGACCATAACTATTTGGGACTTACTATTACAGATTAAATACAGATTTATGATATAGTACATATTCACACATACAATTCCCAAGGCAGCTGTCAGAAATCTGATATTTTATTATTTTCATGGAGAAACTCTGTATGAAACACATGTAAATAATTTGTTTCAAGCAAAAATAGATAACAGTAGAAACTCTCTGGACTTAGATAAACCACAGGTTAAAAAATATTTACCAAGAGATAGAGAATAACCACATATGGTCATATTTTACAACCAAGAAAACACAGTTATCTGACACTTATACTGTCAGTATAATTTCTGAATCTCTTAACGTTGTCATACGAGGCAAGTCAGACATTCTGATTGCCTAAGGAAAGCATCAGTGATCTTTTGCAGGAAAGAGGAATGCAAAACATAGAGTCTCAAAACTGTGTGTGTGTGTATGTGTGTATAATGTCATTTTTATGGTGCTTTAAATTTTATAAATCATGTGAATGTTGTATAAGCACCATTATCTCTTCTTCCAGAAAAGGAAACTGCAGTACAGTGAAATGAAATCATTTACCTAAAGTCACATAGAGAAAAGGATCTAATATCTAAATTCAAAATTAGGGACCCAGCATCCAGTATTCTTTCTACTATACCACATTGCTACTCAAACATTAATTTATATATTCATAGTAATTTACACCTGACATTCTTCTGGTTGGTAAAAAATAAAAGCATCACGATTGGAAAAAAAAAACAATTTCAATAATGGATCGAAATGTCTCTTTGTCATGTGAATAGTTTGCTGTTATAAAAAAATATATCAAAAGTTTAAATACCTTCAAGATTGAATTTACAGCACTCCTTTATGTCTGCTGAAAATAAAAAAACCATTATCACAGGGTCTCATGTATGCTCTTCAGAGCCATTACAGTGTTACAAGTAGAAAAATAAAGCATTAAGAGGAAAATATCACCATTTTCCTAAAAGGTAAACAAACCCTTTGATGTAATCACTAAAACTGCAACCCAAAGGAAATTTCTCTAAAATAGTTATAACTCTTGAGCGTCAATCCTTCTCTTGGTAAGGATAAGTTAGATGAAAGAGGATACATAATGTTTTTACCAGAGTTGCTGTAACTAAAGAACCTAATATCATTGCTGCAATATTTCATTTTCTCACATATTTTTATTTGCTTTTCTTTATATTGGAAAGAAAGACTTACCAAAAGAGTAATATATCTTATTTTTATTTTAAAAGCAAGTATAGAAATTACACCTTGATTAATAACGGAAGATATGTCAAACATTTTCTAACATTTCAAAATAAGGCAAAATAGCAACAAAGCAATCTTGGAGATCAGTTAGAAATAAAGAGCATATTTTATGAAATTAAGTAATCTGTAGAAAAGTAATCACTTTTTCAGATGCATTCCTAGAGATCATGTCTTAAATTTGTTTGTTATAAACTGAAACTTCAAGAACTGTGTTAGTTCTTCAGCAGGCCCTATGACCTTAACTGTGATAAAAGTGTCAAGTGTTTAGCGAGCAAGCAGGGTAGAAAAAGGGGGAAAGGGAAAGGAAGGAGTTTCTAATAATCAAGACTAAGGGAGATAAATGACAATTCTGTAGAATAAGCTTCTTAGTCTTCCTTGAGGTATCATCACTACAAACCTCAGAGAACAGACTACAACAACATATGGTTCTCTTTGTTTTTATTCAACAAATCAAATATTTGCTGAGTGGTGGTTCTGTACTCACTGCAGAACAAAAGACATGGGCCGGGCTTTTAAAGGAAATTGAATCTTATTGGAGAACCATGACTATCAGGCATAAAATAATTGTGTTAAGCCTGAGAGAACATAAACTAAAATATTACTGGAGTTCACAATTAGAGGTGAATGCCAATGTTCAAAGACTTAATTTTCTATTAACTATACTCCTAAATTTTCTCAGTTTTTAAAAATAATTATTCTGCCTTTCCTTACCTCTCCCTCTCACTTTGAGTGAGATGCACCCTTTTAATGAATATGCCTCTTTAAGGAGTTACTGAAGGAATGACTCCTTTAAGAAAAGAAGAAAATAACAACAAAACAAAAATTCAGATGGGGAGGGGAAGATCCTAAGGGTTCCTGGGTAACAGAGAAGCAGTTACTATTTTGTAATTACATTCACTCTGTGCTAGGTGGACCTGATATCCAATCTATGAGCTCCAGGGTGAATTGGGCTTAAGGTTTGTTCTTTAAGCAAGAAATGTAGCCAGTAAACCCAAAGGAGAAAAGGCAGTTTTTGACCATGGAGGTGCACCTTACCCTGGGAGGGGAGGGGAGAGGGGAAGGGGAGAGGCTACTCACTCACAGGTTCTGTTTGTCCTAGAGGACCATGACATCAAGATAATGATAAGATGATATGGATCAAGGTCCCACATTGCATCCTGGGCCATCTCCAGTCATCCTGATGAAAATCAGGCCACTGGACCCAGATAGCTCTGGAGGACAAAGTGAGGCTGGTGAACATGCACAGTTGTCCCTTGCTCAAATCAAAGTCAACTGCAAATCATGTTATCATCTTGATGTCATAATCCTTTGTGAGAATGAAGGACAAGCACAACCTTTCTCTACCTAGTCTTCCATAAAAGAATCACAAAATGAAATAAAGAGGGATTCCAGAGGCCATTTGGGCTGATCCCAAGTCTAGGAAAACAAAAAGAAATTTAAGGATAGAATAAAATGAAAACCCAATCTGGTTAACATAAAAATAGATGACCTTTAGTACTTTGTCTCAACCTGATGATTGTCAAGTATAAGCTTAGTTGATTCTAAAATGATGCTTAATTTGCAAATCCATTTGATTGTATTTTGTTCTCTTTCTGCAGTGCAAGCATATCAAACTTGTAATATTATTTTCCTATTTTACAGATAAAGTCACCAAGTATACAATTCTTTTCCATGGCACATAGTAGGTACCTAACATAAATACACATACACATATATACATATACACACAAGATCATGTATATATCTATTGTGTATATACAAGTATGCTTGTGTATATGGATAAATACAAATATGTATGTACCATACATATATTATTGAACAGCTCATGTAAATTAAAATGTTTTACAAAGATCTTATAGAATATGGTATATTATCTGGGGAGTATTGCTCACTTTCTATTATCAGCAAAAAACATACAGGCATGCAGCATGAATACATATATGCATATATAAATAATAAATTATCTTTCTATCTTTTTCATATAAATAAACAAGTACTTTATATTGTAAAGACAAGTAAAATATAATTTTATCCTTCATTTTTATCCTTTTTGTAGCACAGTCTTCTGTCCATAAGTGCTTAATAAAAGCTTGCTAATTAATCAACTGAACGAAAACCAAAATGAAGACCATTTCTAAGTTACTTTTTTATTTTTTATTTGAATGACATTATAAATTTAAAAGTATTTAGCGAATGCCTCTCAGTTATGGTTCCTGACCCTAACTACAATTTGTGAGAAAATTTTATGATATTTAAAATGAAGATGAAAAAATACCTTTATTCTTAGGCACCCACATAATGATTCATGGTGACAAATTATATGTATATATCTACTATATATCATATATATGATACATATATAATATACATATATATACATATGATAAAGAAAACAGTGTAAAGAAAACTGAGGGAGTAACACTTTTGGGTTTTAAATAGGGAACACTTTTGATCTTATATTTGGAGAATTGATGGCAGGTAGTTGAGAGCCCAGGGAGGTTTTGGATTTGAATCTTAGTGGGATTATGCTATAGGAATTAAGTTAAATTGTAAACATAAGAAAACTCCTCCTAAGAGATCACAGTGATGTGTGGGAGAGAGAGGATTATGTCCCTCGTTGCAGGGTGGGATTTTGTATATTTGTTTTCGATATACTTTTGAAGTAAATATTTCTTTGTAAAAACTATTCTAAGAGATTAAATGGAACTAGGATGTTGTTCTTCAGTTGTTTTTCAGCTGAGTTGGACTTTTTGTAACTCCTTTGGAATTTTCTTGACAACGATATTAGAGTGGCTTGCCATTTTCTTCTCCAGCTCATTTTACAGATGAGGAACTGAGGAAAATGCAGTTAAAGGACTGTCCCAGGATCACACCATATTAAGTATCTGAGGCCAGATTTGAATTTATGAAGATGAGTCTCAGTGATTCTGAGCCCAGTTCTCTTATCTAACTGCCCCTTATGTAGCCTGGAATATAGGAAACCATTAAAACAAGGGAACACAACCAGTGGGTTCTTAAGCCAGTGGAAAAGACTAGACATACTCAAGCCTCCTTAAAGTTACCAGAGAACCCTGAAAAAGTGTATCATAGAAGACTTGCAGTTTGTGCAGGCCAGGGAAGAAAGACAGACACAAAATGAAAGAAAAAAATTCAGTATTTTGTAAGGGTTTTATTCTGTGTGTGTCTACATGTTTCTATATGTGTTTGTGTGTGTTATCTTTGGTTTGAAGCAGAGATGGTATCTACATGCAGCAAACTACTGCTTGGCAAAAATAAATATAATAAATACAAAAATAAATACAATAAATCAGTGCACTTTGTTGGTAGTATTTTCAAGTTGCTGTTGAGTCATTCTTTTATCAAGTGTGTATGATTCTTCAAGACATTATTTAGGGTTTTCTTGGTAGAGACATTTGGGTGGTTTGCCATTTCCTTCTCCAGTTCATTTCACATATGAGGAAACTGAGGCAAGCAGAATTTAGTGATTTCTCTAGGGTCACACAGCTAGTAAATGTCTAAGGTCAAATTTGAAATTACAAAGATGAGTCTTTATGACTCCAGGCTCAGCATTCTATCCATTGTGCCATATAGCTGCCCCAGTGTTTTCAAATAAGAATATTTTATTTGTTTGATCTCTATGACACCATTTATTTTCTTTTGCCACTTTGAGAGAAATTTACTGGCAGAGGTCCCTTGACCTCGGTCTAAATGTGAGTCAGTGTCTTATTTTAATACATTTTCTAGCCATAAATAAACAAGCTTGTAACAGTGGAAATATTATAATCAAAGCAATATAGGGGAGAAAAAAGGAAATCCTTGCCATATGCACACATCTTAATGAAGAAACATTCATTATTCATTTGCATAGCTATGAACATGAGAACCACGATTTCACAAACTGGAAGGGAACCTCTTCCACAGAATTATACTAAACCACAGCAACAATGGCCAGATGTGGGTCTCTAGACACTAATATTGTTATTTAAATCTCTACGTTCTGGCCTTGATGCCATCATTATGGAAGAATTTTTTAATGATTTTTGTATCAATGCTATGAATAAAAGTGGCACTAGACTAAAGTAATATTTTTAAGTGGTCTACTATAGTTGATTGTGAACCCTACAAACACCTAAAAACACATTGTAGGCTCTTTTGTTAGCCATTTGGTTGCAGTGCTCTAGAGGATCAAATTATTCTACCTGACTGCACCGAGAAAACAGCAAAAAACATGCCTTAACAATAATCATTGATTCCTTGAAAGATTTCTTAAGACCTTCTAGGCTTTTTCTCCCATTCTCTTAACAAGCTCTTACAAACCCATATACAATTTCTAGTAAGTAGGTGAAACAAAAGTAAAGAACAAATTTTTGTTGATGGAACAACTGGTCAAATTTTGTGGTAGGAAGAGTGTGGCAAGGAAAATTCTCGGAGGCGGGGCCAAGATGGCAGAGTGAGAGCAACAACTCACCTAAGCTCTGGGACAAACTCCTTCTGATACCTCTGAAAGGAAAATCTCACCAAATTTTGGAGGTGCAGAATCCAGTGGGAGACAGATGGTGATGGATTCGGAGCTAAGGTTGGACTGGAAGATCCATGGGAAGGATCTGTTCCACGGGGGTGAGCCCACAGTGCACAGTGCAGCATGGCCAGCGCAGTGGAGCAGAAGGGACCTGAGAAACCTGAGCAGTGAGCAGAACCAGAGGAGTGGCACCAAGGGCAGGAGACAAGCCAAACGAGTCAGTGAGAGCCGCTGAGCACCTGATATCAGCACAGCAGCTCCTGAGACTTTCAGACCAAAGATCAAACTTCAGTAAATCACCTACTTGAACTTCCCAGAGCCAGGATGGCGGAGTGATCAGTAAATGCTCTCTCCTCCCCGCTTGATGACCATGAAAGAACCATATTTCCCCAGAAAAATCACAGATAAGCAGGAACAGCAGAAGGAGGCAAGTAGTCTCATAACACCTCAGATGAGGAAAATAGCTAAGGGGGATTCCTCCTACAGTGGCAAAGACAAACCTGAAGTACAGAGGACCGAGGGCAGGGAAAACTCGCACTAGGACCCAGGTAAGCCTCAGCTCCAGGAGAGGGCAGGAGGGGTGGGAACATACATTGGCATCTAGGCGTGCCTCAGCTGACCAGGGGAATCAGAAAGACAATAGGGCAGCTGGGATTACCAGCCCCTGAGCTTGCCTTTCCCTCAGGTCAGCTGGGGTGATCTCCTGTGACCAGACCACTCCTCCCCCACGCTTAACAAGCTAAACCCAGGGCTGATTGGGGAAACACCAAAAAAAAACCTGCTTTTAGCTTTTTCACACATCAGCTTAGCAAAAAGTTCTCTAGCTTTGGACTGAAAGAACCAGAAGCCACAACAATCAACATCATGAATAAGAAAAAGCAGAGGACCGAAAGAACCACAGAATCTTTCTGTGGGGATAAGAACCAAAACACAAACACCAAAGAGGTCAGAGCTTAGACTGTACTTCCATCTGAATCTTCAGAAGGGACTATAAACTGCTCGCAAGCACAAGCAGCTCTCCTGGAACATCTAAGGAAGGAAACAGAAGATAAACTGGCCAATGATCTTAAAATTATTAAGAAAGAATTCACTGATGAGAACATCTCTTTGAAAAGGCAAATTGAACAAATGGAAAAGGAAGTTCAAAAATTAACTGGAAAAAATAGCTTCTTAAAAGGAAAAATTGGGCAGATGGAAAAGGAGATGCAAAAGGTAACAGAAGAAAACAAGCTGATAAAGATTAGAATTGGGCAGGTAGAAACTAATGACAGTGAGACAGCAAGAATCAGTCAAACAAAATCTAAAGAATGAAAACATAGAAGAAAATGTAAAATATCTAATTGGAAAAACAACTGACCTGGAAAACAGATCCAGAAGAGAAAAGAATTATTGGCCTACCAGAAACCCATGATGGAGAAAAGAGCCTGGACAATATCTTCCAGGAAATCATCAAGGAAAACTGCCCAGAAGTACTAGATTCAGAGGGCAAAATAGTCGTTGAAAGAATCCACCATTCCCCTCCTGAAAGGGATCCCAAATTCAAAACCCCAAGAAATATAGTTGCCAAATTCCAGAGCTATCAAGTGAAGGAGAAAATATTACAAGCAGCCAGAAAGAAACAATTTAAATATCAAGGAGATAAATTCAGGATTACACAGGACCTTGAAGCTTCTACATTAAAAGATCAAAAGAATTAGAACCCAATATTCCGTAAGGCAAAGGATTTGGGACTACAACCAAGGATAAACTACCCAGCAAAGTTCAGCATAACATTTCAGGCAAGGAGAAAGTCCCTCAATGAAGTAAGGGATTTCCAGAGCTTCCTGACCAAAATAACAGAACTTAATAGACAATTTGATCTTCAAATGCAGGTCTCAAGAGAATCATAAAAAGGTAAACAGGAGGGGGGGTGGGGAAACAACTTGTTACTCAATTAGGTCAAACTGTTTACCTCCCTATAAGGAAGATGATACCTGTTAGTCTTGAGAATTGTGTGACTATTATGCAATATAAAAGGGATATGCATAGGGGGAACGGGTATAAAGTAAATGATATCATGATAAAAAATATGATTTAAGTATGGGAAGGGATTGTAATAGGAGGTGTGAAAAAGAGGAAGCAGAAAATGGCAAATTACATCACAAGAAGAAGTACAAAATCATAGTAGGGGGAAAGAAGGGAGAGAGATGAGCATTGTGTGAGAGGTATTCTCATGGGATTTGTTTAAAGGACTAAACAATAAACTTAAGTAGATAATCCTAACTAGCTCTATGAGCAGTAGGAGAGGAAAGGGGAAGAAAGGAGAGGGAGGCTAAAAGGGAGGGAAGAAGCAATAAGAGTAAAGGGGAGTAAAAGGGAGGGGGGCTAAAAGAAGGAGGAGAACGCAACAGGAAGAGGTGGTAAAAAGTGAATACTATTGAGGAGGGGAAGGGAGAAAGGAGAGCTAAAAGCACAAATGGTGGGAAAGAGGATGGAGGGAAATACACAGATTGTAAACATAACTGTGAATGTGAATAAAATGAATTCTGCCATAAAACAGAGACAGATAACAGAATGGATTAAAAGCCATAATCCAACAATATGCTACTTACAAGAAACACATTTGAAATGGGGGGATACACATAGGATAAAGGTCAAAGGAAGGAGCAGAATATATTGTGCTTCAGCTGATGTAAGAAAGGCAGGAGTAGCAATC
>CM053773.1:120033952-120073604 GCA_028658325.1 Potorous gilbertii
TATCTCTTTGGAAAAACAACTGACCTGGAAAACAGATCCAGGAGAGATAATTTAAAAATTATGGGACTACCTGAAAATCATGATCAAAAAAAGAGCCTAGACATCATCCTTCATGAAATTATCAAGGAAAATTGCCCTGATATTCTAAAAGCAGAGGGCAAAATAAACATTCAAGGAACCCACCCATCACCACCTGAAAGAGATCCAAAAAGAGAAACTCCTAGGAACATTGTGGCCAAATTTCAGAGTTCCCAGGTCAAGGAGAAAATATTGCAAGCAGCTAGAAAGAAACAATTCCAGTATGTGGAAATACAATCAGGATAACACAAGATCTAGCAGCTTCTACATTAAGGGATCGAAGGGCATGAAAAGGATATTCCAGAAGTCAAAGGAACTAGGTCTAAAACCAAGAATCATCCACCCAGCAAAATTGAGTATAATACTTCAGGGGAAAAAATGGTCTTTCAATGATATAGAGGACTTTCAAGCATTCTTGATGAAAAAGACCAGAGCTGAAAAGAAAATTTGACTTTCAAACACAAGAATGAGAAGAAGCATGAAAAAGTAAACAGCAAAGAGAAGTCATAAGGGAATTACCAAAGTTGAACTGGTTACCTTCCTATATGGAAAGACAATGTTTGTAACTCCTGAAATTTCTCAGTATCTTGGTAGTTGGTGGGATTACACATACACATACACACACACGTACACACGTGCACACACACACACATGCACACATGCACACACACAGACAGAACTGAATAGGAAGGGATCATATCTTAAAAGAAATCAAGGTAAATGGTGAGAAAGAAACATAGTGGGAGGAGAGAAGGTGAAATGGAATGGGGTAAATTATCTCTCATAGAAGAGGCAAGCAGGAGACTTCTTAGTGGAGGGAAAAAGAGAGCTGAGGAAAAAAACATGAAATTTACTCTCATCACATTGGACTAAAGGAAGGAATAAAATGCACACTCACTTTGGTATGAAAACCTATCTTACAATACAGGAAAGTGGGGGAGAAGGGGATAAGCAGGTTGTGAGGGATGATGGAAGGGAGGGCAGTGGGAGGAGGGACCAATTTGAAGTCAACACTCAGGGAGGGACAGGATCAAAAGAGAGAATAGCAACAATGGGGGGCAGGATAGGAGGGAGGGAAATATAGCTAGTCTTACACAACATAACTATTATGGAAATCATTTGCAAAACTACACAGATATGGCCTATATTGAATTGCCTGCCTTCCCAAAGGGAATCGATGGGGAGGGAGGGATGAGGAAAAGTTGGAACTCAAAGTTTTAGGAACAACTGTTGAGTAATGTTCTTGCTACTAGGAAATAAGAAATACAGGTAATGGGGAAGAGAAAGTTATCTGGCCCTACAAGACAAAGGAGAAGATGGGGAGAAGAGAAGGGAGGGATGATAGAGGAGAGGGGAGATTGGTGAAAGGGGAAATTAGAATGCTCAGTGTACTGGGGTGGGCGGAGGGGACAAATGGGGAGAAAATTTTGGAACCCAAAATTTTGTGAAAATGAATGTAAAAAGGTAAATAAACAAATTTATGTAAGTAAATAAATAAATAAAGATCTTTTAAAAAAGTAAAATTGGCCAAATGTATAAGGAGGTACAAAATTATCTGGGAAAATTGGACAAATTGAAAAGGCAGTAAATAAGATAACTGAAGCAAATAATTTGTTTAAAAATAGAATTGGGAAGTATAAGCTAATGACTCTATGAGGGATCAAGAAGTAGTCAAATAAAATCTAAATAATGAAAAAAAATAAAATATAAAACATCTCACTGGAAAAAAACAAGTGATATCAAAATAGAACCAAGAGAGATCTAAGAATTATTAGTCTACTGAAAAGTTATGATGAAAAAAATAACCTGGACAATATCTTCCAAGAAATCATCAAGAAATACTGCCCTGGGGTTCTGGATCCAGAGGGCAAAATAGTCATTGAACGAATCCACCAATCACCTCCTGAAAAAGATCCCAAATACAAAACACCATGGAATACAATTTCCAAATTCCTGAACTATCAGGTCAAGGAGAAAGTCCTGCAAGCAGCCAGAAAGAAACAATTAATATATTGAGGAACTACAGTTAGGATCACACAGGACCCTGCAACTTATACTGTAAAGGAGCAGAGTGATTGAAATACGATATTCTTTAAGGCAAAAGAGCTTGGACTATAACCAAGGATCAATTATCCAGCAAAATCTAGCACAATCTTTCAGGCAAAGAGATGGACATTCAATGAAATAAGGGATTTGCAGACCTTCCTAATGAAAAGGTGAGAGCAAAATAGAATATTTGATCTTCAAATTCAAGATTCAAGAGGCATAAAAAGGTAAATGGAAAAAAAAGAAAAGAAAAGAAAAGAAAAAAAACTTGTTATGTGTGCAAACTGTTTACATCCCTATATAGGAGGATGATACTTGTCAATCTTGAGAATTGTATATTTTATTATGACATTAAAAGGGATATATGTAAAATGAACTGTTAAAGGAGAAGTTAAGGGAATTACAGGAAGAAATAGACAGCAAACCTATACCAGTGAGGGACCTCAACCTCTCTCTTTCTGAACTTGATGAATCTAACCTCAAAATAAGAAAAAAGTGAGGGAGGTGAATAGAACTCTGATAATGTAGATGTGAAAGATATCTAGAGAAAACTGAATAGGGATGGAAAGGAATATACATATTTCTCAGTGGTACATGGCACATATACAAAAACCATGTACTAGGGCATAAAAATCTCACAATATAGTGCAGAAAGACAGAGATAATCAATGCATCCTCCTCAGATAACAATGCAACAAAAATTATATGCAATAAAAGGCCATAGAAAGAAAGACTAAAAATTAAGTGAAAACTAAATAATCTACTCCTAAAGAATGAGTGGATTAAACCACAAATCATAGAAACAATCAACTCTTTCATTCAAGAGAATGACAATGAGACAACCTATCAACTCATCTCCAGTGAGGAGGAAATTAAAACAATAATTAGAAATTACTTTGCCCAACTGTATGCCCATAACTTTGAAAATCTAAGTGAGATGGATGAATATTTTTTTAAAAATTTCCCAGATTAAGAGAAGGGGAATTTGAATACTTTAATAACCCTATCTCAGAAAAAGAAATTGACCAAGCCACCAATGAACTGCCAAGGAAAAAATCTCCAGGGCCACATAGATTTACATGTGAATTCTAATAAACATTTAAAGAAGTTAATTCCAATACTATATAGACCATTTGAGAAAATTGGTAAAAGAGTCCTATGAAATTCTTTTTATGATACTAAGGTGGTTCTGATACCTAAACCAGGAAGAGCCAAAACAGAAAAAGAAAATAAAAGACTAATTTCTCTAATGGATATAGATGCAAAAATTTTAAATAATATATTAGTAAAAAGAATACAGCAACTTATCACGAGAATAATACATTATGGTAAGCTGGGATTGCTACCAAGAATGCAGGACTAGTTCAGTATTAGGAAAACTATTAGTACCATTAATCATATCAGCAAAATATTAACAGAAAACATATGATTATATCAATAGATGCAGAAAAATTTTGACAAAATACAACACCCACTCCTATTGAAAACATTGGAGACTATAGGAATAAATGGAGCTTTCCATAAAATAATAAGGAGTATCTACCTAGAACCATTGGCAAATATTATATGTAATGGGAACAAACTAGATGCATTTCTAGTAAGGTCAGAGGTGAAACATGGACGTCTGTCCATTATCACCACTATTATTCAATATGTTACTAGAAATGTTAGCTTTACTAATAAGAAAAAGAAATTGAATGAATCAGAATAGGCAAAAAAGAAACTAAGTTATCACTCTTTCCAGATGATATAATGATACACTTAGAGAATTTCAGAGAATCAAGTAAAAAATTACTTGAAATAATAAGCAACTTTGACAAAGTTGCAGGTTACAAAATAAACCCACATAAAGCATCTGCATTTTTATATATTACTAACAAAGCCCAACAAAAGACAGAAAGAGAAAATCAATTAAAAACTACAGTAGACACTATAAAATATTTGGGAGTCTACCTGCCAAAACACACCCAGAGACTATGTGAATAAAATTACAAAACACTTTTACACAAATAAAGTCAGATCCAAATAAGTGGAAAAATGTAAGTTGCTCATGAGTAGGCCAAGCTGATATACTAAAAATGACAATTCTACATAAATTAATTTACTTATTCAGTGACATATCAATCAAACTACCAGATAATTATTTTCTAGATCTAGAAAAAAATAATATCAAAACTCATCTGGAAGAACAAAAGGTCCAGAATATCAATGGAACTAACAAAAAGAAATACTAGGGAAGATGGCCTAGCCTTACCAGATCTTAAATTGTGTTATACAGCACTAATCATCAAAACCACTTGGGACTTGCTAAGAAAGAGAGGGGTAGACCAGTGGAATAGGTTCACTCTGTGTGATAATACATGGACTCCAGTTTCTAGCATAAGAACTCACTGTTTGACAGAAACTGCTGGGAAAACTGGATAAGAGTATAGTGGAAACTGGGCATAGATAAATGCCTGAGACTGTACACAAGAATAAAGTCCAAGTGGTTACATGATCGAGGGATAAAGATTGATCCTATAAAAAAATTTGGGGCACAAGCAATAGTCTGTCAGATTTATGGAGAATGGAGAAATTTTTGACCAAACAAGAGACAAAGAACATCATTGATTGTATTAGATTAAAAAGTTTTTGCACAAACAAACCCAATACAACTAAGATTAGGAGAGGAGAAAACTGGGAAAGAATTTTTGCAATTAGTGTCTGTGATAAAGGCCTAATTTCTAAAATATATAGAGATCTGAGTCAAATGTACAAGAATAAAAGTCATTCCCCAGTTGATAAATGGTCAAAGGATATGAACAGGCAACTTTCAGAAGAAGAAATTACAGCTATGTATAGTTACATGAAAAAATGCTCCAAATCACTATTGATTAGAGAGATGCAAATCAAAAAAACAAAACTCTGAGACACAAAAATGTGCTGAGACACTCAGCAATATCACTTCTAGGACTGTATCTTAAAGAGATCATAAAAATGGGAAAGGGTCCCACATGTACAAAAATATTCATAGCAGTTCTCTTTGTGGTGACCAAGAACTAGAAATCAAGGGGATGCCCATCAACTGAGGAATGGCTAAACAAGTTGTGGCATATGAATATAATGGAACACTACTGAACTATAAGAAACGATAAACAGGAAGACTTCGGAGACACTTGGAAGGACTTACATGAACTGATGCTGAGTGAAAGGAGCAGAACCAGGAGAACTTTGTACACAGCAACAACCACAGTACGCGAGTAATTTTTCCTAATAGATTTAGCCCTTCACAGAAATGCCAGACCCTAAAGAAGTCTCAATGGACTCTTAAGGCAAACTGCCTTCCACATATATAGAGAAAGAGCTACAGAATTAGATTGCAGTATGAAGCAACCTATTTTCTCTTGTGTTTTGTTTTGTTTTGGTTTGATTTTTCTCGTGGTTCCTCCCACTCATTTTAATTCTTCCATGCAACATGACTAAGGTGAAAATGTATTTAGTAAGAATGTATGTGTGAAACCCATATAAAATCACATGCCATCTCCAGGAGGGAGGGACGAGGAAAGAGGGAGAGAAAAACTAAGATTCATGGAAGTGATTACAGAACACCAAAAACAAATCAATTAATAATAAAAAGAAAAAAATAAATGGGGTATACAAAGACAGAGGGAGTAGGTATAAGTTAACTGATGTGAAGATAAAAAACATAATTAAAGAATATGAAAAAATTGTAATGGGAGAAGAGGAAAGGAGAAAGCAAAAAAAGTAAATTACATTCCATGAAGAGGAACAAAATCATATTATAGTAGAGGGAAAGAAGAAAGGCAGATTAGCATTATTTGGACTTTACTCTCTAGATTTGGTTAAAGGAGGGAACAACATACTAAGTAAGTTAAGTATAGAAATCTAACTTGCCCTACAGGCAGTGGGAGGGGAAAGGGGAAAGAAAAGGAAAGAGGTGACTAGAAAGGAGAGTAGAAGGAGTAAGGGAAAAGGGAGGGGGCTGATAGAAGGGAGAAAAGACTGAGAGAGACTGTGGTTGAAAGTTCCCCTCCTTGAGGAGCGGAAGGGAAACAGGAGAAATAAAAGCATAAACAGGAGAGGAAGGATGGAAAGAAAGACATAGATAGTAACCATAACTTTGAATGTGAATGGGATGAACTCTCCCACAAAACTGAGGCAGATATGAGAATGGATGGAAAACCATACTCCTACAAAATGTTGTTTACAAGACACATATTTGAAGTGCGGGGGAGAGTGAAGGGAGGAGAGGAGGGTGGGGAACATGGGATAAAGATAAAAGACTGGAGCAGAATATATTATGCTCCAGCTGATGTAAAAAAAGCAGGGCTAGCAATCCTAATCACTGAAAAAATAAAAGCAAAAATAGATCCAGTCAAAAGAGATAAGGAAGAAAATTATATCCTGCTAAAAGTCACCATAGACAATGAAATAATATCATTACTAAACATATATGCACCAAGTGCATCCAAATTCTTTGAAGAGAAATTAAGGGAGCTACAGGAAGAAACAGATAGAGAAACTATACAATTGGGGACCTCAACCTCTCCCTTTCTAAACTCGATGAATCTAACCTCAAAAGAAACAAGAAAGAAGTGAAGGAGGTGAACAGAGTTCTGGAAAAGGTAGATATGATAGACCTCTGCAGAAAAAATGAATGGGGATAGAAAGGAATATGCCTTTTCTCAGCCGTACATGCCACATACACAAAAATTGACCATGTTCTAGGGTATAAAAATCTCACAATCCAATGCAAAAAAGCAGAGAGAGTAAATGCATCCTTTCTAGATCATGATGCAATAAAAACATTATATTTAATAAAGGGCCATGGAAAGATAGAGCAAAACATAATTGGAAACTAAACAATCTAATCTTAAAGAATGAATGGGTCAAACAACAAATCATAGAAAGAATCAATAATTTCATTCAAGAGAAAGACAATGAAACAACCTACCAAAACTTATGGGATGCAATGAAAGCAGTTCTTGGGGGAAATTTTATATCTCTGAATGCTTACATGAATGAAATAGAGATCAATGAATTGGGTGTGCATCTGAAAAAGTTAGAAAAAGAACAAATTGAAAATCCCCAATTAAATGTCAAATTAGAAATATTGAACACCAAAGGAGAGAATAATAAAACTGAAATTAAGAAAAGTATTGAATTAATAAGTAAAACTGAGCTAGTTTTATGGGAAAAAAAACAATAAAATTGATTTTTGAAAAACTGTGGTCAATCTGGTTAACAACAGAAAGAAGAAAACCAAATTACCAGTATCGAAAATGAAAAGGGTGAACTCACTTCCAATGAAGAGGAAACTGAAATAATAATTAGAAAATACTTTAATCAACTGTATGCCCATAAATTTGGCAATCTTAGTGAAACTGATGAATATTTACAAAAATATAAACTGTCTAGATTAACAGAAGATGAAGTAAAATACTTAAATAACCCCATCTCAGAAAAAGAAATTGAAATAGCCATCATTGAACTTCTAGGAAAATATTTCCAGGACCAGATGGATTTACAAATAAATTTTATCAAACATTTAAAGAATGGTTAATTCCAATACTATGCTGACTATTTGGGAAAATTGGGAAAGAGGGAGGGGGATAAAATTTAAAACTTATGGAAGTGACTCTTGAAAACTGAAAACAAACAAGATAATTACAAAAAATTAAAAACAAAAGACATAAGGAGCAAGATAAATGAGGAGAATCATGAATATACTTGAGAACTGATGCAAAGTAAAGCAAGAAGAGCCAGGAAAACAGTACACATAATGACTAAAACATTTTAAATAGAAACAACTATCACAAAGGAACCTAAACTAAATGTTGTGGCATTAAAAATACAAAGGTTGGCCTCAAAGAAAAAATATGAGAAAACCTCTCCCCCTGCTCCTTTGAAGACAATAATCTCTATGGATATGAAACTGGGATAAAAATCCTTTGCAAATTTTGTTTTTGTTTTTGGTGGGGATCAAATGAAATTAAATTAAGCACTTTGAAAACCTTTAGGCTAAATAAATATAACATCAGATTTTTTCCCAATGGGTTGATCAGCTTTCGAGGTTTTTATTCTTTCTTGTAAAAAAAATTTATAAAGGATATTTAATGGGAGGGGAGAAGTGAAAATCATTTAATTCATTGAGCCTCATTTAACAAGTAAAGAAACTAAAGATGTTTGCCCTTCAGTTTCATCTATTTCTGATGTCCCATAATTCTAGTTCCTTCTCTCTGTTGATTACCTCCATTTTCACACACATATATACATACACAAGTACATATACATACATATGTATATACATATACACATACACATATGTGTGTGTCAGTGTGTGTATATAATTTGTTCACTATTGTTTTTATTTGTTCTCCCTCATTAGACTGTGAGCTCCTTGTGAGTAGTGACTGTCTTTTCCCTTTCTTATCTTCAGCACATACCACAATGCCTAGCACAGAGTAGGAGGTAAATAAATATTTATTGATGTCATGAATTATGGTCCAAGGCATCAATCAGTTAGGAAACAGGAAAGCCAGTAACTAAATATAAGTCCTGGTGATTCTAAGTCCAGAGCCACAGAACTAAAGTTAGTTGATTGTCAACGCTTTCTACATGCTTGCTGCCTGTTGAGAGGCACCATGAAAGTGTAGGGTATATAGATTGTGGAATCAGGAAGCCCACCTCTGTTGGATCCAGGAGATATATAATAATGAGATAAGTGACAATCCCTAAGGACCTTAGTTTTATCTTCTACAAAATGGGAATAATAACACTTACCTCACAAGGTTTTTTGTAAGGATCAAATGAAATTACATAAAGAACTTTGAAAATCCTTAAGCTACATTGATATCAGTTATCACTTTTGAGAAGCAATGTGACACAATGAATAGAGGGAAACCTTGGATAATATGAAACTCTTGATCAAGTTTCTCTTGGAAACAAACTATCTGTGTACTAGAGTATAAAGAAAACTTTCTAACAACATAAGATACCAAAGAAGGTGTCATTTGAATTACTGAAGGGATTTTCTACATAATATTGGTAGATACAATCTTTTTCTTTTTTGCAGGGGAAAGAGGGACATTTGGAGTTATGTGACTTGCCTAGGGTTACAAAGTAGTACTTATCTGAGGCTAAATTTAAATTCTGGTCCTTCTGTTTCCAGGGCTGGTGAGTAGATACAATCTTTTTTCCCTTTGAAAATATTTATTTATTTGTTTGCTTGCCTTTATTACTTTATTTTTTCAGTTTTCTACAATCACTTCCAAAATTTTAGATTTTTTCCCCTCTCTCCTCTCTGTTTCCCCCCTCCCTCCCCAAGACAGTGTGCAGTCTTATATGTGTTCTACACATACATTCTTACTAAATATATTTTCACCTTAGTCATGTTGCATGGAAGAATTAAAATGAATGGGTGAAACCTTGAGAAAAACAAAACAAAAATAGAAGAGAAAACAGTCTGTTTCACTCTGCAATCCAATTCCATAGTTCTTTCTCTGCCCAAAGAGTTACAAAAATGTGCATACACTCTGACCCAGCAATATCACTTCTAGGACTGTATCTTAAAGAGATCATAAAAATGGGAAAGGGTCCCACATGTACAAAAATATTTATAGCAGTAGTTTTTGTACTGGCCAAGAATTAGAAATCAAGGGGATACCCATCAATTAGGGAATGGCTAAACAAGGTATATGAATATATGAATGGTATATGAATATAATGAAATACTATTGTGCTATAAGAAATGATGAACAGGAAGACTTCAGGGAGGCCTGGAAGGACTTAGATGAACTGATACTGAGTGAAAGGACCAGAACCAGGAGAATTTTGTACACAGCAACAACCACAGTGTGTGAGGAATTTTTCTGGTAGACTTAGCCCTTCACAGCAATGCAAGGACCTAAAAAATTCCCAGTGGACTCTGAGGTAAAATGCCTTCCACATCCCAAGAAAGAACTATAGAACTGGATTGCAGAATACAATCTTTCTAAACATAAAATTTAGGAATTTAACTTTAAACAATAGAGTAATTTATATAGCTATTAGGATAAAATGAGGATGTTCTATTAATTAATTAACTAATTAATTAATTTTTGCTGAAAGCATTTCCAATTTCAAATTAAACCATTCTTAGTATACTTTTAAAACAAAACTGCTTCTTGTCCCCTCCAAATAATATATCCTGGTTCCTTTCAATTCTGTTTTCTAGCCTTTAACTAATTGATTGAAGTTCCTCTTTCTGATTCTTCTTGGCACTTTACAATCACATGCAGTTATAAAGATTAAAATTATAAGGCTGTGGCTTCAATTTGTCAAAGGCTTCTGCTCTGCTATTCCCTTTCCTACTTATAACTCCCCACTTAGATATCAGCTTGGACTGGCAAGCCCTACTCTGTCGTTCCCAACTGGTAGCCAAGGAGACCTGATAATGCTTACTTTAATCATATCACAGGCATTATGACAAAAAAAACAACAAACCTTTAATGGTTCCAAATTGTCCTCAGTCCTCTAAAATCTAGCCCCCTTTCTCCCATCCAACCTTATTTATATCTCACAATTTCAATCTCACAAATCTATTTCTATCTCACAACACAAACCACGTGCAATAACCAAACTAGTTTCTTCATAGTCCTAAAACCACAGCATGTAAATTTCCACCACTTTTATACTTTTACTCATTCTATTTGTCTAGCCTAGAATATGATTCCCTTTCATTCCTGCCTACTTGAATCTTACACATTAAGTACATACTGGGCTTTCCAGATAATATGTGGTGAATGAGCATTGAATTCAACTAAATTCATTGCTCATTATCCACAAATCTATAGGTGACAATTTCAAAATCACAGATTTGATTTCACCCTTTTCTAAATTTTTTCATTTTCTAAATACTCATTCTGGCATTTGATCATTTACTGTGGTTTATTATGAACTATCAACTTCATGTGTTTATGTCTCTCTTACTCCATTGAAGAAAAAGACCAATTTCTTCCATCCTTTCCCTCTTTCTTCCTTTTTCTCCTTTCATTCCTTTCTTTTTTTTTCCTTTATCACACAGAATTTCAGAGTTGAAACAAATTTCAAAAGCCATCTAAGACCAATCTACATCTGGAAACATATCCTTTAAATAGAATATCTGACAATTAGGTATCCACACTTTGACTAAAGATATCAAATTGGGGAGTAGGGAGGAAATCCACAACTTCCACAGCAGCATATTTACTTTGATATATCTCCAGTTATTAAGAAACTTATTAATTTTTTAAAATTTGTTTCAGTTTTCCCTGAAGAAAAACCTAGAGTTACTTCTCTGCATCTTGCACCCATTGCTCTTAATTAAACCAAGCAGAACAAATCCACTCTTATGGCTGACTCTATCTACCCTGTTTCTGGTTATTGTCTCCTTGTTTCTTTTTGGCTTTTTGTCTGTTTGCCTTGTTTGTCAGATTTGCATTCTACAGGTTCAATACCCTCCACCTGCCCATGACTGTCATGTGTCATCCCTGGACTTGACTTTGACCAATCTCTGTATATCAGCTAAAGAACTGACCCCTCAAATGGGACCTCTCGGGCAGGGACAGTTCTACATTCAATCTCAGCGGGAAGTAGCTGTGGAAGAGGAGATCGCCACCCCTTACCCCAAGATCTTAGGTCTCATTCATTTGAGGGGGGAATGATGTCCTCAAGCCCCACCCTAAGATATTGTTTTATGTATTTATTTTGTGTGATCCCTTGTTATATTGTTGTAAAGTTCTGTTAACACCAGTTGCCTAAAATATTGTTTTATATGCTTGTTTTCCATTATCTCTGTTAAAGTTCTGTTGATACCAGTTGCTGCACTGATCTATGAAATGGCTAAGAAAGATGTTGGGGTCAAATGTATTGATAATGAATTTGCTTATTGTTAATGTAATTTTGCTTCTTTCTCATCCATTAATAGACCCATGTGACCTGCTGAAGTCACATGGAAGTGTGACATGAGTCTAAGTCACATGGAACAGGAAGGAGTAGAGCAGGCTGGGTGGAGCAGGAAGAGGGCTAGAGCAGAGTTGAGAGGAAGTTAGTCAGAGAGCAATGAGAGCTGGGAAAGGCAGCTGATTAATGTAAGTGAGAGAGCTGGTTTGTAATTTAAGGGAGCTAGTTTGAGGAAAGTCTAACAGAGGGAAGGCTTGGTATTGGATGGTATTGCTGTTTGCATTGTTATTGTGCATAGATTTCTTTGTTATTGTGATGGATTTCACTTTCTGATGTTGTATCATTAAGCACCCCAATGTACATGAGGGACCTGCTATCACAGGTTCTTAGGTCACAAAAGGAAATTTTTATTTCATAAAAGGAAATTTAGATTCACAAAAGGAAAACAACTTTTAAAGGGTTAACAATCATGTTAATTAAGCACATGTATCATTCTTTTAAGAAACTACATATATCCAGGGGGTCAGCACCCTGAATTTCAAAGAAAATACAGAGAAATCAGAAGATCAACAGACATGGTTTCCTCTGCTTGAATTTAACAGACAATTGTACCCCAACTGTCTGACCATCATTACCAGAGAGAGAAGCATGACATCTGGGTTCTCAAATCTGGGGTGGGGAGGGGGATCCTTTAGCAGCTTCCCAGAGTCCTTGTCTGACCAAACAAACACTTCTAATCAGTAAGCCCCAAAGTAATCAACAGACATGGCATCCTATGCCTGACCATAACTCAACAGACAGGTACTATTGCTTGACCAGTTACCAGAGAGGGAAGTATAACATCTGGATTCTCATAGTTTCCCAGAGTCCTCATCTGGCACTCAAACCTTCTTACAAAAACTAAGCCCCAAAGTAAAACCTAAACCTCACATTATTTATAAATTTTTAGAGCCAGAGGCATCATAACCCTTTGGCCCAGTGCCCCAATAAAAAAAAAAAGGTACTTGAGACCCGTCTACAAAACAACTCCCTGAATCAAGCTTCCCACAAAGGACAGGCCCATCAATGGGTGGTAAAGATCTTTAATCACATTAAAATAATTAACAACATAAACACATGTACTGTTTGTAGTGAAAGAAACTCTTGTTTTTGTACTTTTCCTCCCTGTAAAGGCTCTTGATTGACAAAGGCAATACACAATCAGAAGCACTTGATTATACTAAAACAAAAACAGCAAAGATCCTACTTTTATTGCCACCACAGGTGTTGGGATTCGGCTTTCTGGTTTATGAATAAGTGTTTTGGTTCTGTCTTCCATGTGGAGAGTGTTGTTTTTTGCAATTCAGAATTATACTGGCATATTCATGGCCACTGTAGGTGTTATGAATATTGCGTTGATACTACAGATGTGGTGCTCAAAGAGCTTATTCTAGAAGAACCATTACCTCCTGATTTCTAGACTGGATGGCTCTTTCAATATAGCATCAGCTTTCTTGGTTATTATATCAGAATGCTAGCTCTTAGTGAACTTAAAAGCCTTCTAATACCACTAGATCTTTTTCTGACACTCTCTAGACATGATTCCCCTATCTTGATCTTGTAAAGTACTTTTTGGTGTGTTTTTAATAAACCTCTGTAAGTCTTCGTATTTTTTTTCCTATTAAACTTTATCTTCTCCTTTGGGACACAATGTTTTAACCTACAAAAATCCCTTTGATCCAAATCTTATATTCCAGAATTACAATGTTGTTCTATTTTTCCTATAGCATGTAGCATTACACCAAGTAAATAACAGATATTTGATAAGTCAATGGTAAATGGAATGATCTCTTTTCTTTTATACCTGATTCTTAAATACAAGCAACTTAATAACAGGATTGATTTTTTCCTTGAATTATATAGTGAATCGAGGATATTTTATACCTTTAATGAGTGTCAAATAAACATGCCATTAGGCCCTTCCAAAAATATTACCTGAAGTGAAAAATTCTAAGCAATGGATTTAATTGTGAGATAGTCTACAGCCATTACCATTCTTTCTGATCAAGAAGCCATGAATCCAAAATTCTTCACCTAATTTCAATCTTCTAGCCAATATGACAGTCCTAAGAAGGTAAGATATTGAAAAATCTCTATATGATCTGCTTGTTCTCAATAAGCATAAATTATTTGATCATTTCCAATACTATGTTTGCATATGCTGCCCTGTTTCTTATTCATCATACCCTGAGCTCTTCCAAAGAATATCTCAAAAGTTTCTCTTCAAGTTAACCTCATGGAAGAAGCCTCCTCTGATTGATCTCACAGGATAATGTCTTTACTCTGCAACAAGTCAGTATTTAGGCATGGTACTAAAATGACAAAACAGTTATTAAGACCATAAAATTATGGCTTAAGAGTTAGAATGACCCAAAAGATCTTCATTTTATATATTTAAAAAAATGAGAAGCAGACAGATTAAAAGGTTTGCCCAAAATCACATAGGTGGTAATCAACAAAACCAAAATTGGAAAACAAGTTTTACTATTTTAATTCAAGCTCTGTTTCTACAATACATCATAGTAATGTATTTACTTCTGAATATTTTTTGTTGTTTCACAATTCTTCCCTGGGTTCTACAAGCAGAAGGCCAAAGAAAAAAGCAGGGTTGAGGACTTGTGGGAAACTCCTAGATCTAGCCCTTGGCTTAATTTATCAGGATGATTTCACTCTAATCACCATTTCTTCAGCCTAGAAAATAATTACTATACAGCTTCATCTTTATGCTATATAGATTCTCTTTCTGCCTCCTTCTCAGTAGACTCAGGATTTAAAAAGAAGTAGTTGAAGATCTATGAAGATAATCAGATAATCTGATAAGATAATGAGATAGATCAACAGAATATCAGATAATATGAATTAAATGGCATTCATAATCCAACAAAGCACAAGTGAATAGGAAATATGAAGAATTTTTCCTGTACAAACCAACATCATGCCTCTCTTCTTTTTCTTCCTCTTCTCTATGTCTACCTTTCATTTTTCTAATGTTCTACTATGAATTCTATAATAATTGTATATAAATGCATACAATAATATAATTTCCAAAGAGTTTGTGTAAGTATATGGGGAAAGGCAGTTGGGGGTGGGGATGGGTGTGATAATCCTTCAAGTAGATGAATTCTTATCCGTGGTTTAGCACATTTAATCCTAGGCAGTTAACTGAGGCATATGAATTAAATGACTTGACTTGGTAGAGGACTCACAGACAGTTAAGTATCAGATTTTGGGCCTTCCTGCCTATAAGTCATTTCCATATATCTCTATATCAAAGCTAGCTATGCATCAGGCACAAAAGAGATGAGACTAACTAAACTTGCTTTAGAATTGTCAACATTTAAATAAATGGATTTCACTGCATAAATTGTAGCAGCATGTTAAATAATACCTTCCATCCACTTTTCCTCTTATACGGTGATAGTAGATCCATTCTGTTTCTTATGAATTCTGTTTTTCATTATTTAATAAATCTTTTCCTAGATCTGTTTATATTACTGTTACTACATTAGATATAGAATTACATTACATGAGAGTAGCACAACTTCCTTAATCATCCAGCAATTGTTAGATATTTAGTTTCCTTCTAGCTTCCAGATATTGCAATTCTAAATCTTTGAAGAGACAGCTCATTTTTTGGTTTGTTTTTGAAAATACTTTTAGAGTACATTCCCAACAATGGAATTACTGGCTTAAATGCTATAATTATGTTTGTAATAGGACCAGTTTTCTTTCTAAAGAGATTCTACAAGTTTATAATTCTATCCAGCAATGAATGGTTTTTAGTCAATTAATCAGTAAAGATTATTTTAAGCACCTATTATGGGCCAGGCACTGCGGTAAAAACTGGAAATACAAAGAAAAGCAAAAGACAGTCCTTCCCCTTAAGAAGCTCACAATCTAATGGAGAAAACAGCATTTAGACAAATATGTACAAATCTGTCTCTGTGTCTATCTCTTTGTCTCTCTCAGCTCGCTCTCACTCTCTCATACATACACAATATGTGCATGACACATATGTGGCACAGTGTATAAAGCACTGGGCTTGGAATCAGGTCTGCAATTTGCTTTACATATATAATTTTATTTGATTTATGTAAGAACCCTGAAAGTCAGATGCCATCACTATTTCCATTTTAAAAATGAAGAAATTGATATTCAGACATGTGACTGGCTCAAAGTCAAACAACTAGTATTTAAGGTGGTATTAGAAATCAAAAGTTCTTGATTATAAGTCTGACACCTTAACCACTGTGTACTTGGCTTTCTCAACATATGTATTTATGTTTACATACACACAAAAGTAATATGTGTGTGTCTAAATATATACAAAATGATACAATGTAGTTTTCAAAGGGAGAATGCCACTAACAAGGGATCAGGAAAGTACTAGATAGGAGCTGGAATCTGGGCTGTGCTTTAAATGAAAGCAGGTATTCAAAGAGTCAGAAATGAAAGTGAGGAAGAAGTGTCTTTGAGATATGAGGGATCCCCAAAGTAATGTTTACCCTCCCCATCCTGGTCACTCTCCACTAATGAGTGTCTTTCCCTAAATCAGACACAGTTCTACCAATTCTATCTGACCAGAGCAGAGTCAAGCAGGAAAAATCAACCCCATGTTCTGGACATTCTGCTTCTTAATTCAATCTAAGACTGAGCATACATGAACAAAGTTTAAAAATAGCAATCAAGAAGCTTAGAATGAAAGTATTATGTTTTGCCTGGTGATTAATCATTTTTTTTCACTTTCTATAAATGATTTCATTTAGTGTCACTTCTATACAGAATCAAACTCAAAAGTTGTCTTTTCTTTTTGTAAGTTCTTCAGTACAGAAACTAAAAAAGTAACAACATCAACTCTTTGCCAATCAGTTTGATCTTCAATACAAAGTTCAATTCATTTTTATTAATGCACAAAATTTCTAGAGTAGATTTCCCAGCTGCTAATGCCTTCCTCTCATCAAAGCCTAGGACTAACCTCCCCTATACTCTCAGTCATATTTCCTTCTTGATAACCGTAGATTAGAGGGAAGACAATGTATGACAACAAGGTTGAATATATCCAATAAAAATATCATCCACTTCACAATACTTTTTAGGATCAGTTCTGTTACCTTAAACTGTACCAAAATAATGAGTAGCATTTTATTGTATTATAAGACTATCCCTCTGTATTTCACAAGAGCTAGAAGGAATGTAAAAAAAAAAAAAAAAGAGCGCAGGGTTCACCACCCATACTTCCTCACCATTCACTCAGTAACCAAAAATCTATTAAATTCCATGACTTTTGCTCAGTTTTCATCTTACTTGACATCTCTAAGGATTTTTGCACTGTTATTCAAATATTTCTCTTACAGTCTTTCCTCCATTGGCTTCCATGACACCGTTCTTGTTTGGTAGCCTTCTAATTTGTCAGACTGATCCTTCACAGGAGTCTCTGCATGTTCATCATCTATCTCCTACTCCCAAGTCTAGAGTATCCCATAAAGCTCTGTTCTCTTCCCTGACTCATTCTTTCTATCTCATTCATGTTATCATTAGTTCTCATGGGTTCAATGTAACTATATGAATGCCCCACAAATCTATGTGTACCACTTTGATCTCTTTCCAAAATTCCAGTCTCACATCCCAACTCTCTGATGAATATATATTTTGAAAAAGCTGTTTGAAAGACTGTTCTTATTTAAGGAAAAGAAAAATGTCCATTTATTTATTTTTATCTGTGGCCTTTGATGCCAGTTTTGTCATTGACCTTTAGCAGATTTGTTCCCCATGCCTGTCCTAAAGTGAAATAATATTCTTTACAAAGTAAGCAGTGGTACAGATTGACTATATAAATTCAGAAATTTCACTTTTGTGGGCTCTACTATATCCTAGAAAGCATGTAAATCAGGAAAGGAAGGATATCTCTAATCTTAATCAACAACTAAAATTGTATAATTACTTCTAATGTGAAGTCACTTATGTATTTCTGAAAATTGTTAGTGTTGATCTGCAGTCCTGAGACATGTCTATTCTAAATGCCCATGTTAAAAATTCTATTTGGAATTATGATCTAACATTTATGAAAATCACATTCTAGTTTATTAGTTTAATGCTATTCCCATTTGGAAACTTTTGAAGCACTTTAGGTCTTGGGGAATTAGATTCTTCTCCCTTTTGGATATAGATGTCAATATGTCCTCCCAGATATGAACTGAAATCAATCTCTTACAACTTCCATTAACATAAAAATGAAGGAATAATTCCTCAGAACCTAGTGGTAGCTACTCCTCTATCTGATAGAACTGAGTTAGGCATTTGAAGATGGATATTTGCTCCAGTTTTGGAGGAAGACTTACTGGCCTAGGATAAGATAAAATATACATGCCAGAACAAAATCTTAACCCTCCTTATGTCACACTATTGTCAATGCTACAGGTAGAACAAGGTGCAAGAGAGTGAAGGGAACATTTGTAGAAGTGAATGGATGTGTTGGGAGAGAGATACTTACCTTACCTTGCTCTGAGTTTTCTTTTCCTCTGTAACTGATAAATTACTTGACAAACCCATATATGGTTCTTTATTTGTTATCAAAAAAAAAAACAAAAACAAAAACCTTAGCCTGATATTCAAGACCCTTCTGGTGCCAACCAAACTAGCCTTCCCGTGATTTTGTGTAAAAATCTAAATACTTTCCAACATCCGCTCCTTTTTATGCCAGTTACAACTCTTGGAATGCATTCTCCCCACACCTTCTTCAAAGTTTCAATAACTATTTCAGACATTCTCTGATTCTTCCTCTGACCTTATATGCTCACCTGTCTTAGTTTTAAATTCTATTACATGAGCTTACCCCATGGAGGTGGATATTATATAATGTAATATTTAATGTTACAGTAAATTCCCTGTGCAACATAGTATTACATAGTATCAAGTACATTTGCTACAAAATTCCTTTAAGATATTAAGCTTTAGAGTAAAAACAAGTTTTAATCAGTTTTTTAGCTCCACTGTGGCCTACTGCCTATGTGCCAAAGGGAACACAGTGGGCACTTAAATTTTAATAACTGAATAAATTCCAATGTTGGATAATGTGTGTGTGTGTGTGTGTGTGTGTGTGTGTGTGTGTGTGTGTGTGTGTGTATTAGCTCCCCTGTTTGGGAAAGAATAACAGAACCCTTTTAAGTTCCTCCTTCAATAGTCTAAAAAAAATCCTAGTGTATTATTGGACATAGCCATTAACAAATTTCTCCAGACAAAGAGAAAGCCCTTTCTGGCTATTAATGCAAGATCCCACAATGAAGCCTTTATTATAAAGAACAGAGGGTAATTATTTTGATATTAAGTCTTAATAAATCATTACAAAATTTACTGATGTGTAACATTCTACTACATTGATGAAAAGAGAGGTTTACATTTTAAAGAAATTTAGAAGAAATATTTTTTCCACTGGAGGGGGGTGGGATTGAATAGGATTGGGATAAGGATTTTCAAATTATTTTTAGTATTATAGAAATAAATTTATAGGAGAAATGCATTTGTTTACAATCATATTCACTTAAGTTATATTTCTGTCTGTTAGAAATTGAAGATACTGCTTATTTTGAGATTTGATCTTAAGCTATTTGTGTCATGATATCTTTTTTATTTGTCTCATTTATAAGAAAACCAAGAATTCATCAAAGATATTTTAACTTATGAAATAAAAGGGAATATTTATGTTTCTTGACACAAACCCTGAAGATCCATCATACATCACTCCATTGTCCTTTGTATAGCCTCTGATTTTTAATTCCTTGGAGGCTATACTTTTCCAAAATTTGTGATAACCAAGTAATTTGCACTGTTGAGAGAAATAGTTGTTTAAAGGTTTCTGTATAGGGAATGAGTGAGTGTACTTCAGAACATTTTAAGATCATTAAAAATACTGTACAATATACTACCATTAGTTAATTTTGGGGGAAGAAAAGGAATGTATTTTGAATACTGTATTTTTCTTCATATCTAGGATCAATCTTTTAAGAAAGATAGTAAAAGAATTCTAAATAAATACTATGCTTATTTATTCCATCTACAAAAATTAATGGAAAAATAAACCTACTTTCTTTGGATTGGCAAGACCTGGGGATTAAATCATACCCAAACAAATATATGGGTGAAAAAGTAAAATTCAATTTAAAAATAATATGTTAATTTTAATTTCCTTTTAATTAACATTGAAAGCAGAAGTTATAATCTCACATGTAGTATAGAATCATCTTTTTAAGAGTATCAAAGGACATTTGATATGACCTAGTCCAGTGGTGTCAAACTCAAGTAGAAATGGATCCTCAGGACCACACATTGACTTAGAAAACCCCCAATCAAATAATCTGTGTTGTACTTTTATTTATTTTTGTTCAGAATTTCTGAATTATATTTTAATCTGGTTCAAGCTGCATGCACCCAGGGGTTTTATGCCCATGTATTTGACCCCTCTGATCTAGTCTAACCATATATTTGCATTGATACGGATCAAAGAACTAACAGTAGTTTTCCCAAGTATAGAATGGGTTAGTAGAAAAAAGATAGGACTGAAACTTACCTCCTGGGTAATAAGTAATACAAAACTGTTTCTACTATAAAAATAAACCAACACCCATAAACTGATCTTTAGTCAGACTCAAAACCCAGTTTCTATCATACAACATTTGATTTTTTTTCTCATGGTGCATTGTACTAACTATTGTTCCACACACACTGCTACCAGCTCATGATGCTTATTATCTTGATGGACAATTACTGATCTCCAGCTGATTTCTCAGTCATTACTGTTAATAGAAAGGTTTTGGTTATTGCCACAACAAGCAGCCCATGAGTATCAAATGAAGCAGCTACATTTCATTTTATTTTTGCAGGAAACTTTCCCCATTATTGTTGCACCCTAATAAAAAGCAATCTCTGCAAACATCAAAGGGCCTATTAGCAAGGGTACAAATATAAAATTCAAACGGTAAGTAAATAGGTAGAAGCATTGAGTTTTTAATGAGAAAATTCAATATGTATATTGCAGTTTCCCAATGAAAAAAGAAAATAGAAGGAATAAGGAACACTAAAATCATATTTATATACAAAAGTTAAAATGTAGCCTCAAAGTAAATTTCTTACAGAGCTCTCTTTCCACACATGGAAGGATTTGCCTCAAGAAATGCCTCCTTCCTTTCTTCTTCCTCATTACTCGAAGTCTGCAAGTCAAATCTGCACACAACTTTCCCACAACATTGTGGAGCTGATTTTTAGTGAGGTACAGTGTGGTCTCTGAAATTCCATCCAACTGCAGGATTCTATAAATCTTTAGAACTTTTTCTTAGATTTAGGTATATAAATCAAAATGGTTCTTCATAAACAGAGTTAAACTCAGCTGACAAAATTTAGGTGAGAAATTTTAACTGATGATAGTGCTATCTCTCTCTTAGCTTTAGGCTAAACGGTGTTTTAGACATTACTTAAAATCCCCTTAATCATACTCTCTTCCTTCTGAGACTGACCCTCATATGTTTGTACATAGTTGTTTGTACATTGTTACCCTCCTTAGTGTGTGAGCTACTTGAGAGCTGGGAATGTCTGTTATCTATTTTGTTTGTTTGTTTTTTCATTTGTACCCCATACAGCAGGCACTTACAGGCTTCTTGATTTGATTTAGTTTTAATATAATATTACAAATGGCATAGAAAGAGGGGAGCTGAGACAAGATGGCAGAGTAGAAAGACAGACCTGTAGAAGCTCTCTCCCATAGCCCATAAAATACCTGAAAAAAATGAAACCAAACAAATTCTAGAGCAGCAGAAGTCACAAAACAACAGAGTGAAAGAGATTTCCAGCCCAAGACAGCTTGGAAGGTTGAAAGGAAAGGTCTATCGCACCAAGCTCTGAGTGGAGTGCAGCCCAGTCTTGGCTGCTCCATGCAGCAGGGAGAGGACTGGAGCAGGCCTCAGGGCACAGAATCCCTGGGAGCAGCTGTAGTTCCCAGACTCTTCAACCCATAAATGGCAAAGACACCTTCAAAGGTCAGTGGTAGCCTCAATTTTTGGAGCCCTTGGCCTAAAGATCCTTGGGAAATTGAGTGACTGACTTGGATCTCAGCCCTGAGTGACTCTCCTGGGGTAAGAAGTGGAGGCTCCAGAGAGGGAACCCTATTGGAAGATCCTAGGCAGAACAAAGTACTTGTGATTGCTCATAGACAAGAGTGCAGACCAGGAGAGGAGCAAATTCTTCTATCTTGATTGTGCCAGGTTGGAGGAACTGAGAAATAACAGGCCCCCAGAATATATCCTCCTCTTGACAAAGGACTCAAAAGTCAAGTAACTGGCTGACAAAATGCCCAAAAAGGGGAAAAAATAAGACCATAGAAGGCTACTTTCTTGGTGAAAAGGTATTTTCTTCCATCCAACAATGCATACCATGAAAGGAAGACATAAAAGCCAAGGCTTCTGCATGCAAAACATCCAAAATAAATATGCAGTGGTTTCAGGCCATGGAAGATCTCAAAAAAGATTTCGAAAATCAAGTAAGAGAAGTGGAGGAAAAATTGGGAAGAAAATGAGAGCAATGAAAGAAAAATCATTAAAAGCAAGTCAACAGCTTGCTAAAGGAGACTCAAAAAAATAACACGTATAAAAATAGACTAATCCAAATAGCAAAAGAGATCCAAAAAAACCAATGAGGAGAAGAATGCTTTAAAAAGCAGAATTAGCCAAATGAAAAAGGAGGTTCAAAAGCTCACTGAAGAAAACAGTTCTTTAAAATTTAGAATGGAGCAAATGGAAGCTAATGATTTTATGAGAAACCAAGAAAATTACAAAACAAAACCAAAACAATGAACAAATAGAAGATAATGTGAAATATCTCATTGGAAAAATAACTGACCTGGAAATTAGATCCAGGTGAGTCAATTTAAAAATTATTGGATGACCTGAAAGCCATGATCAAAAAAAATAAAAAAGAACCTAGACATCATCTTTCATGAAATTACTAGGAAAACTGCCCTGATATTCTAGAACCAGAAGGTAAAATAAATATTGAAAGAATCCACCAATCACCTCTTGAAAAAGACCCCAAAATAGAAACTCCTAGGAATATTGTAGTGAAATTTCAAAGTTCCCAGGTCAAGGAGAAAGTACTGCAAATAGAAAGAAAGAAACAATTTGAGCATTGTGGAAATATAATCAGGATAATACAAGATCTAGTAGCTTCTACATTAAGGGATTGAAGGGCTTGGAATATGGTATTCCATAAGTCAAAGGAACTAGGATTAAAACCAACAATCACTTACCCAAAAAAATTGAGTAAAATACTTCAGGGGAAGAAATGGTTATTTAATGAAATAGAGGACTTTCAAGTATTCTTGATGAAAAGACCAGGACTGAATAGAAAATTTGACTTTCAAACACAAGAATCAAGAGAAACATGTAAAGGTAAACAGGAAAGAACAATCATAAGGGACTTACTAAAGTTGAACTGTTTACAATTCTACATGGAAGGATAATATTTGTAATTCTTGAAACTTTTCTCAGTATTTGAGTATTTGGAGGGATTATGCACACAGAGAGAGAGAGAGAGAGAGAGAGAGCGCACAGGATGAGTTGAATAGGTAGGGATGGTATCTAAAAAAATAAAATTAAGGGGTGAGAGTAGAATATATCAGGAGGAGAAAGGGAGAAATGGTATGGGACAAATTATATCTCATAAAATAGGCAAGAAAAATTTTTTTCAATGGAGGGAAAAAGGGGGGAGGTGAGAGGGAAAAAGTGAAGCTTCTTCTCATTACATTAGACTTAAGGGAATAACATGCACACTCAATTTGGTATGTAAATCAATCCTACACTACAGGAAAGTAGGGGAGAAGGAAGTAAATGCGATAGGGAGAATGATAAAAGGGAGGGCAAATTGGAGAAGGGAGTAATTGGAAGTAAACACTTTTGGGGAGGGATAAGGTCAAAAGAGAGAACAGAATAAATGAGGGGCAGGATAGGATGGAGGGAAATATAGTTAGTCTTACACAACATGACTATTGTGGAAGTCTTTTACGAAACTACACATATATAGCCTATATTGAATTGCTTGCCTCCCCAGTGGGGATGAGTGGGGAGGGAGGGAGGGACAGAAGTTGGAAGTCAAAATTTTAGGAACTAGTGTTGAGGATTGTTTTTGCATATAACTGGGAAAGAAGAAACACACATAATAGCGTATAGAAATCTATCTTGCCCTACAATAAAAGAAAGAATATGGGTATTTGAGAAGGGAGGGGTGTGACAGATGAGAGGGCAGATTGGGGGAAAGGGTAATCAGAATGCAGGGCATTTTGGGGTGGGGGAGGGGAGAGATGGGGAAGAAACTTGAAACTCAAAATTTTGTGGAAATGAATGTTGAAAACTGAAGATAAAAGAAAAACAAATGGCATGGAAAATCTCTACCCTTGTTAATTAAGCAAAAAAAAATGTTCTTCTCATTTTCTTAACCAGATGGTTAGCTAGCAACTAATGAATAGAGGTCCTGTGCACCAGTAGAAATAAAAAAATTAAATCAAAGATCTTTCAAGTATTGGTAAATTATTTTCCTAGAAGTGAATATGTATAATTACAAATACTTAAAATAAGAGACTAATAAAATTAATTTAAAAGATTAAGGGAAATTTATTTATTCAAAGAAATTTAAAACTGAAAGAAACCTGAAAAATCATCTAAGCCAAAAAACTAATTTTACAAATATTTAAATTGAGCAGTAAAAACAAAACAAATAAAACTTCTTATCACTTTTTCAAGAATTAAACATGAGTAAAAATTATTTGAGTTTCCCCTTCAGGTTCAAATGACTGCAACATTTAGTGAATATTATGACTCAAATTCTAAGTTGTCTGACATATTCTGCTGAGAGATTTTTAGATTCACACGTATTTCATAGACCACAGAGTAGATCAAATCATTGATTTGGAGCCAAAAGAAACCTTAGAGGTCATCAACTTCAAGTTCTTGATTTTGCAGAAAAACATCATTGACACCTAAGGTAGAGTGGCTTGGCCAAGATTGCATAGTATCAGAAATCTTCTAATGCTAACTTTAGTATTCTGTGGTTAGCAAGATGGGCCTGGAGTCAGGAAGAAGCAAGTTCAAATCTAGTCTCAGACACTCCCTAGCTGTGTGATCTTGAGCAAGTCACTTAACCACTCTTTGCCTAGTTTCCTTTACTATAAAATTAGGGTGATAATAGCAACCACCTCTCAGGGTTATAGGGATCAAATGAGTTATTTGTAAAGTATTTAACATAGTGCCCGCCACATAGCAGGTTTAATAAATTACTGTTCTATTCTTTTTCCTTTTCCTTCTTCCTGCTACACAATGACACATCTTTAATTTGAAAAATAGAAGTTTTATGTTGTTTTAAGTTGACTATTATGAATATTCCCTATGATACATATGATACATTAAACACCCTATTTTTCATCTATTCTTTCTCTTTTCTAAGAAAATTACTACATACTCACTCTTTGTTCCTCACAGCTTCAAAGTTGTATTGTCAAATCACTGTTTTGACTTTTATTGTTCTTGTTTCCATTGTTAGATTTTTCCCCTATAAAAGGATGTTATGTGTACTCTTTTTCAAAAAAAAATTTCTTTCCTTTTTTGCCTAAAATAAATATAGTTTTAAAAAGTATAATTTTTCCTCAACAGTATTTTCTAGTTTTTATTCTATAAACACTGATTGTGCTCTTTATGCATTAAGTTGAGTGACATCGGCATATGTATTTATTAAACAACAAGATGAATTTCATATTTCTATTGCAGAGCATAAACAAATTGCCCTGAGTTCTTGCTGCTTTTTCAGATGAGTCAGAAAAATTCCAAATACTGGCACTGACTCTTTTCCCCACATCTCAGTGTATTCCTTGGCTGCACTAACATGTCACTGACTATAAAGGGACAGCCTTTGAAAGAATTCTGTGTATAAGAAAATTATCAGATGACCTTACTTTGTCAATGTAATTTTTTTCAATCAATACATTTTCTCTTTCCTGCTTCCTCATCCTATTGAAAACTTTTTTGACAAAGCTAAAAGAATATATTTGAAAGATGCATTTGGCAACAGCATAATGAATTTGAATACTAAATTAAAATATGACCATTTATAAAAGGATCAACAATTTCAGAAAGCAAACAAATTTTCTTATTAAAACTAATCTTTTATGGAAATAATTTTTCTGGTACATTTTATGTCTTGTCTTTGCTCAATTCATCCTTTTGACTAACCATTCTTGTGGTTAGCTGTTTGTAGAAGAGAAACATGTAAAACATATTTTCTTCATATAGGTGGTTGACACAATGTTTGTGAGTCAGCTAGTTAACTAGCATTTTATTGAGCATTTATTCTGTGCCAGACACTGTGCTATACAAGGGGATATGCATACACAAAAGACAAAAATAGTCTTCCTGCCCTTAAGGAGTTCACATTCTAATGAGAGACAAAAAATGCAAAAAAAAAATGGCAAAGAAAAAAATACTACACATACATGATATAAAAGGTGTAAATGTAATCTCAGAGAGAAAACACTAGTAGAAGGAGACCAGGCTTGTTATAGCTAGATTACTTCTGAGTTTACAAATATCATTAAAGGTCTACTAGGTGTAAGACTTTGTATAGACAGATGAAAAACTCCATGCACTCAAATAACTTATAATTAAGTGAAAGGAGTGAGATTCAACTAACAAATCAGTATGCTTCAAGGAAGAATTCAGGAAGGAAATAAAGAGATCCATAAAAAGTTCTCTCGAAAACTCAAGAAGGGATTTGAGAAGGGCAAGACCATTTTCAGTTGAAGCCTTCAGATATCACTCAAGAAAAGTGATGGCACATCTAATGGGCCTCACTTATTTCTAGGCATTGTGATCAATGCCTAGATCAAATACATGCAAGCAAAAAAAAATGCAGGATGACAACAGAAATTAACTAGTAGTACAAATTTAAGGAAATGAGGGTGATATGAAGAAAAGCCTGTTGAAAGAACACTAGAAAGGTACCAAAAAATTGCAGAATGAAAACTGGAAGCATCTTGGATGTAGAGTGGAGTCACATCATGGAGTTTTAAATGCAAAACTGAAAAATTTCTATTTTCTTTTATGAGCAATAGAAAGATATTGGAAATTGTTGTCTAGGAGAGTAATGTGATCAGATCTGTGAAGAAATATACATCATTGCACATCCTCTTCCTCCTTCTCTCTTTTACTCTCTCTCCTTTTTCATATATGTGTGTATACACACAGACATATATTAAATTACACATATACATGTACATATGTGGATATGTGTGTACACATACACATGATAAATACACATGTGTATATATGTGTATACAGGTTTATATACACACACTTACATGTATATGCGCCAGTGTCCAAAGCAATTAGAGAAGGGTTGACTGATCCAGGTGCTTATTTTACCCCAATATAGGCAGATACACCTAGAGATTTACACAATGTGGACAACACAAAATCTCTTAGTTGAGTCTTAGTCATACGTGTAGAAGGGGCTAGGATATTTCTTTCTGACTTTCTCCAAACCAAACTCCACATCTATTGAGTGCAAAAGAGCACAACACTGTCAAAAAATCAATGGTGGCATCATAATCCTTGAATACAATTTCTAGTTTGGCCACTTTCTGCATGACTTTGGTTTGTTCATCAGTAAAATGTTGTAATAATTATCTCAGAGTGCTAGTGTGAGAAACTGAATGAAATTCATGAATGAAATTGAATGAAAATGAATGTAAAGAAAATTCTAATGATAAGATTCTGGAGAGATATAGGATATTATGATGACACACAACTATCTTTCTTCACTCCTAACCCTGGGAAATCACATTACAACTGATGATTTTTCTCCCCTATGGCATTCACTTTTGGACAGTTAAAGATTCTTAGTCTGTTTTAGAATCAATTTTATTTCTTCTCAGTTTTATTTCTGGGTTGCCCCTTGTTATCTTTGAATTCCTGAATATCTGGTTTATGTATTCTAAAAACAATCCATTTGCTGTGTTTTTTGATCTAGTATTTCTTAATCCAACAACTTTTAATCTATTTAACCTATATAAGCTAATTGAATCTGTATCATTTCTACAGCAAGTCTTAAACTACACGAAGGGTTAGGTTCTGAGGTCAGTACATAAGACTATATTTGAGTTTGGTCAAAATTAACCATGAAAAATCCTTTAAATCAGTCATCAGTATAATATTTTCAGTAGTAGTAGCTGGAAAGGTGAATAGGCTTCTTTAAAAAGAAAATAGTTTTATCAGAAGACATGTAGATCTGAGTTTACTCCATAAAAACAATTGCGTATAAATTTTGTTTTTCACTATATCACACTGAACTATTAACTAACTGAATAATCAAGATTTCTATTGAAACAGTAGGAAACAAAAATAGGTATAAAACTTAGCTGGTAGGAAAAATGGTAGTTACAGGAAGACAAATATTCTCAGTAGAGTTCAATAGATCACAGTTATTATATTACGGGTGATCACAAAACCACATAACTTTGCCTTCTTCCTTTTTCAACATGCGTAAAGAGAGAGCAAAAAGAAGTCAAATGGAACATAGCTGGGATCGACTAGTTGACCAAAATTTCTAGTTAAGCCAACTAGGACTTTCCCTCTAATGAGTTCTACCAGCCCAAGTGATATGGATGTGATATAGAGAGGATTCTAGAATCATGTTAATTATATTAAGACCCAAACATTATTAAAGAGAAATTGAAATGAAAGAGGATATTCATCTTTCCATCATAATCACACTCAGGGGCATACACTCATTGACTGAAATGGTGGACAGAATAACACATCTTCTCTCTCTTAATGTCTCAAGTAACAAGTAAATAGAGTTGAATTTGCATAAATTAAATATACGTAATACAACTCTATCAATATTCTAAATCTAGTTTATATTACTGGACATAATTTGTTGACTTGAAAGAGTACTCCCTTTCAATTTTATTAAGCTAAAATGGAACCTACATTGTGATCCTCAAAAAGTCACTAAATGTAATTTTAAGAATGATTTTTATTAACAATACTATATGATAGTAGAAATAGACAGCAACTCAGAGATCATCTAGTGAAATTCTACATAAAACATGAAGCCCATCTTTAAGCTTTTGGGTTTTGGGAAAGAACACTTTGCCAGTGACCTGAAATATTATGCCTGAGTCTAGCATTTGGATGTTACCAATATAATCTAAATGCCCAACTAGGTAACAGTACACTTTGAAAAGGGCAATAATAAGAAATACCAAAAACTGTATGAGAATATCACGATAGGGAAAGAAAATAAAGACTATTATTTGCATATCATAAATAAAAGCCTATGCTTGGAATGACATCCACTATTAAAAAAGAAAGATGTGCAAGGAAGTCATTTCTACAATAAAGCCCCAGCAGAAGACCAAATGCCAAATGTTTTCAAGAAGTGTCAATGAGTAAGATCTTAAAGGAGCAGAAGAGACTAGTAAATATCAATCCAGGCATTTGCATTGGAGAACAACAAAGACAATGAATGTTTCCAGAAGGAACACTACTCCAGATGATGAAGCATAATTCAGGAGTCATCAAAAGGAATCCAAAGGGTGCCAAACTGTACAGCAATAGAAGTGTTTCCTACATCAAACTTCTTCAGTCAGCTGGCATTCAAGATTGTGAGGGGTGCTTCCAGTCAAAGATTACCTTCATCAAAGTTTCCACCTGGAAAACAGATGCTCTAAAAACAATAAAGGACTTTACAAAAGCCATGGATGTTTACCACAAGATCTTACACCTGGACTCAAGTTGTCAGGAAGCAACAGATGGTTCCCAACAATATGTGATGTTCCAATATAATTGGCAGGACAAAACCTGATGATGCGAAATAGTTCGCTCTGGTACAGGCATGTGTGCCATAGCCACTTGATTCACAGAGAATCTGATTAGTGCAAATAAAGTTTGAGGAAGGAGATCATATTATTTCAATTCACACTACTCACATTTATAATTCTATCTAAAACCTGGTAATTGGTTCGAACCCAATGGGAATATGCAATGAAACTTTTTCTAAATAATAAGTTTTTATCTATTTGTTAACATAATATTATAGCAAAAGATAAGGAAATGTATTTTTATTCTTACATGGTAAAAGAGTAAAGAAAGCATCATTTAAAAATGAAATTGCTTAAAATTATTAAATATCACAACTAAAGATAAGCCTACAATGATAATGTGACAAAAATATCATTGCTCTTCTTTCATATATTTCAGTATCATATACTGAACTGCATATTCTTTCTTTAGATCTTCATATATACCCCGGTAGATGAGAATGCTTTATTCACATCTGGATTAGTTTTTATGCTCATATCCTTACACAGAACCAAGTGCAGTTGGATGAGATGGTGCACTATCTAAAAATCAGTAATGCTTTAAAAATGATATCATTTTTTGCAATCTTTCTCAACAGATGGGCTATAATAACTTGAAATCTAATCTTTGAAACAGCTTTAATCACTTGTGCTTTCTTAAGTGACTGTCAAAGAACTGGAAGAGACCGAAGGTTGAAGCCCCTCCAGTGGGAAGATTTGGAGATCAATAACAAGCATTGGCTTTAATTTAAAATCTTTTTCTGCATTACCTCTCTATAAAGGTGACCCTTAGATACTTTAAATCCTGGTTGAGCTTTTTCTTTCTTAGAAATGTAACTTCTAGAAATATAATCTCTAGAATATATCTGGTCATCCACGTTAAAAATTCATTCATCATTATACACCTTCAATTATTTTCCTTAAAACAAATAGGTGACAGACTCATCCACACTGGCCATTCTATCTAACCCTGCTATTCTTTGTAGTTGTTTGCAAACCCCAGAAAACTACAGTAACTTTGCTTTTTTTCTTTTATTTCACCTGCATTTTAAAAATAATGCTCTAGACTCCACTCCACACATACTCTACATCTACTCTAAAGAGTTACTATGACCACATTCATATTGTTGAATTACAATCAATATTTTTATTTTAAAATAAAAACAAGCCTCTTTTATTTTGCATTAGCAGTATTTCTATCTTAAGTATTCTTTTTTTGTCCATTTTGTTAAGGGTTATCAAAAATAATACAACCATTGGTATAGTGGCATATTACATTCATACTTAATATTAGGAAAGTAGAGACTGAAGACATAATACAGTGACCTATTAAAACTGTTCACTATCTCACACTCATCACATTAATTGACTTGGTTCATATTAAAGGTGACCCAGTAAAATTTTATAATTCATACTAAATCAAATTCATTATTCAAACTCACATTAATTGTGAACTATCAGTATTCACACTTTTTGTAAAGCAACAACCTCATGGCTCTCCCAGATTATTCATACTCTCTTCATTTTTGTTCCTTCTGAGTCCCTGTCATTCTTCTTGAAATCTCTGACCTAGTTCTTCCCCTATAGTTGACAATTGTTGTTTTAAATTTTATTTGATAAACATGTCCACAAAGAGGAAAGAAGTCCCATTCTAAAACTAAGCACACAGGTATTCCAGCTCATTGCTAACTCCACATCTACATTACTTCTAATAAAACAAGTGAATCAATGTGGTTTAAAAAATGATTTTAAAAAATTCTCCAGTGAATTTCATAGATGAGAATACTTCAATATGGCAGCTTGCAAACCTATCAATATGTATGCAACCTGTAAGACTCTTGTATAAGTATAAACATAAATTCATCACAGGGGTTCCACTGATATAATGCAAATGTGCCACAATTGGGCATCAGAGGACCTCATTCAAATTCCAGTTTTTCCACTTAATACCATTATGACCCTGGGCAATTCACTTAACAAATCTATGGCTCAATGTCCTCAATATATATGGCTCAATACGTGTGTGTGTGTGTGTGTGTGTGTGTGTGTGTGTGTGTGTGTGTGTGTATGTGTGTGTGTGTGTGTGTGTGTGTGTGTGTGTGTGTGTGTGTGTGTGTAGAGGCAGAGAGGTGTTTCATTTAGATGATTTATAAATTCTCTTTCCTTGTTCAATATATAATCCAATGAGTAAATGTGCTTCAAACCTTTCTAATATTCTCTTTACATTGTACCAATGGAGTATGATCATTAAGTTGTCCCTCACTCTTGTTATGTGACCAGCTCCTCATGAATTTGCTCATATGCCTAAAAATTAAAATTAACTCAGAATATAAGAATTTTATTTGGTAATTTTCAAAATTACATTATCTAAATATGAGGTTATGTGACTAATATTTTGGGTTTTTTATATTAAAAAAACTGATCCTTTGAGCACTATGAATATCTTGAAGGATTTATAATGGAGTTGAATACAAATACTAACCGAAATGTAAAGATTATTTTAAAGCACTGGTCTCAAATCTAAATTGTATGTTCTTGTTTTCTTTTTTCTTCACATGACTACAATGTTATTTTTTAAAGATTCTCCAGCACTTATCACAATGCTAGGCAAATCCTAATTGCCTGATAAGTGCTTCATCCATCTATCTATCTATCTAATCATCTCCAAGGCTTTATTACAATATGAATAGAATCCAAGATTCTATTCCAAGCTCTATCAAGTCCTACCAACCTGGAAAGGCTTCAAAGGTGGGATGGTGATGGAACCTGAGGACCAGCTTACCTGAGTTCATAGACATCACAGTTGTTTTCAAAGTAATAATGGTTTTTACCCATAGCTACTATTTATGATCATCCATTAAGCTATTAAAAAAACTAAATTTAGAGAGGAGCCAAGATGGCAGAGTGAGAGCAATGAATCTTGGACAAACTCCTTCGGGTACCTCTGAAAGGAGAATCTGACTAAATTTTGGAGGTGTAGAATCCAATGGGAGAGAGACTATGGAGGATTCGGGGCCCAGGACAGACTGGAAGGTCCACAGGAAGGATCTGTTCCACAGGGGTGAGTCCACAGCCCACAGTACACCACGTCCAGTGAAGCAGAGACAAAAGGCCCCAGGAAACCTGAGAGCAGCAGGCAGAACCAACAGAGTGGCACTCGATGGGGGAAGACCAGCAGAGCTGAAGGAGTGGCGGCCTCTGAGCGCCAGGTATCAGCATAGTAGCTCCTGAGACTTTCAGCCCACATATTAAACATTGGTAAGTCACCTACTTGAACTTCCAGGAGTCAGGATGGTGGAGTGATCAGCAAATGCTCTCTCCTGTCACCTTGATGACTGTGAAAGAACCATAAAATATTTCCCCAGAAAATCCTGGATCAGCAAGAACAGTAGAGGGGGCAAATAGTCTCATAACCCCTGAGGCTAGGAAAATAGCTAAGGGGGATTCCTCCTATTGTGGCTGAGGCAAATCGGAAGGACAGAGTACCCAGGGTGGAGAAAATTTACACTAGGACCCAGGCAAGCCTCAGCTCCAGGAGAGGAGCCCCAGGAGTGGTGGAAACTCACACTAGCATCTAGGCATGCCTCAGCACTCCAGGGGAAATGGGAAGACAATAGGAGAGCTGGGATCACCATCCCCTGAGCTTGCCTTTGCCTCAGTTCAGCTGAGGAGATCTCCTGTGATGAGACTACTCCTCTCCCACACTTAACAAGCTAACCCCAGGGCTGGTCTGGGAAACAAAAAACAAAAACCTGCTCTTAGCTTTTTCACACATCAGCTCAACACAAAATTCTGCAGCTTCTAACTGAAAGAACCAGAAGCCACAACACACAATCACCATCATGAATAGAAAAAAACAAAATAAGCATGAAAAAACATAGGATCTTTCTATAGGGATAAGGATCAAAACACAAATACCAAAGAGGTCAGTACTGAGACTGTACTTCCATCTGAAACTTCAGAAGGGACTATGAACTGCTTGCATGCAAAAATAGTTCTCCTGGAACAACTGAAGAAGGAAATAGAAGAAAAACTGGCCAATGATTTTAAAATTATAAAAAAGGAATTCACTGATGAGAACATCTCTTTGAAAAGGAAAATTGAACAAAGGGAAAAGGAAGTACAAAAATTAAATGGAGAAAATAACTCCCTAAAAGGAACAGATGGTCAAATGGAAAAGAAAACACAAAACCTAACTGGGAAAATTGGATAAATGGAAAAGAAAGTAAAAAAGTTAACTGGAGAAAATAACTCCTTTAAAGGAAAAATTGGACAAATGGAAAAGGAGATGCAAAAGTTAACTGAAAAAAAAATTTGATAGATTAGAATTAGGTAAGTAGAAACTAATGACTCAATGAGACAGTAAGAATCAGTCAAACAAAATCTAAAGAATGAAAAGATAGAAGGAATGTAAAATATCTAATTGGAAAAGCAACTGACCTGGAAAATAGATCCAGAAGAGAAAATTTAAGAATTATTGGCCTGCCAGAAAGCCATGGTGAAAAAAAAGAGTCTGGACAGTATCTTCCAGGAAATCATCAAGGAAAACTGCCCAGAAGTACTAGATTCAGAGGGCAAAATAGTCATTGAAAGAATCCACCATTCACCTCCCAAAAGGGATGCCAAACACAAAACTCCAAGAAATACCATTGCCAAATTCCAGAACTAACAAGTTAAGGAGAAAATACTACAGGCAGCCAGAAGGAAAAATTTCAAATATCAAGGAGCTACAGTCAGGATCACACAGGACCTTGCAGCTTCTACATTAAAAGATCGAAGGAATTGGAATCCAATATTCTATAGGGCAAAGGAATTGGGACTACAACCAGGGATCAACTACTCCGCAAAGTTCAGCATAACATTTCAGGCAAGGAGAAGGTCATTCAACAAAGTAAGGGGTTTCCAGACTTTCCTGACAAAAATGCCAGAACTTAATACACAATTCGATCTTCAAATGCAGGTCTCAAGAGAATCATAAAAAGGTAAACAGGGGAAAACAAAAAACCAAAAAACTTGTTACTCAATTTGGGCAAACTGTTTACCTCCCAATGAGGGAAGATGATACTTGTTAACCTTGAGAATTGTGTGTCTATTATGAAATATAAAATGGATATACATAGAGGGAAAAGGTATACAGTAAATGATGTCATGTTAAAAATATGATTTAATTATGTGAAGGGATTGTAACAGGAGGTGTGAAAAGGAAGAAGCAGAAAATGATCAATTACATCACAGGAAGAAGTACAAAATTATAGTAGGGGGAAAGAGGTGAGGGAGATGAGCATTGTTTGAGAGGTAATCCCATCTGATTTGTTTCAAGGAGGGAACAATAAACTTAAGTATATAATCCTCACCAGCTCTAAAGGCAGTAGGAGGGGAAGAGGAAAGGAAAGGGAAAGAAGCTAAAAGGGAGGGAAGAAGCAATAAGGGTAAAGGGGAATAAAAGGGAGTGGGGCTAAAAGAAGTAAAGAAAGGTTGCAGGAGGAGGTGGTGAAAAGTGAATACTATTGAAGAGGGGAAGGGAGAGGGGAGAGCTAAAAGCACAAATGGTGGGAAAGAGGATGGAGGGAAATACACAGGTTGTAATCATAACTGTGAATGTGAATGGAATGAACTCTCCCATAAAACAGAGATGGACAGCAGAATGGATTAAAAGCCATAATCCAACAACATGTTGTTTACAAGAAACATATCTGAAATAGGGGGATACACATAGGATAAAGGTCAAAGGTTAGAGGAGAATAAGTTGTGCTTCAGCTGATGTAAGAAAAGCAGGAGTAGCAATCCTAATCTCAGACGAAGCAAAAGCAGAAACAGATCTAATCAAAAGAAATAATGATAGAAATTATATCCTGCTAAAAGGCACCATATGAATGCAACTTGAAAGGCACCAATGAAGCAACATCATTACTAAATATGTACGCTCCTAGTGGTATAGCATCCAAATTCTTAGAGGAGAGGTTTAGGGAATTGAAGGAAGAAATTGACAGCAAAAGTATACTAGTGGGGGACCTCCCTCTGTACTTGATAAATCTAACCTCAAATTAACAAGAAAGAGATTAAGGAGGTAAACAAAACTCTGGTAGATATGATAGATCTCTGGAGAACATCAAATAGGAGTAGAAAGGAATATACCATTTTCTTAGCAGTACATGGCACATTTACAAAAATTGACCATGTACTAGGACATAAAAACCTCACAATCCAGTGCAGAATGGCAAAGATAATCAATGTATCCTTCTCAGATAATAATGCAATAAAAATTATATGTAATAAAAGTCCATAGAAAGATAAACTAAAAATCAATTGGAAACTAAATAACCTAATCCTAAAGAAGGAATGGGTTAAAGAAGAAATCACAGAAACAATCAACTTCATTCAAGAGAATGACAATAATGAGACAACCTACCCAATCTTATGGGATACTGCAAAAGCAGTCCTTAGGGGAAGTTTTATGTCTTTGAATGCCTACATAAATAAAATAGAGAAACAGGAGAACAATGACTTGGGCATGCATCTGAGAAAGCTAGAAAAAGAACAAATTGAAAATCCCCAAGTAAATACCAAATTAGAAATGCTGAAAAAACAAAGGAGATATTAATAAATTTGAAATTAAGAAAACTATTGAATTAATAAATAAAACAATAGTTGGTTTTATGAAAAAACTAATAAAACTTTGGTCAATTTGATAAAAAAAGAAAGAAGAAAATCAAATCACTAATATTAAAAATGAAAGGGGTGAACTCACCTCCAATGAGGAGGAAAGTAAAACAATAATTAGAAATTTTTTGCCCAACTTTGCGCCCACAAATTCGATAATCTAAACTAGATGGAGCAGTATTTTAAAAAATACAAGTTGCCCAGATTAACAGAAGAGGAAGTTGAATACTTAAACAACCCCATCTCAGAAAAAGAAGTTGAACAAGCCATCAATGAAGTCCCTAGGAAAAAAATCTCCAGGACCAGATGAATTTTCAAGTGAATTCTATCAAACATTTGAACAGTTAATTCCAATACTATATAGACTATTTTTGAAAATTGGGGAAGAAAGAGTCCTCCCGAATTCTTTCTATGATACATATTTGCTTTTGATACCTAAACCAAGAAGAGAAAAACAGAGAAAGAAAATTATAGACCAATTTCTCCAATGAATGTAGATGCAAAAATTTTAAATAAGATTTTAGCAAAAGGAATACTGCGTTTTATCACGAGAATAATACATTACGATCAGGTAGATTCATATCAGGAATGCGGTGCTGGTTCAATATTAGGAAAACTACTAGCATTATTGACCATATCAACAACAAAACTAACAAAAACCACATGATTATCTCAATACATACAGAAAAAACTTTCCACAAAATACAACACCCATTCCTATTAAAAACATGGAGAACATAGGAATAAAGGGAACTTTCCATAAAATAATAAGCAGTATCTACCCAAAACCTTCAGCAAGCATTACATGCAATGGGGATAAGCTAGACGTATTTCCATTAAGATCAGGGGTGAAACAAGGATGTCCATTATCACCACTATTATTCAGTATGGTACTAGAAATATTAGTTGTAGCAATTAGACAAGATAAAGATGTTGAAGGAATAAGAATAGGCAAAGACAGAACTAAGTTATTACTCTTTGCAGATGATATGATGATATACTTAGAGAATCCCAGAGACCCAAGTAAAAAACTACTTGAAATAATAAACAACTTTGGCAAAGTTGAAGGTTACAAAATAAACCTGCAGAAATTTTCTGCATTCCCATATATTAGCAACAAAGTCCACCAGCAAGAGATAGAAAGAAAAATCTCATTTAAAGCTAGGGTCGACACTATAAAATACTTGGGAGTTTACCTGCCAAAACAAACCCAGGGACTATATGAACACAGTTACAAGACATTTTTTGCACAAATAAAGTCAGATCTAAGTAAGTGGAAAAACATCAATTGCTCACGGGTAGACTGAGCTAATATAATAAAATATAATAAAAATGACAATTCTACCTAAATTAATTTACTTATTTAGTGCCATACCAATTAAACTATCAGATAACTATTTTCTAGAGCTGGATAAAATAATATATACTAATAAAATAATATCAAATTTCATCTGGAAGAACAAAAGGTCCAGAATATCAAAAGGACTAATGAAAAGAAATGGTAGGGAAGGTGGCCCAGTGCTACCAGATCTCAAATTGTACCATAAAGTAGCAATTATCAAAACCACTTGGTATTGGCTAAGAAACAGAAAGGTAGACAAGTGGAATATTCATGGCACTTATGACATGGTAGGCAAGGAATATAGCAACCTCCAGTTTGATAAACTCAAGGACCCCAGCTTCTGGGATAAGAACTCACTGTTCAACAAAAATTAGTGGGACAGAAACTAGACAAGGAGGAGCAAGAAACAGTGGATTTATCAGATTTATGGAGAAGGGAAGAATTTGTTACTAAAGAAGAGATAGAAAGCATCATGAAATGCAAGATGGATAATTTTGATTACATTAAACTGAAAAGTTTTTGCACAACCAAACCCAATGCAACCAAAATTCGGAGGGAAGTAGTAAATTGGGAAAAAATTTGTACAGCTAATCTTAGGGATAAAGGCCTCATTTCTAGAATAAATAGAGAACTGACTCAAATATACAATAATACAAGTCATTCCCCAATTGAGAAATGGTCAAAGTATATGAATAGGCAATTTTCAGAGGAAGAAATTAAAGATATCTATAATCATATGAAAAAAATGCTCTAAATCAGTTTTGATTAGAAAGATGCAAATCGGGGGCAGAGCCAAGATGGCAGAGTAGAAAGACTCACATTTGCTAGCCCCGAACCCACAGCCCATGGATTTCCTCTAGAAAGAACTCCTGACAAATTCTGGAACAGTGGAAGCTGCGCAGAAACGTAGTGAAGGAGATTTCCGTTGCAGAGAGCCCTGAAAAACCGATCCCAAGGGTCCATTGAGCCCCAGACGGGAGCAGAGCCCTCCCCTGCTCTGCCCTGGCCGCACGGCAATAAGAGGAGCGAGCAGATCCAAGCAGGCATCAGGGACCAGAATCTCCAGTGGCCACGAAGGTCCTTCCACCCACAGACACACAGGTCAGTGAGAGAGACGGGCTGAGAGGTGAGCGGGTGTCTCCTGGACCTGGACCCCTTCGGGAACCAGTGGCAGAGGCAGAGGCTCTCAGAGCAGGCAGGAGCTCCACAGCAGCTACATTACAAAGGCTCTCTGCATATACCCCCTGAGGGAACTGAGCCTGGGAGGTGGCCTTGCCCCCACCTGAGCACCAGCAGATAAGCTCCCATTGAATAGCAGCCACACCTGCCACCAAAAGCCCTGAGGCTGGGGAGCAGCATTTGAATCTCAAACCCCAAGCACTAGCTGGGCTGATCTAGGCCAGGAGTGGAGAGGACTCTCAGAAGTCAAGTAACTGGCTGGGAAAATGCCCAGAAAAAGGGGGAAAAATACTTAGACCATAGAAAGTTATTTTCTTGAGAAGATGATTCCGCCATTCCTCTCTGACGAGGAAGAGATCTGCTTACCATCAGGTAAAGACATAGGAGTCAAGGCCTCTGTATCCCAAATATCTGAAATAGATATCCCATGGACTCAGGCCATGGAGGAGCTCAAAAAGGATTTTGAAAATCAAGTTAGACAGGTGGAGGAAAAACTG
>CM053773.1:120074104-120192478 GCA_028658325.1 Potorous gilbertii
CTTGCTGCTAGGAAATAAGAAATACAGGTAATGGGGAATAGAAAGTTATCTGGCCCTACAGGACAAAAGAGAAGATGGGGTAAGGGAAGGGAGGGAAGATAGAAGAGAGGGCAGATTGGTGATATGGGTAATTAGAATGTCCAGTGTTTTGGGGAGGGGGGAGGGGACAAATGGGGAGAAAATTTTGGAACCCAAAATTTTGTGAAAATGAATGTAAAAAGTTAAATAAATTTATTTAATAAAAAAAACTAAAAAAAAAAAGAAAGATGCAAATCAAAACAACTCTGAGGTACCACATCACACCTATAAGATTGGCAAACATGACAGAATAGGAAATGATAAATGCTGGAGAGAATGTGGGAGAGTTGGAACACTAATTCATTGTTGGTGGAGCTGGAGCTCATCCACCCATTCTGGAGAGTGGTTTGGAACTATGCCCAATGGGCTACAAAAATGTGCATACCCTTTTAAACAGCAATATCACTACTAGGACTATATCCCCAAGAGATCATAAAAATGGGAAAGGGTCCCACATGTACAAAAATATTTATAGCAGCACTCTTTGTAGTTGCCAAAACCTGGAAATCAAGGGGATACCCATCAATTGGGGAATGACTTAATAAATTATGGTATATGAATGTAATGGAGTAGCATTGCTCCATAAGAAATGATGAACAAAAAGACTTCAGGGAGGCCTGGAAGGACTTGTATGATCTGATGCTGAAGGAAAGGAGCAGAACCAGGAGAACTTTGTGCACAGCAACAACCATAGTGTGAGAGTTTTTTCTGGTAGACTTGGAACTTCGTAATAACGCAAGAACTTAAAAAAAAAAATTCCCAATGGTTTTCTAAGGCAAAATACCTTCCACATTCAGAGAAAGAACTATGCAATTCATTCGCAGAATGTAGCAGATTATGTTTGTGTGTGTGTGTGTGTATTACATTTTGATTTGCTATATGATCTCTTCCATTTATTTTAGTTCGTCTACATAGCATGACTATAGTGAAAATGTATTCAATAGGAAAGTATATGTAGATCCTATATAGAATTGTATGCTGTCTTGGGGAGGGAGGGGGATGGAGGGGATAGGTGTGGGGGGGTAAAAATCTAAGTTTTATGGTAGTGATTGTAGAACATTAAAAAACTAAATAAAAGAAAAGAAAAACAACTATATACAGACTCATATTTTTCACGGGAAAGGGCTTTTGAGTTCATCTAGTCTAACTCCCTCTTTTTATTGTTTAAAGAATAGAAAACAAGAATGATTATACAATTTGTCCAAGTTCTTGCAGTTAGTGACAGAAATAAGATAAGGACTCAGGTCATCTGGCTCCAATACAGTTCTCTTTTCACAGCAAAACAGAGGAATCATGGATTCTTCAGTCCCACAGTAAATATTGACAGTTGGCAACCTGAGATCCCTGATAATCTACAAAGATTGGATAATTTTGACATTTAAATATAAAAGATAATTATTGCAACCAAAGGCCTCCAAAAGCTAAAAGATCACGTTGATAGCTATATTTAAATTATCATTTCCTCTTAGATGAGGCAATCATCCAAGAGAAAGGACATCCAAGTATGATACAAAAACAAAGTTTTCATGTACTTAACATCAATATTCATCCTGACATCAAGCTGTCAAGTCTTTTTGCAATGTGTGTGTGTGCTTGTGTGCGTGTGTGAGAGAGAGAGACAGAGAGAGAGAGAGAGAGAGAGAGAGAGAGAGAGAGAGAGAGAGAGCATGAGTACCTCTGATTTTTTTTTTTTCATGAAAGAAAGTTAGGATGGGAAAAAAAGTGCTACAAAAAATAGCACTTCCTTATTTCTCTTCACTTCAGTGTTTTCTTCTGATTTCACCCACAATGATTGCCTGGGATTCTTAACAACACTTAGTTACATACAATGCTTCTTGACTTTACCATTCAATGGTCAATGAACATACATCAGAAGCAACTTGATCAATGAAGGCATGAGCCTTTACTGACTGCTAAAATCAATAAAACCACTTCAATCATTCAATGATTCATTGTTAAGAAAGCTAAATTGATTATGCTATAAATGTATTTACACCTATACACTTATCTCAGTTTAGAGACCTATTTTATATAAATAAATGTCAAATATTTCTCATTTCTCATTCTTACTATGAAACTCGGTTTTATATTATAAAAATAAGTTATAAAAATTTAAATAAAATTTAAATAAAAATATCATATTCCTCATTTTAGTAGAAGGTTCTCCTTAGAACAATCCCAGAATCCCAGGGCTAGAAGGAAGCTTGGGGGATTATTACTCTAACCTCTATTAGCTGGACGGTGGAGTCCTCCATCCCAGTTCGATGAGAATATACCATATCTTGAAGATAAATACCTTATATTTTTATCTGATTTAGAAATAGTTAAAATGATAAAGAAGAAAAGTCACCAAGCCCCGGTAAAGAACTTCAGCTGCAATGAAAACCTGAGTCCTGGGTCTAGCTATTATCTCCAGGTGAGTTTTTGCAATTAAAAGAAACTCTAGGTCTCATCCTTTCAATAAACATGTAAGCTACCTCCTAATACCACACACTTCATAAGACTTTGCATATGAGAGTTCAGGGTGAAACAACCTTCTTTAGTCATAGAAACACTTTACAACACTTTTGCTGTTAGTAACCTGGATCTTTTTTGCTGCTATCTTGTTGGCTTTTTTTTCTGTACCATTAAATCACTAAAGTTTCCTTGAAAAATTAAGCAAATTTCCTAACATAACTTGTTATAAATTTTCTATCATTTAATCATTTTTGTGACTCTTTTTTTGTATCTTCTGCAAGTTTTAATTTGATCTCTTTTACTTGTCTCACTGATCTATTTATAGAAAACCAAACTGACCTTACAATTTAATCAACTCAATTCAACATTTTTCCTCACTTTTTAAAGTATATTTTTGAATACCTAATTATATCAAAATGAGAGTTCCCTCCTAGTATTAATTTTCTTCAGTTTTTCATTCATCTCAACTTTGTCAAGATAAATTAACAACAGAATTTCAACAAGAGGGGCACTTCATCTGATGAGTTCCTAGATTGGCAAGACTTATTCTAAATTATTAAAGATGACTTAAAAATAGAGAACCATTAAAATTTGAATTTATAACCAAGGAGAACAAGTTGTATACTTTCATCAAAAATACACCAATGGGTCATATTATTTCAAAAGTCATTTCAATGAATATTTCAACATTTTGATGAAGAAATATGTACAAGAAATTGACTAGTTATATACAAAAAAGCTGAAGTTTAAGCAACTACCAAGAAAATTCATCTTACTTGGCCAGACAAATTATATTTAGATAGTTCTAAAAAGAAAGCAATTCATGCACATGCACATAAACAAAACTATTTCTGTACTGAGTTAGGAAAATTATCAGCAATGTCTAAATCCACTAGCTGATGGGTGAATTTTCTCCCTTATAACCTTAAAACAGTACTGAGCATATTGGAGGCTATCAATAAATTTTTCGTTCATTCATTCAACTAAAAAACTGAATTCTATGAACAAGAATATATACGTATGTATGCATATATATATGTATATATATATATATATATATATATATATATATATATACGTTGCTGATGAAAATGTCTTCTCTCCCAAAATTATGTATTTTTTCTTTGTTTTATATTAGACTTGCCATAGATGAAATAGAAATAGTTCTTATCAAGCTACTAGACTAAGGAAAGGAAGATGCCAATAATTCTTTTTAATAAAATCTTTGTTTTAAAGGTTGATCAAGGGAGTTCTAGTCTTTCTTTGATGAAATTACTGAGTAAAACGCCTTTGTTACTTAAAGCCACAAAAGTGATTCTCTATAATAGATTATCCAGCTTCCAATGCTATATAGGAGTAACAAATATATTTATTATACTTTACAGGTAGTGATCCAACTTTTCATTTGAGACTTTTTCTGATGAGGAACACATAATTTTACAATAATCTATTCCCTTTTGGAACTGATATAATTGCTATATTACCCTGAAAATTTGTCAACTTCTGTCAATTGGTCCTTGAGACTAATAGCTAAAAACAGCTATTATAGCTCCTTCTTTCTTTCCTGCACCAAATGGAAGTCCTCTTTTCTTTTCATGTGACATTATTTTCAAGCATTCATGATCATCCACTTCAAGAAATGCTCCAATTTGTTAGTATAACTCTTAAAATCCAAAACCAAGAAGCAGTCATTAGTCAATAAACATTTATTGAGCTCCTAGTATTTTTCAGGCAGTGTGCTAAGCAGTAGAGATTGAAATAAGTAAGAAACAGTCTGTGGTCTCAAGAAGCTTACAGTGTAAGAGGCGAAAACAATACATTAAAGGGAGTTGAAAAGGGTGGAGATGAAGAAAGATAAAAAAGACCGATATTGATGGAGTTAAAACCAAGCAAAGCAACTAATGGGAAATTAAGTTAGCTGGAAACGTTTAATCCTTCTATAATGGGAGGCTTTGGGAGGACTTTATTGCTCTTCCCTCCAGCCTATGTAGGTATAAATTATCTGTTCAATTAAGAGTATAATTCTATCACCTCAATATTATTCTCTCTAAAATACATCAGCGTTTCATGATCATATTCTAGACATACACTTCCATTAGTGCATGTTTGTGAGCATTTAAGGTAGCCACCATATAATGTTTCCTAAAGCCTATAATAACCTTGTAGGTAACTAAAAACAAAACAAAACAAACAAAAACAAAACCTTATATTTTTCTCACATAAACTTCTGGTTTATATAGTAGGAACATCTCCCTGTTCCTACATTTCTGCAACTGATTTTTTAATCAGAAGATTTGACGTTAATTTTCATCCATTCTTAACTTGTGAGTTTGGGCCCAATCTTCTATCCCTTAGAGATCTTTTGGAATCTGTATTAAGATATTCAGTAATTTATGTACTCCTGCCAGCTTTGTGTCATATGAAAAAAATGATTTATACTAATAGCAGGGAATGAAACCTACTGTATAAAACTAGAAATGTCCCTCCAGTTTAAAAAAATCAAATAATCAGCCCTTTACATAATATTCTTCAATTACGTACAAATCCACCTAATAGTATTATTGTTGTTTCCCTTCCACTGCCCCAAGAATATTAGGGGCATTGAGCAAACATTTTCAAATATGATTTAGTCAAAGAATAATAATTTTTGAAGGTATCTTAGCTAAAATCAAGATATATAGTATCGACGGCATTACTCTAGTGCATAGTTCTAAACCTAAGTGGCAGAGGAGGGGGAAAATGGAGAGAGAAGGCACTGATGGCCATGACTGACTAACTCAGTGAAGTTGAGCCAGTTCAAAATGATTGCTACTTTCTTTTATAAGTGTTCATGCCATTTATTCAGCATTCTTTTGTTGAATTTTCCTCTTTTTTGAAGACCAAATCCCCTTTCTAGTTTACAGTATACACTATGCTAAACTCAAATATTAACAGGGCTACTGTGACCAAGATCCTATGGTGTATAGATTCATTTAAAAACAACATGTCAATATTATTTATTTTCTAATGTGTATTTAATTTCATTTGTACTTCCCAACTATATTTTAATTTGGTTTGGGCCACACTGGAGCATGTTGCAGACTGCAAAATGGGGCAGAGAGCTTGAAACCTATGGTATATACCATTTCCTTTTCATTGAATGTGATCATCTCAAGTCTTCTGGCAAACTTTTGTTCCTTTGATTTCTCAAGTATTAATCCTCAAGGGTTAGAGATCCATAATCACATCTGGAAGTTCATTTTTTACTCCCATATGCCATTTTGTGAGAATCTAATGTAATTAAAACCTAGTAAGTTGAACTTAAAGTTTGTAGGTTCTCTTTTATTATATCCTAACATGTAATGGGGAGATTTAGTGTGGCATCACAGATAGTGTGATTCGTGAAGTCAGGAAGGCCTTTTTAGCCTTTTTACTGTCAGTGAATAGTGAGCAAGTCACATCACCTCAATACCTTAGGCATTCTCCAAAACTATAGGTTTCATTGGAGGGAATTTACCATGCCAATTATCATAAGCCTAAAAATACAGGGGACTCTGGGGGAGGTAGAAGGTAAGGAAAGGGAGGGAAGGAGAAAGAGAAGGAACAAAGGAGAGAGAGAAGGAAAGAGGAAGAGGAAAATAGAAGAACATAGAGGGGGAGAGAATATTCTTTAATATTTCTAAATTTTCTACTTAAAGTTTATTGATCTCAGTTGAACAGTGGAGACACAAAGAAACAGTTAAATGTTTATCTCTGTAATCTTAGTAATACTGTAACACTTTGTCCAAGCAATAGTACCATTCCTTCTTTGTTTATTTCATTTGAGGGGAGGGGTAAACAAATGTTCATTTTATTAAACCTTCAGTAAGTTATATAAAGAGGACTTCTTATACTATAACAGTGATTTCAGTTTCCCAAAGGTTATTGGAATTAAGAATTGTTGATTGATGAATTAATAGTTTGTTTGATAGTCTGAGCCAGAAAAAAAGCTAAGACTTTGGTTATGTGATCAAATGTGTTGTTATGTTGAAATTCTTGTTACATGCTAATTTATTGAGTTTTCATTCAACAAACATGTTTATAGACTACTATGGTCTGAGAGAAATTGACTCCATTTAATACTTAGAGTGGCAGAAAGAGTTTAATGCTCTGGTAATATCCAGGCTAGCTAGCTATTTGATGTCAGGATTCCTGCTATGGGATTTACTCAGATGAAAAGCTAATGTTTCTCTGAAGTATCATTTGACATGTTGCATTAATCCCTTTACATCTATTAATTGCTTAGAGTTCTCTGATCCAGCCAAATCTAGCTGATCCTACTTCCATAGCATTTGTCAATCTGTCGCCTTCTCTCCATTTAAACTGTCTAGACATTCACTCAGGTTGTCTCTCTACATCTTTCAAATGGAGTGGTACAATAGCCTCCAACCTCTTTCCACAGACCAACACATCCATACTCTTTTAATAACAATTGATCATTTCACACACAGATTTCAGACACAAACATTTCCACTTCCCCCCCAAAAAAACACTTCATTAGCTCTTGTCTATGTTGTTGTTTAGCCATTCAGTCATGCCCAACTCTTTGTGACCCTATTTGGCATTTTCTTGGCAAAGATACTGGAGTGGTTTGCCATTTCATTCTCCAACTCCTTTTACAGATTAGCAAACAGAGGGCAAACAGGGTCTTGACTTGTCCAGGGCCAAATATCTAGAAAGGGTTTGAACTCAGGTCTTCCTGACTCCAGGCCTAGTGCATTACCCACTGCATCACCTATTTGCCCTAATTGCCTTTAGGACAAAATGAAAACTCAGTCTAGACACAATCCAGTCCCTTCCTACTTTTCTAGTCTTACTGCATATTGCTGCACTTTACTTTCTACTAAAAGCAGCCTGCTAGCAGGTGTCTAGCAGAAAGGGTGGATAGAGTGCAGTATGCTGAATCAGAAAACTAAGTAAATCCAATTTACTAGTCATAACTCTTGGCAAGTCAACATCTCTCCAAGCCTCAGCTTCCTTATCTATAAAACTGAGATCATAGAACCTGTTATAAAATTTGTTGTGAGGGTTAAATGAAAAAATGTACACAAGGTGATTCGCAAACCATAAAGGGATGTATAAAGATTCTAGTTACTATTACAATTATTTCTCATATATGACATTCCACCTATAACCTTCCCATGTTTTTTCTCAAATATTTCCCCACGTTTGAAATGTACTTCTTCGCCTGTATCTGGAAGAATTCCTAGATTCCTTGAAAGCACAGTTCTGGTATGACATTCTTACTGTCCTTAGTCATTACAATGGTGTGCTTCTTGAATAGGCAGTATTGTATATAGAGGATGTGTATCTGTGTTCAGTTACTCTATTTGACACTTAATACTAATGTGACCTTTGTCAAGTCACTTAGTTTTCTTCCCTCCTCTCCCCAGTGACTTTTAAGCTCCCTTAGCTTGCTTTTTTGCCTTTGTATACCCAGAAACTATTGTAGTATTGGGGATCTTGTAGATGATTAAGAATTTGGTGAATTTGTAACTTCTATAAACAAACCAGAACAAAGTTTTTTTTATTCCTATTACATGTTCTTTTCATAATACAAAATCGCAGCAGGTAGAAATTAGTAAACACTTGTTGAATTAGATTTCTTCTAATACAATATACAGACTGAACTATTTTCTTACCATGCAGAGGGGTTAGTCTAGCCCAATTAATACTGCATATGACAATACTTAAACTCTGAAGAACAGAATGGAATATTTGACACAAAAATGAATAAATCTAAATTACTGATTTACTTAGTATAAAGACATATCTGTTGGCCCATCTTTGCTTCAACTTTATTTTCTTTAATTCAAAACATTGTATTAACTGAAGGTCGCGCATCTTTGAAGATGGCAGACTGGACATTTTCTCCAATCCCAATGACTTCTCAGACCTCTCCAAAACAGAAAATATGCATCAAAGATAAAATACCTTTAGCTGTTTCCATGGTCTGGGACATCTAGAATCCAAGAGAAGATTTAAGAAAATCCCTCCACACCCAGAGATTGATACTCACTGACCCTCAGCTCACACAGTACTCCTTCACCACTTTTCATCCTATTGGCAGTGAGACTGTTAGAACACAGGGTTACATCAAATCCTACCTCTGAACCCACCTCTCCTCCCTCTTTTCAGTGCCTTAGAGACCCCAGCTCCCGGTTGCAGATAGTTTCTCAGGCCTCAATAACTACCTTCACCAAAGCCCTTCAGAAGCAAAGTCATGCCAGATGCTACAACCCAAAAGCACTAGTGTCTGGGAAAACAAACTCTGCTGGTGCCTGACAAGAGAAATGAGGAACAAAGAGAGTGGAACAGGCCACCAGAATGGGATATTATATGTAGGAGGGAATCTGTGAAATATTCTACCAAGTCTGAGGGAAAGAGTATAGCATGTATTTGGGGCTAGTTCCAATTACCCAAAAGTCAATTGGGACAGAAACTCAGGCAACTGAATTGTGAATGCCCATCCAAAGAGGAGTCTGAGATACTTTTAGTTCCAGACCTAAAGAAAACCACAGTCACAGGGAAAGGAGTCAATAAATGAGTAATAAGAAAAGTAGTGAAGAGGGGAGAGAACACTGAAAAGTCCTAAAGATTTCAAGCCAAAGAAAATTCAAAGACCTTGAACATAAACAGATAAATCAATGGGAAAAAATTAATTTCTAGGTCTAATAAACAATTTTAGGCATCTATGAATAAATACTAAAAAGAAAAATAATTTAATACTTAATTAGACAGAAGAACTTAAGGAAAACATGTTCTTGAGTGGTTTAAAAGAGAAATGAAATTTTTTGTGGGAAGCATTCATGTCCTGCACAACAAAAATAAGAGCATTAAAAACAACTTAAAGCTTTAATGTGGCTCACCTAAGACAAAAGAGAGAAGAATAGATGGGGTATATAAATGGAGCTGATGTCAACTTAAAAGAAAAGATGCAAAAAGCAACAATATTAACAGAAAATATGTTCACTATGCAAACAAACACACGGAACTTGAAAACAAGAGGAATGAAACAACCTAAGGATTATGTCTCCCACAAGAACACAACTGGACAAATTTGTATATCTTCTAGAGTAAATTAAAATATCCTTGTACCATAAGACTTAAAATGCATTGCTTGTTTTAATCTCATTATTTCTAATTATGCCCATATTTATTCAACAAAATTTACAACATTCCAACACTAAAGTTTTTATAACTTTATAGAGTTATGCAGTTTTAAAATACTTATTTAGTATCATGTCATACAACTTTTATTTCCATCTCACGGTGGAATTGTGTATTGCTTAATCAACATCAAAACTTGCAAACCTCGTCTCAAAAATCAGTTCTCCCCTAAATTATTGACTAGACTCTACTAAAATTGGTTGAGTTTTTTTAATTGATACTAGAATTTCAAAGTTTAAAGTTCTATGGCCTTGTACAAGATACTTGATGTCTCTAGGGTTCATTTACCTCAATTGTAAAAATTTGATAATTACATGAAAAAAATCAATAATATTATTAAGACAAGGCTGAATGGTCATGTTTAGATTTGTAATACAAATTTACATTACTGTTTCTTTATTCATCTGATCCCACCTTTATACGTGTTTTATTTTCATATTCATAAGCTTTTCATTCTAAGTTTAATTGTAAAATCAACTAATTGACAGTCATATACCAGACATTCATCAGACACCCAGGGAATACAACAAAATACAAATATGGAAACATGACCATTGACCCTAAGCAATTTATAATACACATGAAAGAAAATATAAATACATTAAGATTCAAATAAGAAGGAAAGAACTAAAGAAATCTTATGTTGCTGTATCCCATTATCCTAGTTCTTTAAGCTTTGCTTTGTTACCTTTCTTCAACCCTGGCCCATAAATAATTTCTTTCTTAACGGCAACGGCTTCATCTTATTTTAGACTGTTATTAACAAATGATTCACTTCCTCCTCTATTTTACTGTTAGATCTTTTCAGACCTAATAATGCTTATGAAATTAGCCAGCATGTCTGTGCTTTGCATCTTGAAAAATGAAGGTTGCTTCTGCTATGTCCATAGACATGAATACACAGGCATTGTATTTCAGGTCAATAACTTTTAATATGGACTGTCAGAAACTAGAAGAACTTCCTGTGGCAAATGGAAAAAAGGGGGGAAATAATTTAATTTAGCATCAGAAAAGAGAATATCTAATTTAACACAAATACTAAAAAGATCCTCTATCAGTTCAGGTCTAGATACATAATACCCATTGAAATCAAACAAGCTTGTGCCTTTCTTCTGTCCTCCCTAAATTCTTCTGAGGACACCTGTGTTGCAGTTTCACGAATATATCAAGCCAGTCAAACTCTCTTGCTAATGATGATCCTTAACCGTATTGGTCAAAAGTCTGATGTAAGAAGCCAGAGTCCCTTGGGACATACTTCCCTGGATAAGTGAAAAAAATAAATTTGTGATGATGATATATTTCCTGTCCTCAGATCTTCTATAACTCAATGTTTATGCTTCTTTCTTTTCCTTCATCTTTTTAGACAAAGTATATCATGTAAATTTCCCCAGGGATCAAAAAATTCAGTGAGAAAAACTGTATTTTTTTTCAATTCTACAGCAATTTTTATTCCTGAACAACAACACTTCCAACAACTTTGTTTTTAAAATGATAGACACCATGTAGTCAATGAGTGACATAAATGTGAAGAGGAGAAATGTTCTATTACTTTATGCAACATCACAGCAATGTATTTTGTTATATATTGTTGCAGTTCTGTTATCTATCACTTATTTATATATCTATCATCTCTCTATCATTTAACTATAATTTATCACTTATCTTTTATTCTCTCTCTCTCTCCCTCCCTCCCTCTCTCTCTCTCTCTCTCTCTCCCCCACCCCACTCCAATCCCTAAGAGACACAGTGGAGAGAATGTTGACCCTAGAGTGAGGAAATGCTGGTTTCATAACTACTCTCACATACTTATTAACAATATGCCCCTGGAAAAGTTATTCAACCACTGACTGTCTCAGTTTCCTAAACTATAAAATGGGAATAAGAGTTTCTACTACTCAAACTTTTCTGTGGGAGACCAATGAAATAACATTTGTGAAGCACTTAGAACAACAGCACTTGATACCTAATGGGTACTTAATAAATGCTTATTTCCTTCCTTTCTCACTTACTTATGATTCTTTGTCACTCTTCAAAATGATGTTTATCATAACTACTGATACATTGTTCCTGATTCCCCTACTCTTATTCTCATACTCTCCCCATCTCTACCTAGTCTACTTATATACTCTAGTAAGATTGGTTAAATTAAGTATTGAATTCTTCCATATTAAATGTGGTAACACTACCCCTAAGCTGAGATCCAACATCACGAAAGGACACTAAGTGCCATAAATCAATCGATGCAAAAGAACTCTACAATATTCAAAAGTTTAAAAATCACTGTTCTAGATAATTTATTGTCATCTTAAAGATAATAATGAGTATGAGGGAAAGTTGCATTAGTTTCCTGCTAAATCCAGTTATAGCATATGATTATTAAGCATGACAATTGCAAATTGTGAAGCTGTGTCTCTACAAAGTACTGTTAACTTCCTATTCCAGGAAATAAACTCCTTAGATATGATAGGATTGATAACCTTATAACTCAATTTTCACAGACTCAGACAATTGAATGCTATTCTGGAAGTCATCTGATCCTAAATTAAAACACCATCTAAATCATTTCTGTTAAATATTCATCTCTACTCAACTGAAAATTTTCTGGTAAAAGGCAACCAACTCTTTGAGGCTAGGCATTGTATTTGTAGATAAGTGTAAAGATTAGAAAAAAAAAACCTACCTCTACAAGCTTTAATTCTGCCTTTCTGCAAGTTTCAGTTACTGCCTTTAGCTCTTCCCTCTCAGGTCAAGCAAAACAAGTGTGTTCTCTCTTCTAAGTGACAACTTTTTTTTTTTAAAGACAGCTACCATATCCCTACAACCTTTATTTTTTCTTTACCAAACTAAACACCCAAAATTTATTTAACTGATCCTCATATGTCTTGTCTCTAGTTTCATCATAATCTTGGACATCCTCCCTACATATCCACCAGGTTATCAATTTCCCTCTTAAATGTGGCACCCAGGCATCAATACAACACTTTGTACAATCTTACTAGGGCACGATAAAGTAAGGATTATCACTTCTCTGATTCTGAACAGTATGCTTCTTTTAATGCAACCTGAACTCACCTTTGTTGTTATTATTGCTTTGTCATACTATTAATTCGTACTGATCTGGTAAGTCCCTAGAAGAATTTCATATGAACTTTTGTCTAACTCTGTCTCATCCATTTTGTACTTATACAATTATTTTTTAAGATCAAGTACAGGGCATTACATTCACCTGTATTCAATTTCATGCTGTTAAAATTTGGTGTATTGTCCTACCTCATTATAAAGTTTGATAAATATGATTTTATCAACCAGTGTTATTCTTCCTTCCTAGGTATGAGTCATCTGAAAATTTGACAGCATCCTGGCCATGCCTAAAATTAATTAATTTATATAAATGTTATACAGCTCAGGACAGAGAATAAGTCTGTGGACATTTCTTTAGAGACTACCCTCTAAACCATATGAACTCATGGTTGAATTTTTTTTAAAGTATCTTTGGTTCATATGTCAAAAACAACATAAATTCCTTGATTATTTAACTTACATTTCTCCATCTTTCTATAAAAAACAATATGTCTCTACAGTGTTTGCTGAAATCCATATATTATTTCAACCAAATTCCTCAGCTCTAAGAGTTTAGCAACCTTATCAAAAAATGGAAGTGAATTTAGTCTGCAATAACTTCTTGTTTAAGTTCACAATTCTTAGTAATCACTACGCCTTTTCTAAATGCCCACCCTCAAATATAACTTACAGTTTTTCCAGGACTCAAAATAAAGCTTATAAGTCTATATCTTAAAACAAAATGAAACAAAAAATCCTCCCTCCACCATTTTTAAATGAGTGTTTATTTTTCTCCAATAGAAAGTTTCAAAGTTCATTCATGACAAATTTAGGTTTGTTAAGGACAGTAACAAAAATACCAACTAAAATTTATATAACATTCTAAGGTTTGCAAAGCACCTTACAAATAGTTCCTCTTATCCTCAAAACAATCATGGGAGGCAGGTGCTATTACCATGCTCATTTTTATAATGAGGAGACTGTGGCATACAATATTTAAGTGATTTGCTATGAGTCACATAAGTGGTTATTGTTTGAGGCTTGATTTGAACTAAGGTCTTCCTAATTCAAGTGCTTCATCTCAGTGCAGTGATATATTCATTGATATTGGGTGCTTTTCATTAGTATGTTATAGTCCCATTAGAATGAATCACTTATTTCTCTTTGGTTTCAATTAACTATTAACCATTTTTGTTTTCTCTTTGCTATGGTACAAAGATCAAACTAACAGTCAGAAGCAAAATAAGAGCTTTATAAAAAAACCTATGGTTAGTACCTCTTATACTGAGCTGGATTACTATGGCAACAGTGCATAGTGAATAGGGTAAAACTAATCTTTCTCGTGATGGTCCAATTCCAGCTCCTATTCCCTGCTATTGACACCAACACATGGTGAACTCTGCTTCATTATGATAGGAGTTGAGATCAGAGGATCAAAATACATCAGAGCTGTGAATATTTGACTGCCACAGTTTTTTCTGACATCTACTACTTAAAAGTTCCATTTTCTTTCCATTGACAGCTATCATCACCTAATACATTCTGAGCAGTGGTCCTATGTTTTATTTGACCTTCTCATCCCAGGACTATGTATATCAGTAGGTAGATGATAGACAGACAGACAGACAGATAGATAGATAGATAGATGCCAGGCGTGTATGTGTATGTGTATGTGTGTATGCTATGTGATAATATCTGTAAAATGATCTTCCCAGAAGTACTACTCTGAAAGGTAGAAAGAATGAAATGATGAATGTTGCTGCATAGATTTACAAAGGAGACTGAAAACATATTTTCAGTTAAATAGAGAAATGTTAAGAAAAGCTGAGCTGAAGAATAAGATGTCTCCATTTTTATTAACAGTAAAGAAATATACTACATGAGAATTATTTGTATTTTTAAATTTTTGTTCAGTCTCCAGGCTTTCCAAGAACTTTGAAATACAATAATGTTCCTGATAGTTTTTTACTTCATACAACTCTAAATACTGTCTCCTCTTATTTTGATAGAAACAGAATATATATTACCTTCTTTTGGTTTATTGCTATTATTATAGAAATCACCACTGAAACATTATTAGAAAAATACAAATAAATTAGGCACAGAGTTGTTGGTGTTCTGTTAGTTCAAATTAACATACATTGGGTTTTACTAATACAGTGGCACCTCCTAATAGTTTTGTTTCACTTTTCACCATTTTTATCGACTCTTTGTGGTTTGTAATCATTTCCTTAAAAAAACCCTGCTTCTCAGCTTACTGAAAAAATTTAGGGCAAAATTAAAGTGTTTGAATTTAGGAACAGTGTCAATGGAAACAGTTTTTCTGCAGAATGTATATAAGCTTTGACATCATGCTTTTAAATAAAATAGAGCAACATGTAATGAAATGTAAAGAAACTCTGTTAACTACAACATTAACACCTGCCTCTTCCATTTTTAACAGGAAGAGCTCAACAGTAGCATAACAAATTTAAGGAACAATTTATTAACCAACAAAATATAATACCTTCCCTATGTAGATCTATAGTGACCTCTGTTCTCCAAAGGTATTTGTCTTCTCAACCCAAACAAAAAAATATGAGATGTTATAGGAAATGTATTCAAAGCAAGCTTCAAATCAAAAGGAAGTCTCAGTCTCATTAAATGAGAATGTGGTTTTGTAAAATCTTTGCATTAAGGAAGTAACTCCCATGACACTCTTCATATTCCTTAAAAAAAATAGGAGAGGTTGCTAACCCCAATACTTTTCAGAGCAAATTCTTTGAATGTCCTATACTTCTTTTTGTGTTTCTCCATTCATTTTAATAACATAAACAAGATGCCCAGCACATTGCTAGACACATAGTTTGAGCTGAATAAACATTTGCTGAACTGAACAGAAGTAAGATTATTTTTATTCATTTAAAATATTTTTCAAGCAATTCAGAAGGTATAAAAAATGATTACATTTCCTTAGACATAAAAATATGCCTTAACAATGATCATGATCAAAACAAATCATAAATAAGTAATAAAAATTCAATATTTTAAAATATGACCTGGCAGGTCAACATATGCTCTTAATAATTCACTCAGTTATGCAGTTTTACTTAACTTTTTAAAGGGAATTTACTTTATAGATAAATTTTTTTTACCTGTTTTGAAGAAATATATTATTCCAAAATGAAAGGTATCAATGTGACTTTTTTAAAAAATAGAAACAAGAAAGAAAAGAATGTTTTGACAAAGACGATCATTGACCTAGGAGAAAAAGTATTCAGAGGAATGGTAAAATATGCAATTTAAAGCACTTTCCTTTTTTTTGTTTCTTCAGCCACTATTAAATCTTACATCAAAAAAATCATATTTAGATCTGTTGTATATACAGTTAAACTAGATTAAGGGATGAGAAAGAACCTAGATAGCAAGGGAAAATGAAATTGGGACAACCTTTTTCTTTTAAAGAGAAGCAATGAACATAGTTCATTCCACAGGATAAGCATCAGGGCCATTTATTTTCATCTTTTTTCCTATTAGTTAGAAAGAATGCTTATTGTGCTTACTTAGGGATGACACAAAAGGGGGGTAAAAGAGCATGTAAAAAGATAACCCAGATATCCTATCACAAAGAAGAAAATTTCATTGAAATCATGGAGCCATGGTGGATGGAATTCAGAAATGGAATATCTACTGGGGACATTTAGGCCATAGGGTACAATGGAAAGAGAATTTCCTCTGAAGTTAAAGGACCTGAGTTCGAATATTGCCTCTAATATTTACTGCCTCTTGTAACTCTTGGAAATTCACTGAAATTCCCTGGCCTTCAGGTTCTTCATCTATAAAATGAAATAGTTAAGGGTAAATGTTCTCAGGTCTCTTCCAGCTCTAGTTCTATTGTCCTATGATCAAAATATAATTGCTGCAGTTTTGGAACTTACTAAATGGAAGCAGCGAAATTGCTAATAAATTCAGACATGACTTTTATTTCAACATTATCCTACCTCATCTACAGCAGCCTTATGTTTATGTATTCTAAAACTGCAAAAATGTGTTTGCTTGTTGTGCCAACATTAAACTTGCAGATCAAACAGTAAGAGGAAAGGAACAGTATTACTAATTACTTGGAAGCTCAGTCACCTTCTTCTAGATATTCTCCAGCTTATCAGTGTCCTTCCAAAAATGTTGAACCCAGGATTAAATACAATATGTCAGGTATGTCCTAACCAGGACAAAGTACAGTGGGATTATTAACTCCCCAGTCCTAGACACTATGTGAGAGAAGGATTGTGAGATGAGTCTGGAATGATTTTACAGCCAAATTATGAAGGGCAAGTACAGTTAAGGCAGCAATGTACCCTTAGAAAGTAATAAGAGGCAGCACATGCACAGCAAGTCAAACCACCATCACCACTTCGACTACAATCTACACTTAGACGCTGATGTAAAAGTCCAAGATTCTTAGGTTAAGGGATGACTAAAGGAAGTCACAGGAAGAAACACAAACACACACACACACACACACAGACACATACAGACACATACAGACAGAGAGAGAGGGGGAGGGAGAGAGAGAGAGAGAGAACTTTAGAATCTATCAAAGGCTTTACATATATGGCCTCATTTGCCTCCAAACAACCTTGGGAATTAGGATTATACCCACTTTATGGAAGAGAAAGCTGAGGCTCAGTTAAGAGACTTAAGAAGTAATGAAGTGTCTATGAGAAGACCCTACTTTATATTTTCCTGATGGTCAATCCAACTCAATCTGTGTTGCCCTTCTCTATTAGGGTTAATGGAAAATAACACTTAATAAGGATCAACTCTTATGAAAGCACCTTTACTCAAGTCACTGTCAGGTTTTTTTATTTAGTATGTTTCTGCTTTGCATTTGTATCCCCAATGCTCCCAATAGTGTCTGGCACATAGTAAGTGCTTAATAATCGTTGAAAGATTGATACTCCCAACAGGCAGTGTTTAGGGTAACTCTTCAGCATATGGTACTAACTACAGTTATCCGGAAGTCTCAGCACCTACTCATCATCACATCTTGCAGTTGTCTTGTCCAGGGAAGTAACTGTCCTGAATTTCCATCTCAGCGATGAAGCACAGAGTAATTGAAGGAGTTCCCTAACACAGCAGAACATGTAGAGTCTTTTCGAATTATTGCTCTAATTCAGTGAAAACCATGATATCTCCCCTGCTTTGTACTATAAATCTGTAAATTAGCTAAATAAATAAATAAATTATACACACACACACACACACACACACACACACACACACACACACATATATATATGTATATATCCAGGATTCAGGATCACATCCTGCCCTATTCATCTCCAATACAGTCTCCTTCAATGACATGAAGTATGCCTTCATAAGATTAAGTCCTTAGCCCATCATTTGAGGCAACTGAAGCCCAGGAAAGTTATGTAACTTGTCCAAAGTCACACAGATAGTAAATGTCAGAGGAAATTCAAACCCAGGTCCTCTGATACCAAATCTAACTTTCTGTCCACTGTCTTTGTAGGCTAATGTTCTCTTTTTCTCATTTACTTATTAGTGTTTTGCCAGCCTGAATCAGTATGACCCACAAACATTAAAAAAAAATTTCTCTACCTGCTGACTCTCAAGCTCTACTGGTCTTTCCAGGCACAATTGGGTAGGGATTATTGTTACACGGGCCTATTTTCATCATTTCTTGGGCAGTACAGTTTAGCCAATCATTCCTAGGAGTTATGCACCAAGAGATTGGAGAAGGGGAAAAATAATCAGTTCCCATTCTAGTTTGAAAGTAGAGAAGGAAAGGAAGAGAAAATGTACACTAAAAAATGGATGAATTCAACTTGAAATATTTTCAAGAAGCCAAGATAAGACCTCAGACACACTCTTGATGCATTCTCCAGGGCTGAATGAGAATATTTTCCCCTTTTCCTTTTCTGAATTGCTTCCTTTCACATGTAATCAGATGTGTAAAAGGTCTTGGCTTCTACTTCTTTCCTTCTTTTATAGGTCAAAGATAGCTAATACAACTCATTGTAAAACAATGATGGCATTTTATTTTGTCTAGACTTGTTATTTCATTGACACCAAGAGCCCTTCCTTCAGTGAGAAAGCTCCCTCTACCAATGGAGAGTAACAATAACTCAGTGACTTATAGACAGAATGTTGCCTGGAGCAATGAAAGGTTAAATGACTTGCCCAGGGTCACACAGCCAGTAGGAGTCAGTAGTATTTTAGTAGTCTAGAAAAACTATTTGTCAGTGTCGGACATGCCAAGGAAATCAGGCAAATTTTGTTCCCTACTTATAGCATTTCCTCCTCTTCTTTTTCTTCTAATTCTTTTTAAAAGAGTGGTTCCCTAGGAGGAGGTGAGAAAAAGACAGGGGAGGAAATTGAGGTGATAAAGATAGTAATAGCAATTTATTTTTAAAAAGCTTTACAAGCTCACCAATGCCTAATGAATAAAGCTTTGATAATTCCCCATGGCAGTGCTTTGTACACAGTAGGTAGTTAATGAATGTTTATTCATGAACCCAGAAATAAATAAAACTTCTGACTTCTCATATCATCTCTTATACATTTCTTCCGTCTTCACATGCCACCCCTAAAATGCCCAGTACCCTCTACCTACAGAATACAGCCTGTGAGAATACTGTAGCTAGAGCTTCTCAGGCTAAATTTACCTCCCCCATTTCACTCTCTTCCACAAAAATCAAAATATCTTTTTCAATATGAACCATTTGCAAGACTCTGCTAGGTGATTTAATAAGTCACAAGTGTGGAAATTCCCAAAGAGATAGAAAGTGTCTTACACAAAAAGAATAACTTGATAATGATAGAATTTATGACAAATTTATCATAGTGAGTCTGAAATTCTATGTCCAGGAAGTGCTTCTTTCATCATTTGCCCTCAAATCTCATGATGAACACCTACCCTAAGACTGATCAATCACCTACTACAAAAGTTAATAAGAATTTTGGATGAGTTAAGAAAAGCATAGAGCCCTGAATGAGGGGAATTATATTCTGTCCTGGTAAGATTAATTCCTGAATCTGTGCCACATTTTTGAAGAATATTGAAAACCTGAATTTCTCTAAAGGAATAAGATCTGGATGGTAGAGGTAAGAAGGTAAATCCAAAAAAATTAATGGTTGGAGAAACTCTGATTTTCTGCCTTAGAAAAAGGAAGACGAGGCAATATAACTGCTGTCTTTAAGTACATAAGGGAATGTTATATGGAAAACTAATTAGACTTGACCTGGTAGGGAAATGGGAACAATAAATGAGTTGAAAAAAGGAGGATGTAGATATATTTATAGAAAAATTTTCTACCCATCAGATATATACAAAGTTCTTATAGCATGATGGTGATAGTGAGATGTCTAAAGATTATGGTATCCGGCAACCTATTGAAGCAGTACACAGAGATTAATGGTGTGTTTTCAAATTTTTGAGGGCTTTTATATGGAAAAGAGGATGTACCTGATATGCTTTGTCACAGAGATCAAAACTAGGTTGGGGGGTTGTTCCCTTAGATTTAATATAAAAAGAAAAAAAAATCTTACTAACAGTTAGAACTTTTTAAAAGTAGCCATGGGTGATAACTCCTTTGCCCTGGAGGTGAATCAAGTACAGGTGGGAAGACCTTTCCTTAATGATATGAAAAAGGGAATTATAGGTTGTGAAGGGTGGAATCAGGTGAAGGGAAGAATTCTTGAGACTCTATGTTATAGTGGGAATTACTCTGGAAGAGGTATCAAGAGTGACTTGAGTTTGAATCATGCCTCTGATAATTAATAGCTTCATGTCTATACCAAAAATCACAAGAATTATTTGAAATTCAGTTTTATTATTAGTAAAATGGAAACAGTGGCACCTGTTATACCCACTTCACAGTTGTTGTGAATTTCAATAGACATAATGTATACAAATTGTTTTGCAGTTAAGATCCAATACAATTGTTAACTGCATTGTTTTCTTCAAATTGAACTTATTGTTTGTCCTTCTTTCTCCAAAGAGACCAGTAATATCAGGAAGGTGATGTCATGACTTGCAAGTGAATTGGATTTAAGTGAGGCAGGGCTGTGCAAAGTCACCAGCCTCACTCTCTCCCTCAGAGAGCCATGTGGTTCCAAAGGCCATACATACATCAGGATGACTGGAGATGGCTCCAGATGCACTAAAAGACTTTGGCCTTTTTAAGCTAAAATCTTTCCCAGCTCTCATTTTTTCTAAGGTTATATGCATAGAATGATTAAGGTAAGAAATGAGGCAAAAGAAGGCCTCTTTTATCTCCTAAAAAAAATCAATCTGAGAGGGGAAAACACTCAGGGTTTCTCACTAGAACAGAAGCAATTGCTGCTTACACTCACTCTGAGCCATCAAAACACAAATACTGACCAAGAGAGGCTTGGACTGGGGTTTATTGGACAATAAGAACCATAGTGATTTGGATTTAAGGTATCATCAAGTTGCTCCATTCTACCTATCCTTAATCACTGAAATTAAACTACCTTAAAAATACATAACTTGTAGGTAAATGACCGAAAATGATTGACTAGACAAAATATAAGAGAACAATAGTCAGGCATTATAGTAGATTCTGATTTAACAGAATTACAAAAAGGAAACAACACCTGAAGTCATCTCATTCAATATATACTTAAACAAAAATACCCTCTCCAACCTGTTAGATAAGAATGAATCCAACATTTTTGCTTGAATACCACCAGAGAGGAAGAATCTCCTGTCTTTTGAAGCAGCATCTTCTCACTTTGGAGGTAGTTCTACTGCTACAATATTTTTCACCCATTACATCAATCCTAAATTTCCTTCTTTGAAATTACAATTAAATTTGTAATCTAGGGTCAAGCAAAACAGATCTAAGTCTTCTCTACCATGACAAATTCTTAAATCAACTATCAACAAATTCTTAAAATCAACTATCATGACTTCCCCTTAACCCCACCAAATTTTCTCTTCTCCAGGTCAAACATCCCAAACTTCTTCAATTTATGATCTAGAGCATAGATTCCCAAAGGGGGTGATACCACCCCTTGGGGGAGCATTGGGAAGTTAGGGGGACCAGTCATACCATCAGGTGCAATTAGGGGGTCACTAAATAACAATAAGCAAGCAATGGTGAAAGCATAATGAAAGAAGAGAAGAAAATTTTGAAAAACTGTCTATACATATTTCATCTGTTATATAACAGTTAAAATCATAGTGATTACATTCTTTTCCAAATAAACATACAAAATGCAAGTTATAACTGATCTGTGTGGTCAAGTCTGCCAACAGGTCTTAACAAGTAAGTGTTGGCAGGTGAGGGTATCACACATAGTCAGGAAGTTCAGGATGTATCAGCAGGAATATGTGTGTGCAATGACTTATTTACAATATGTCACTGTACAGTTACAAACCCCAGTGTGTTATGTCATCAAAATTTCAATGCTGGAAAAAACCCACAAATTTACAATAAATTATTAAATTTAAGATGCATCATTTTAAATATATACATATATATATATATATACATATATGTGTATAATATTTTTAAATGACACAAATTTCAAAAAAAATCATTAAAGGGTTAAAGAAAGTAGATTTCCAGGGGGGCACTGAGTAATTTTTTTTTTGAAAGGGATAGTAGTTCAAATAAGTTTGGAAACTTCTGATATAGATCAAGTCACTCTAATCATTTGATCCCCTACCACTTATCATTGTCCTTTAAATTTGGTGCCCATAGTTGAACACAGTACTATAGATGTAGTCTCACCAAGGCAGACTAACTGCAGGACTATCATTTCTGTAATGCCTGACACTGTGACACTCTTAGTAAAACCAAAGATCCCATTAGTTTTTTTAATGGCTACATCACAAAGTTGACTCATATTATTTTTCATTTGAATGATCAAGTCATGTAGCATTATTACCTAGTAGGTCAGCATAGTATACTGTATTGCAGGATTTCTTTTAAGTGGGAGAAAGTTTTTGTTGAGAAGAATAGAGAACAGCAAAAGCAACAAAATCAATTATAGTAAAGAAAATGCATTTTCTAACTGACAAGATTTATTAAATTTTGAAATCAGTTGTAGAAAAAGCTGCAAAATTTCCTTCCTAGAGATCTTTTAAGAGCAAGATATATTATTCTTCATCTTGTGAAGGTTAGGAGAGTCCTGCTTCCTGTTACAAGAGTAGATCTGCTGAATTTTCAGTATTCTTCTATTCTGTTATTAGATAATTCTTAAAAATCTTAAAACTGGGGTTTGATTTATTAAATTGAATTATTGGAGCCCTATTAGGGTTGAAGTTACAGTAGCTAAATAAGAATCCTGCCAGCATCAAAAATAAATGCTGCTGAGAAAATAAAAACGTAAACATCGTAAAGCTTATTTTTTCCTTTGCCAAGATGGGAATCCTCCCACATAGTCACACAAATGAGGATTTGACACTGTAGCCTCCTTGTAAAATCAGCAACTGCCAAATATTGCAGATACCTTTCATATGGTAGGAATTAGAGTTTTCCAAAGAAATTCCCAACTCCAGGCTGCCCTTGACAAACCACTTTTATGAAAATTATCATATTTGGCTCCTTTGGTAAGATTTATTATAATTTCTAGGGTTTAGTGTTTAAACCTAATAAACTTAAAAGATTGTTTTAAACAACTAAAGTCCACTGTAAAATAAAAGGGCTAAACCAGATGATTAATAAGGTCTCTTCTGCCTGCAACAGCCTATAGACAAAAAAATAAAAATAAATGTTTATGAAGTTTGAAAAAGTTAAAAGATTCAAGACTTAGAAACACCACCAGTGCAGTTATAGGAACACACACACGCATGCACATGCACGCCAACTTGATTTTACAAATGCAGTTTAGACATTTTATTAAGACCTTATGGAGACAATATCTGGAGTAAAGGACCTGAATTGCAATGAGAATGCTGTTTCTGGAATAAAAAAACTTAGATCCAAACCTCAGAACAGCCAACTGGTGCTTGTGTGACCTTGAACAATTTGTTTAATCTCTCCAGCCATCAGTTTCCTCAACTGTATATGAGAGGGTTGATTTCAATAGTCTCTCAAGTTCCTTCCTATTCTAAGTCTATGACCCTTTGAAAATTGCCTAAGCCACTATGTGACTCTCTGGGGATCAGATGTATTTAATAAATGAAAATATTAATAATATCCAGCATTTACATAGCACTTTAAGGTTTACAAAACAATTACTTTATAAATATTATTTCACTTTGTCATCCAACAATTGTGGGCATTAAGTGCTCTTGCAATTCCCATTTCATACATGAGGAAAGTAAGGCTCAAAGGGGTTACATGTCTTGTCCTGGCTAATGCAGCTTATAAGTGTCTACCTGCAGATTTGAACTCAGGTCTTCCTGACTCCATTCCCAGCACTCTATCTACTATCCTACCTAGCTGCTCATGTTTCCTACTCTATAGAGTTATGAGAAGTGAGGCAATGCATGGAAGGCTGTCTACAAAATTTAAAGCAATATATAAACATAGGCTCTACTACATACAGTACCACTGGTGATTCCTACAATGATATTCCTATTTATATGGCCATATGTTTGTTTTAGGGAAATGTTTACATTTTTGGAAAAGATGTTATTTTTTCCTTTAGTACTCTAGAGCTCCCTTCTACTCAAATAACCTAAATGTAAAGACAGATAATGTTTAGCTTCCATATTTCTCTTTCCTGAGTTCCAGCTACATATCTCTAACTGCCTGCTGCACATTTGTAGCTGAATGTCTCATAGGTATCTCAGAATCAAATGCATTATTGTTCTCTCTGAACCCATCGCACCTTCTAATTTCCCTAATTGGGTTGAGGCACCACAACCCTTACAAGCATTCAGGCTTGCAATCTAGGAACCATCTTTGACCATGTTTTTCACATTTGCCTCTATCCCCTCATATTGAATCAGTTGCCAAGTTTTGTCTGTTCCACATCTCAAGAATTCATACCTCTACTGATCCAATCATACTACAAGAACTCTAGTTGAGGCTCTTATCACTTCTCATCCTGACTACTGTAATCGTCTCTTCATTGGTCTATCTACTTCAAAATTTTTCCTCTTCCCAATCCGTCCTCAAAATAGCAACAAAATTGATCTGCCTAAAGGTCCAATTTGATTGTACTCCTTAACTTCTCAAGAAACTTCATAGCTCATGTCACTGATTTTAAGATACAATATCAACTCCTTTCTTTGACAGTTAAGATCTTTAGAGGCATTTGTTGTTCAGTTGTTTTTCAGTCACATCCAACTCTTTGTGATCCTTTTTGGGGTACTACTGGAAGATACTGGAGTAGGATGCCATTTCCTTCTCCAGCTCAATTGACAGATGAGAAAACTTAGGTAAGTAGGATTAAGTGACTTGTCCAGGGTCACACAGCTCATAAGTGTCTGAGGCTGGATTTGAACCCAGGTCTTCCTGACTCTAGGACCCACACCCTAGCTACTGTGCTACTTAGCTGTCTGAAGTCTACGTTCTCAGGTTAATTTACACATTACTCTTCCTCACATACTCTATACTCCAGCAAGAGGCCTACCTTGTTGTTCCCCATACATCGGATTCCATCTTCCACATCCAAAGCTTTGTAATGTCTGGACATCATTCCTGGAACGTTCTTTCTTTATATGGCATAATTATTGGGCATGTAGCACTTGTTTAATAAATATTTGTTGAACCAATTAACTTGTAACAGAAGGACATGTTGGTGCCTTACGATACATGGTTTTGCTTTGCTTTGCCATGAAATGTGCTATGATAACTTAGAGAAGTCTCTTCTTTTATTCATTATCACATCATGAAGGCAACCTTGGATTCTCAAAGGCTATTCCAGTCATGTAGTTCCCTGGCTGGAAAAAGTTTGTTTATAGGAATCATGATGATCTATCTGTAAACCATATGGCAATTTAAGCTCATCTAAGCTCAGTGAGTCTTACAATCTTGTTGGCATTAGTCAAGTCATATCTACCAATTCATAGAGTACATGCACTTAGGTTTAAAGCATACATGGAATATTTCTATTAAAAATACTTTTTGCCTTGGTTTTCAGTTTTAATACAGAATGACATAGAAATACTACTCTCAGAATAAAAAAAACTTTTTTATTCTGTCAATAGAAAAATTGAGGCCTGATCCATATTTTTGTCTCGTGTTACTCATTACCCTTGGCAGCATATAAGGAAGACGAAATGAGAAAAAGCAATCCCATGCCTCATCATTCCACTGCATTATGCTCTATTTATGTAGATATTCTACATAATCTCAAGGAAAATTCCCAAAAAGAACTAAACTAAATGGTTATGAAAGGAAAATTTAGCCTACCATGCTTTTAAACTGAAAAGTTTGAATTTTCCTTTAAAGCCATAGATTTTAAAATAGTAACATTAACTTGTTCTACATTTGATGCGATATTAGGAAATAGTGTATAGTCAAGGGATATGGTCAATGACAATTTAATATGTAAAAATACATTGTGGGGGCACTCCCTATCATCTCAGACTATTAAATTCCCTGTCCTTAAATAATGAATAAAAATCTCCTTTCTACTAACCACTTTGGAGTTGATTAATTAAATGTGAAGGAAAATATTTGCAATGTAAAATGTAAAAACAAATTTATTTTTCAATATAAAAAATACATTTAAATGACAATTTACTTCTCATATTCAGTGTGTTGATGACAAAAATCAACTGAAAACAATCTTTATGGTTAAATAAATGTTTTTCACTTGATAACTAATGCCTTAGTATGAACATTAGAGAGGATAAGGAGGATTCAATGTAGAGAGAGCTGGGTTCAAATTCCATGTCACCTACGTATTACCTGTATGACTATGGGCATATAACTTCTCAGAATCACAAGAACATATGGGAATACTACTTAGAATACTTACTTCACATGGTTGCTATGAGGAAAGGTGTCTAGTAAATTGTAAGTTGCTACATAAATGTAAGTAATTAATATGAAGTGACCATTATGAAAGCATTAATAGTAAAATGAATGGCACAAGTTTGGAGTTTTATATACTTTATTTTTGTTGTAAAACATTTGGTTTTTAAATATGAAAGTAGTGAAAATCTTCAAAGCTTATTATTAATTACTTTTGACTTATATCCTACAAGTACTTAATTTGTTTTAAAATTACACATATTTTCTTCAAAGGAGATTTTAATTATCAGCATTCTATTCATTCTGTTCAGCAGGAGTCCTAAACTCATAGACTGAACTGCTAAGCCCAGGTGTGCTATTTAGTAAGAAACTCAACTGAGTCATAAGAAGATTCTGATGAACATTCACAGGTGTCTTCCACGGAGAGAAGCCTTTATTACATTATTCTTTACACTACTAGTAGTGCTGATGCACCACAGTTATAAGTTTGCTCCATTCTGCTGTGAGATTTATCTTAGAGCACCTAAGTTAATCTAACTTTGAAATGAAATAAAGATAACTAGCATCTTTTATAGCCATAAAATTAATTATTTATAGTTCATAATTATCTTTCTGATTAAAGAAGACTTTAAAAGTTAATAATCTGAAATAAGGTGATGTCATGACTTGAGTTTATTCTGTTGGACCAATAAAGCAAATACTTAATTTCTTTATGCTAAGGCAGGATATCAAAGATGAATTATTTGACAGCAGACCACAGAATTCTTGTCACAGGATCTTGGGAATTTTGAGCTAAAAAGCATTATAGAGCTAATGTATTCAAAAACCACTTTTTTTTTCCAGATAAGGAAAATGAAGCCAAGAAAGGTTACAAGGGACTTGACTAATATTATATGGCTCTCAGATAGCAAAGCCAGTGTGGCAACTAATATCTTCTAAGTTCTACTTTATTTCCTTTTCCACTGTATCAAATCTATTCATTGTTCAGTTGTAGGAGTCCATATTTAAACAAGGGTCAGCTGTGCTCTGAGACTTTTAAGTAGTTTTCAGTCTCTGTATATGTACACTATGTAAGCATTGTGTGTATGTGTGTGTATATATGCATATATACACCTATACATACATACATACATACGTATGTATATGCATGTATATGCATGTAGGGCACGCTGGGCTGCCCTTACCAGTAGAAAACAAGATTTTCTCCACTGCTATAGATAATTATCACAATTCCCTTGAAATCTCCCTTCAGATTAATTTCTCTACGATACTTCAAACCTTTTTGTATAAAAGAGCCACTTATTCAAATGTAAATATTCTGAAAGAGATAGTTTAAGCATTTCTTGGGCAAGCTATAGGCCTTAAGACAGATAGAGAACTGATGGATTCAAGGTAAAGGTTGAGATATATAGATAGACATATTTGGACCTGATCAATGAGGGAATGTGTTTTGCTTGACTATACATATTTATTACAAAGACTTAGTAATTTTTTTTCAATCATGAGGAAGAAGGAAAAGAGAGGGAAAATAGATTTTTGTTCATTTAAAACAGAGATTTTAAAATACAGAAATTAAAAAGAAACTTTAATGAATTAGCTCATTATCTGTTATGGAAGACAAGACCAAAAAAACTTTGACATTTGATATTTAATACAGAGTGGGGACAACTACTCCCATCTCTTACATAGCCATATCAAACTTTATATAAATATTTATGTGTACATATACGAATAAACAATGGCAAACCAAACATATTGAAAGGATACTCCTTTGTATATAACTACATGTATAAATTCTGACTCTGCTTATAGAATATAAGTTCCTTGAGAACAGGAACTGTTTTGTTTATGTATTTGTATCCCCAGCATCAAGCAGAATGCCAAGTCACATACCACAGGCTAAATAAATACCTGGTGATTGATTCTCTTTTCTCCATCAAGACATGGAAGGAAGTTACAGCAATTTATTTATTTTTATGGAAAAATTTATAAAGAATGCAAATATTGAGAAACTTAGAGTAGACATAACTTTCTTCAAATACTTGAAGCACTATCATAAAGAAACCTGAGTGACCAGAAGGTAAAACTAAGAGTACTTGGTTGAAGATGTGTTGCACACTTCAAGTTGTCATAAAAAAAGAACAATTTGAGCTATCTAAAAATGGAACTGATCAGTAAACTAAGATAGAGGCAATGAGGAAAGTGATTTGCCTAAGGCAGCAAGGGCAGTAATAGGTATAGAACAAATTTTCCTTATTAGTAGAATTTTGCCTCTAAATAGGAAGATGGGGGGAGGTGCAAGAACAAAACAAAATGTGTACATGCCTATTACAGAGAATATAGGGTAAATGGTAAAATACCCTTCCCTGCTATGTTTTCTTTTATTCAAAGCCTCCATAAAATTTATAACTGACTTCTACAAAGTATTTTAATTATAACTAACCATGCCTGAGGTAAGATGAATTTGCCCCTCACCATAGTAGTTAGAAAAAATGATAAAATAAGACTACAGGGAGAAGAATGCTATGAGTGAATGAGTGAAATTCAATTGCCTCTCCAATTAAGGGCAACATATCCCACCGTCATCAGATTTCTGCCCTCACACTATAGGGAGAAGAATGCTATGAGTGAATGAGAGAAATTCAATTGCCTCTCCAATTAAGGGCAACATATCCCACTGTCATCAGATTTCTGCCCTCATAATATTTGACAGAAATAACAGCAGAATGATGTCAAGATCTAGGTGAAAGAATTAGAAGGTATGTAATAATTTACATTTTATGAGCTATCACATGAAAATGGTAGATGAGTACCCCTGAAAGGGCTTGACAAGCCCTCACACCAGAGGTGGTAGTCCCATAATTCAGGGACAAGTTTGTTGTATATGTCTGTGATGGAACAATTGTTTCAATAATTACATATAAGAAGATATTATTTAGTACATAAAGCCATACTTGTTTTGACTAAGAATGGGACTGACAAGTATAGATTCATATTATTATATGAATCAGTTTCACATCTTCCATGTATGAAAGTTCACTCTTACTCAGAAGGCAAATTGACTTCCTTATGGCTGTGAGAAAAAAATTGCATTTTGATTGTTTCTGAAAGTACTATCACTCCCTTTATTAGACACTAAGAATACAAATATATTCCAAGAATTAAAAGAGCAGTAAGCTGAGATAAATGTAAACCATTCGAAGACCATTCAATTGCAATTACACATGATTTTAAAAATAATTACATTTTTATATTTATTTACGGAAAATGATTGAAGCACATTTACTTTCCATCTTTTAAAGGGTAACTTAAATTCCTCCACAAAGCCTTCTTTGGTAAAGTGTCAAGAGAAGAGGACAGAAGATGTCGTCTGTGAGATCCTTGTTGTGGTAGGAGTAATATCTGCCAGTCTGCCACGTAAGTTGGACCAGTTGTAGTTTTTTCTTAAAAGGAAGAAAAGCTTCTGTTCTTGCTTCTTAGGCATAAGACCTAAGGCTTTTACTGATCTTGCCAATTTTATGGTCATATAAGTTGGGCTAGTTTTCCTAAAATGCAAAGAAATTTTCCCTAAGACTTGATTGTTCCAGGAGCATTAAAGCCATCATTACCATTGTCACCTTTGTTATCATAGTCAACATCATGATGTCTTCATTATCTTTGTTATCAAGAAGAAGCAGCTCTGTGCTAAGTTCAGGTAATAAAAACAAAGTCCAAAACATACCTTTCCCCCAAATAACTCACATTCTGAAGGAGGAGGCAGTACGTGAACAACTATACTTTCACATAACACGTGTAACATAAATAGGAGATAATCTTAGAGGGAAGATATTAGCAGTGGAGGCAGGAGAGACTAGTAACGTCTTCCTGTACAAGGTGAAATTTGACCTGTCTCTTAGAAATAAAGAGGGCAAGCATTCCAGGAGATGACAAGTTAGTGAAAAGACATGAAATCAGAAGATGGAATGTTGTGTTTGGGCAACAGCAAGAAGGTCAGTGTCACAAGACTATACAGCACATGGAGTGAAGTGCATGAATAAGATTTACTAAATATATAAAGGTAGAAATGGTCCAGAAGATCAAGATGTCAATGACTGCAATCATATCAATCTTAACTTTCTGATAATAAATGAAAATAGAAAACAAAAAGAATTTGTAGATAAATAAAAACTGAAAAATCTGTTTTACAGAGAAACAAATAAATGGGTTTCAAGATTTATTTATTATCTGGCATATAGATGGTAAAATGAAAAGAGTTCTAGACATGAAGTCAGAAAAACATGAATTCAAATCAAGTCTTAGCTATTGTGTTACCCTGGGCAAGTCATTTAACCTCTGACTGCCTTAAGTTCTTCCTCTGTAACATGGTAGTATTAATAACACTTACCTTCCAGGATTGTTGTGAGGATGAAGTGAGACAGTATTTGTAAAGTGGTTTGTAAACCTTACAGTGATTTATAAAAGCTAGCTATTGTTGTTATATGTCCAAGGACACCAAGGAAAATAATTTAAAAAAGAAAACTGTATTCAAAGTGCTTTTGATATGCATCAATAAATATTAATTTGAAAATAATTCCATTTTATTCACCAATTTCTTTTGCAAAGGATAAAGAAGAGAAATTCAATAAAGAACTCAGTAAGAACTTTGAAATTAAACAAACCATATGTTAACATAATGAACAGCTAAGTTGCACAGTGGATAGAGCACTGGGCTTGGAATCAAGAAGACTCAAATTCATGAGTTCAAATCTGGTCTCAGACACGTACAAGGTGTGTGACTCTGTGAAAATCTTTTCATGCTGCTTTGACTCTATTCCTCACCTATAAAATGAACTGGAAAATAAAATGGCAAATCACATCACTATCTTTGCTAAGAAAACCCTAAATGAGCTCATGAAGAATCAGACACAATGGAAACAACTCAACAACAAAAATGTTAACTGATTAAAAAAGGATAGGAAAAAATGTCGGAAAATATGGTTTGGAAACAAGAAACAAGAGATAGCAAAGCCTATCACAAACAATGAGAAACCTCATGTTAAAATACCATGAACTCTCTCATCTATAAGATAGGAGACTAAATGTTTGGGGCATAGAATAATATCACACACAAAAAAAGAAATAGATTATATCCCAATAGATAGGAAATGATTATTAATTAAAAGAGCATTAATAGTCCAGTTGTCAATATGCAGTCTAACCACCCAATTGTTAGAACAAAGTCAATGCCAAAATAAAAGAAAGAGAAAAATGGAGAGTTGTCATGTAACTGAGCAAACTGCAACCTGACCAATTTAAACAAACTGGAGTTGTGGAAAAAATGAAAAATAAATAAAATAGCAAACATTGACACTGATAAACACCATTTTCTTTTAAAAAAGATTCATGACTATAAAGTGGTCACAAAAATGAGAAAACCTTCTATCACAACCCTCTTTTCTCTTATCCCCTTCCCCTCTATTTTCTTGTAGGGCAAGATAGATTTCTATATTCCATTACCTGTCTTATTTTCCAGTTGCAAGGAAAAACAATTTTTAACATTCATTTTTAAAACTTTGAGTTCCAACTATTCTCTCTTCCTCCTTCCCCACCCCTTCCCACTGAGAATGCAAGCAACAATATAGGTTATACATGTGTAGTTATGCAAAACACTTCCATAACAGTCCTATTGTGAAAGTCTAAGTGTATTTTCCTCCATTCCATACCGGTTCCTATTTATTCTATTCTCTTTTGAGAATTCCTTCCTCAAAAGTGTTTACTTCTAATTACCCCCTCCTCCCACTTGGCCTTCCTTCTGTCATCCCTTATCCCCTTTTGGTCTTCCCTGCTAATTTCTTGTAGTGTAAGGTAGATTTTCATACCAAATTGAGTGTGCATGTTATTCCCTCCTTAAGTCAAATGTGATGAAAGGTTCACTCTTTTCCTCTCACCTCCCACCTCTTCTCTCCATTGGAAAAGCTTTTTCTTATTTTCTTTATGTGAGATAATTTACTGCATTCTATTCTCCCTTTCTCTTCCCAATATATTCTTCTCTCATCCCTTAATTTTATTTTTTTAAATATCATCCCTATCTATTCAACTTACCCTGCGCCTTCTGCCTATATGTATATAATCTTTCTAACTACCCTAATACTGAGAAAAGTCTCAAGAGTTACAAATGTCATTTTTTCATTCAGGAATGGAAACAGTTCAACTTCAGTAAGTTCCTTATGATTTCTCTTTCCTGTTTACTTTATGTCTTTTGATTCTTGTGTTTGAAAGTCAAATTTTCTATTCAACTGGTCTTTTCAATAAGAATGCTTGAAAGTCCTCTATTTCATTGAATGATCATTTTCCCCTCTAAAGTATTATAGTCAGTTTTGCTGGGTAGGTGGTTCTTGGTTTTAATTCTACCTTCTTTGACCTCTGGAAGATCATATTCCAAGCATCTGATCCCTTAATGTAGATGCTGCTAGAACTTGTGTTATCCTGATTGTATTTCCACAATATTCAAATTGTTTATTTCTGGCTGCTTGCAATATTTTCTCCTTAATCTGGGAGCCCTAGTACTTAGTTACAATATTCCTAGGAGTTTTTCTTTTGGGATCTCTTTCAGGAGGCAATAGATGGATTTTTTCAATATCTATTTTACTCTTTTTTTTTTCTAGAATATCAGGGCAGTTTTCCTTGATAATTTTTTGAAAGATGATGTCTAGGCTCTTTTTTGGATCATGGCTTTCAGGTAGTATAATAATTTTTAAATTATCTCTCCTTGATCTATTTTCCAGGTCAGTTGTTTTTCCAATGAGATATTTCACATTGCTCTCTTTACATTCCTGTGACTTTATAATATGTTGATTTTTCATAAAACCATTAGCTTACATTTTTTCTATTCTAATCTTTAAGGAATTATTTTCTTCAATGAGCTTTTGGACTTCCTTTTCCATCTAGCTGACTCTGTTTTTTAAAGCATTCTTCTCCTCATTGACTTTTTAGACCTCTTTTGCCATAAGGGTTAGTGTATTCTTTACAGTATTATTTCCTTCAGCATTTTTTGTTTCCTTTAGCAAGCAATTAACTCATTTTTCATGATTTTCTTGTATCCTCATTTTTCTTCCCAATTTTTGCTTTGTTTCTCTTACTTGATTTTCAAAATCCTTTCTGAGCTCTTCCATAGCCTGAGACAAATTAATATTTTTTTGGATGCTTTGTATGTAGGAGCTTTAACTTTGTTATCTTCTATTTGTATACTTTGGTCTTCCTTGTCACCAAAGTAAGATTCTGTAGTCTGATTCTTTTTTCCAGTTGTTGCTCAAGTTCCCAGCTATTTACTTGACTTTTGAGCTCTTTGTTCAGGTAGTTCTCTGTTTCCAGCGGGGCAAGAGGGTGTACTGTCAGCCACTTGATCCACCCACAATCTGTCCACCTAGAGCTCCAGAAAAAACAGTAACTGCTGCTGCCACTGCCCCTGCCCCTGCTATGGCAAACTCCTTCTTTGCAGGTTCCTTCACCCTCTTCACAGCTCTGGAGCTGGGGCCTGACCACTCTATTCTCTCACACAGGTCCCACTGACCTTCCAATTTGTCCTTCGCATTTTGGGGTTGTGAAATCTGGAAACTGCCACAAGTGTCCAAGACACAGCCCCCCAAAAGCCTGCTTAGGTCCCATCTATGTGTGGCCCACATTAAACTGTGTTCTGCTCCCAGCATGGAGCAATATATACTTCCCAGAGACCTTCCAGGCTGTCTTAGGCTGGAGAGTTGCTTCACTCTGTCATTTTGTGGGTTCTGTAGCTCTAAAATTTGTACGGAGTCATTTGCATAGCTATTGGCCTGAATTTGGGAGCAGAGCGCTAATAAGTCTGTACTGTTACTCTGCCATCTTGAGTGACAGAGAATTTGAAAAGGAATAACAATAATTCTACTATCTTTACATATGTTGAGCTAATAACACAAGAGGAGTATGGAGGACCAAAAGAGCCAAAAACAGTGCCCCTGTTTAAGTTACTGTTATGTGATGGATTGAGAAGGATATTACAAGAGGGAAGAGGATTAAAGACAATGTTTTTCATTTTTCAAAATTTTACCTAAACCTTATGCCTCTAATCACCAAAGTTGCCTTAGTTAAAATTGCTAAAGGAACAAATTAGAATAATTTTAATTATAATTCAACCACCTCAGTGGTCCTCATGTTCTCATAAGGACAGAGGCCATGGCTGTAATTTCCATGGATTTTATTCATTTGTCCAAATACATAGCAGTACTCATTAGATCAAAAGGTATTTATAGAATGTCACAGCTCTTTTTTCCTCTGAGTACATTACTTCAGGCAATATAGAAGGAAAAGATCCTGAGACATCCCAACTTGGCTCCTTATTACCAAGGTTAGCATTTCTCCTTAACAGTTGCTATCAGTTACATCACTTTCATGATTGGATTCATAGGTTTAACGTGAAAAATTTGGTACCATTCCCACCCCACACTCAACATGCCCTGTGGTGGGTACACTTGTAAACATCAGCACCTAAAAATTCTTTGTGGAACTATGAAATCTCCTATGGCCAGGAGCAAAAAAAGGAGGAAACTACTTGTGTGGGAATGATCCAGGAAAATCATCAGAAATAATAAACAGAGCCTTTCCCCCAAGGTGGCGCCGAAGGTGAAGAAGGAAGCCATTGTCCCCCCCAAGACAGAAGCCAAGTCCAAGGCCTTGAAGACCAAGAAAGCAGTGTTGAAGGGTGTCCATAGCCACAAAAAGAAGAAGATCCAAACATCCCCCACCTTATGGTGACCCAAGACACTAAGACTAAGAAGGCAGCCCAAATACCCTCGGAAAAGTGCCCCTCAGAGAAACAAGCTTGGTCACTATGTCATCATTAAGTTTCTCCTGACCACTGAGTCTGCTATGAAGAAGATTGAGGGTTACAGTACCCTAGTTTTCATCGTGGACGTCAAGGCCAACAAGGATCAGATCAAGCAGGCAGTAAAGAAGCTGTACGACATCAATGTGGCCAAGGTCAACACACTGATCCGGCCTGATGGAAAGAAGAAAGTTTATGTCCGTCTTGCTCCAGACTATAATGCTTTGGTTGTTGCCAACAAAATTAGAAAACACATAATTTACTGCACTTAATTTCCCATGGATTATCTTGATTTTATACCTGGCTGAGTGAAGTCAATTTCTGCCTTCCAACTTCCTTTGAATTAGATACACATAGATATTCCAGCAATACATTACTTTACAAGGATATCTCTGATGTTTATTCATTTTTTACTTTTTTTTTTACTTTACATCTCTTATTTTAAAAGATACAATTTTAGCATATCTTCACCCAGTAAAGCAAATTATTTCAAAAAATTCTAAATAACTAATGATCATAATGAACAACTTAAGGTGAAATATGATATTTTTTCCTCTATTCTATAAGGTCTCTTTTATCAACTCACTTATAATCAAATTCTTTTTCACAATTTTACCCTCATCTTTTAATACACAACCAGGTTAAGAGCTTTCTTAGCAATAGACTTATTATGCCTTACAAACATACTATAAGTGGAAGTCTTTGGATTGCTTGTCTCTCATCTGTAAATGGCTTGTGCTTCCCTTATATTCTATGCTCTGTTCTGCCATGCATTTATATTTTCTCCACATACAGAAGAAGCAGGAAGAAGGAAGGAAAAAAAAACTCTATTAGGTATTGCCAGGAAGAATACAGAAGTCCTTGAGTCCTTTTCCCTAGAAGTAGATACTTTTCAGTTTTCTTTTCTCAACAGCTTAAGCCAACAAGAACTGCTGTTTTTTAAATCTATGCATCCTACATTCACAGCATTCCTCTGATAAAGCATTCTAGTAACTCCATCCAAAAAAAGAAATGCTGTTTGCCTGGAAGGACCTGTTCTTGATGAATTCATCCTATGTTTTCCCCCTTTCCTTTCTAATCTTTGATGAATCAATTTAACTCTATCCAACATATTCCAATCCCTTGTTGCCCTTACATTTATGTAGGAATCTCTCACTAAGGAACTTCCTTTTCCAAGGCAGCTTCTCCTTAGTTTAGTTAAACCAAGTTTTCTAGAGTGAGAGGGTAAGTGACTTGCCCTTGGTCAACCAGGTAGAATATGCCTGAGGTGGGAAGTGACCCCAAGTCTTCCTAGCTCCACAGTCAGATCTCTATCCACTATTCCATGTTGATTTGGGGGACTAGTAAAAATATAAATAAAAATCAAATCACAATTGTGGATTTGAAACTGGAAGAAATCTTAATAGTCATGTAGTCCAACCTCTTAATTGTGCAGATAATGCAACTACAAGAAAGGTTAAGTGAATTGCTAAAGATCATGCATTCTGGTACTAAATAGCAAAGCCAGGATGCAGTTGTAGATCTTCTAATTTCAAATCCACTTCATTTTTCTCTATACCACATTAAAATAAGTAGTGTCCAAGAAAAATTTTCAAACAGCACTTTATAAAATTGCTTTTCAAACCTAATAAAAGATGGTGGTTTTAGAAAAGTATTCAGAAATATTCTGCAACCCTTAATCTGTTTTTCACAAAACACGTTGGTTAAAGAATTAAGGTAATTCTGGAAATTGTGCTATAATTTCTTAGGAGATTATAAAATGAAGCACAGATGGTGATGTATCTCTCTTACAGGATATATATATATATATATGTATGTATGTCTCTTACAGGATATATATATGTGTGTGTATATATATACACATGCAGAAGATATTATCATGAACTCTACACTCTTTCTCTATCTAGGGAGGAAACACCACCATGATATTCATTCTAAAGTAAAGCATAAGAAAAATCAGTTAAGGCCATATAAAGGAAACTTTGGGTCGGGGTAAAAACAATAAAAAGCTTCAAAGTGGTAAAGGCTACTAAATTGTATATTAAACCTAACATCTTCATTTATTTACATGAGACTGAACCAAACACATGATGTTGATAATCTGAGGTGTTTAGGCCTTTCCCATCTCAAATTACTATAGTCTACTTCATGTGAATTTTCCACAGTAAATCTGAAAGAAACTGAATAATGATGTAAAGTTGAGATAACAAGCACACTTATAACGTATTGTGAAGTTATTGTCTCCAATTTTTCTCAAAATATAGTGGTGACGTCTTAAAAATTATTTGTGTTCTAAGGAGAAAAATATTTGCCAAAATATTGCTACATTAATGTAAGAGAAATTCTTTACTATAACAAGCCTATTATTGTAATATTGTACATCTTAATGTTGCACTTGGGCAGCTCGGTGGTTCAGTGGATGGAGAGCTAGCTCTGGAGTCTGGAGGGCCTGAGCTCAAATCTGGCCTCAGACTGTAACTGTGTGAATCTGGGCAAGTCACTTAACACTGTTTGCTTCAGTTCCCCATCTGTAAAATGAACCGTAGAAGGAAGAGGTAAACCTGTCCATTATCTTTGTCAAAAAACAAAAGTAAATAGGGTCATAGAGTCAGATGCTACTGAAACAACTCAACAATAGTGTTTTACCTTTCTATCACTGGTCAGCTAAAATATATTTGCCATTTCATTTGAAAACACAATTTGTGACTACATAATTTTTACCATTGACTAAAATAAAAATCTCACACTTGCAATCATTTCCAACAGAACTGCAGGAAGACTCTTAAGGATAAAAATGTTCACAATACAGCATACTCTTAGAAAAAAGATTCTTTGGGTAGAAAAAAGAAGGTTTTAAGAAAAGGTAATATATACAGAAGAAATACTAAAGGAGTTCTAAGGAAAATCAGAAAGCATTTTACCATAGGGCTGGCCTCGATTTCTCTAAACCTTCAAAGAACACACTAGGTCCCTCACCATAATAGTATCTTGATTAAGGAGACATAAAACAAGGATAGCATTGGAATGAATGCATGTCATTACAGAAATACCAGGAATCTATAATTTTGCTTTAACAATCACAGAACTCAAAAATCTAAGAGTTAGAAAAGCTCACAAAAGCTATCTATTCTAATCAGTATTAGTCCGACAATCTCCTCAACAATATCCAATAGTGAGAATAACCAAGACTTCCCTCCTCACTTAACCCTGTTTGCCTCAGTTTCCTCATGTATAAAATGAGCTGGAGAAGGAAATGGCAAACCACTCCTATATCTTTGCCAAACCTGAAAAAACTTAGAGACAACCAAATGTTCCTTCCACTGATGAAATCATAGGTTCCTTTCCCATTCCTGATAAAAGGATAACCAGAACTAAATGTTTAAGAAAAAAATATAATTCACTTGAAAATCTCTAGTGAAAGATTAACTACTGCCTCCTAGCTCAGTAGCACAGTGGATAGAGTGCTAGGCCTAGATTTAGAAAGATGTGAGTTTAACTATGGCCTCAGACATGGCTCTAGGATCCTGGGCAAGTTACTTAACCTCTGTTTGCCTCAATTATTTAAACTGTTGATAACAATAGTCCCTACTTCACAATGTTGTTGTGAGGATTAAACAAGATACATTTACTCAATGCTTAGCATGCCTTTTTCATTTTCTTATTTTGCATTAGTATTTAATTTCATGATATATTTCTTTTTTTCTTTTCTTACTGTTTAAGTTGTAGAAAATAATATTTAACAAAAAAGACATAATGGGCTCCCCATCACTAGTTGGCTTTTAGCCAAGATTGGATGACCACTGGTCAGCTATGTGGTTGAATTGTTTTCATTTTTTTAGATATGAGATGCACTAAATGATCACTGAAGATAATTTTGTGATTCTAAACATAGCCTAAAATACCATTACCTTTTTTTTTAGTGGTCATATCAACACTGCTGACTCACACTGAACTTGTATGCCACTAATCACCCCCTCTTGCACACTCCTTGCTTCTCAACCCCAAGGGGTTGAGAAGAGCAAAACAGGAAAATTGAATTGTGGAAATGAGAGAACAGACTGGAAAGCCAATAATGCACTATAATTGTCACATTTATGCATGAAACAAGATATGACCTAGGGAAATTTCAAACCAATTTCTCTGAAGTCCATGTTAAAAAAAAATGGGAAATACCTGGAACTTTCCAGATTACCAAACTTTGGTAAATTCTATAATATCAGAAGAATATAAAAACAGAAATAAAAATAATGGTTTGTTAAAAATACACTTTTGCTTTATTAATTTATTATACTGACTGATATGAAATAATTAGGTAATTACATTTGATACTTTCAAAAATAAACTTTATTTACAAAAAAATTTATGAGATTAGCATTGCCTACTTAATGGTATTAAAAAACAAAAACATCAAAAGATTTTCTACAGAGATGAAAAGGTATGAATGGGGATATGATCTGAATTTTTACAAAATATACATAGAACCATGAAATCAAAGAATGTTTAGTGTACCTGCTTTGATAGAACATTTAAAATATCTGAAAATCTTTAAAAAATGAAAATATTTTTAAGTTGTTGAACTTAATGTTTTAACATATCTGATGTTTTTTATTCAGGCAAAATTACTGAGGGAAATAAATATTCTTAATTCCTTTTTTCAAAATGCTTTATAAAAATCTTTTCACAAAATAAATGCAAATTTTACTTGCACAAAATACAAAAGGAAAGGGGTTACCTGGCCAGAATCTTCATATAAAAAATCCCTGATGAGGATATTTTAAATAAAATACATGAACAAGTAACAGAAATATATGATTAAATGCTATTTCCAAATATATATGTGACTAAAGGTTATGAATATGAATATGAATAAATAATTCTCAAGAGGATAGTTATAAACTAATAAAAGCCATAAGAAAGATGGCAAAAAATGGGAATAGTCACTTTTGGAGGCATTGTGAAAAGGTGGACACATTAACGCTGGAGGTATGAATTAACCTAATCCTTTTAGAAAGCAATCTGGAATTATGTGAAGAAGTTGATTAATAGGCCCATGCCTTTTGATCCAGAGATTTCCACTTTAGTCATATTCTCATGGAAGTTAATGGCAAATGTCAAGTGAGGTAAGAACTTCAATATAGCAACTAGCAACATTTTCTTATAAGTAGCAAAGAACCTAAAGCAAAACAGATGTCCATCAATTTAGAAATGTCCAAAGAAATTGTGACACTTAAATGTAAAAGACTATTACTGTGATATAAGGAAAAATGGGTATGATGAATACAGAAAAGCACAGGTTGACACATGAACTGAGGGAAGGTGAAACAGAACTAGGAAAACAAAATATACCAAGACTATAACAAAACCATTGAAACTGAACACTGAGAAATTATAATGACCTAGCTTGGCCCCAAAGAAGAAATATAAGAAGACACCTCCCATCCCCACAGCCCTGTTTTTTTTTTTTTTTTTTGCAAAGGTGAAAGAAAGTGGCTATGGAACACTGAATATGTGTGTGTGTACATATATATACATACATACATGTGTGACTTTTTTGATATGATGGTTCAGCAAACTGATTTTTGTTCCTCTTTAAAAAGAGATTTATTTGCTTAAGGCATATCTCTCTGAACAGGGTTGGGGTGGGGAATATATTAGGAAAAGTAGATGAATGAACCTTAAGCCCAAATAATATCAAGAAATTTTGTTTAAAATAAAAAGAACAAAAAATCTACACAAGATTAAAAGTTGGCCAGGACTTTTTAATTTCTTTTTCCCCTTAAAGCATTCTTATGACAACATAAAGTATGGTGGCATCATTGGCGGGTGAGAGGGGGGTGTGGAAACTTAATAAAGTCTCAATTTCTCTACAGGTAGCTAGGGTATGGGAGATGGAGAAGGGGAGAAATAGCCTCATTCAAACAAATAATTCAGTGTTGTTTGAGTGAATATTGTTCAATTGATGAGCAGCTGATCTCAGTTTAAATAAAGTTTATGGGAAACAGACTACTGCACTTGCTCGTGACTGACCTCTTCTGTTCAGAAAGTGAACTTGCATCCCTTTATTCCAAATAGTGGTCTTTGTCTTCCCATGAAGAGAATGGATGACATAAGTCTGCATCAAACTCCTGAGTGGTTAAATATGTTCTTTCAGAGCTTATGAAAACTATCAAGTCCTTTGATCCCTATGTTCAGATCAAATCAGGAATAGGCTCCAGGAAAAGGAATAGATGAAAGAGAGCCCTTGTTCTACATAACCCATTTTCGTGTCACAATATTAAAAGAGGAAAACCATGGAATCCTTTAGTTAAAGTCCCAATACAGGTATTTCAACAATGGATAATTCTATTTATAATTCTGAAGAAATTGTCTAAACCTATTAACACATAAAATTCCTCCTTTTCATTTTTTCTTAAGGAAGTGTTTTAGATGTTTTACAATGCCAGAATTTTGGGCTATTTGAAATTAACACTCAAATCACATAAATATAACAAAAAAGCCCATCCTTTACCAATGAAGAAAGACTTAGAAAAATATCCAGGACTTTTGTGGAATCTTCCCTTCTTAACTATAGTCCACAATGATCATCTATGTGCTAGTCTATATTTAAATATAGTATCTTCTCACCTCCTATACAAATTTTATCCCCCTAATTGATAGGTGTAGGTGTGTTCATCCTTCCTTGCTGAAGGAGACTATGCCATCAGAGAAATAATGACATGACTTTGCACTTGACTTTATTCTGAGTGAGGGAGGGCTGTGCAGGTCACCAGCCTCACTTCTCCTCCAGAGCCATTCATCAGGATGACTGGGGATGACACAGGATGAGGTAATTGGGGTTAAGTGACTTGTCCAAGGTCACACAGCTAGTGAGTGTTAAGTGTCTGAGGTGAGATTTGAACTCAGGTCCTCCTGACTCCTGCACTGGTGCTTTATCCACTCCACCACCTAGCTGCCCCATCCCCCTAATTATCTCTTCCAGGAAAGAGGCCAAGATTTCTACTCCTGTAATTGTTAACTATCATATTCCTCTCAGCACTTGGGACAGTTGTAGTACTAGAGTTGGTATGAGATAAATGTTAATGGGTTGGTTGACTGATGTTTACCTTCCAAAAGGATAAACATTCAAGCAACGCTAAACATAAAAGGCCCTGGCATGGCAAGAAGGGGGAGGAAGCAGCACTAACAAAAATAAATTTTTAAAAAATGAAAAGTAGGCTTCACTATTCTGTAATGGAGAAGGGATCCTCACCTCTTTAAAAAATGCAAAATTCTTCTAGTATCTCGTATCAAAAGTGAAAACGTATGTAAAGTGCCTCGTAAGAGTTGAAGTGCTGCATAAATGTCATTCATTATAATTATATCTACAATAATTAGACGTGTTCATATAGCACTTTAACAATTACAAAATAGTTTAGACTTTATCTTGTTTGATCGTTACATCAAAACTTGAGAAAATGGTCCACTATTATTGTACTCCGCATGCTTGTAAGGGGTTCAGAGGACCTTGCTCAGAGTAACGTATCAAATCAATGGCAGCACAGATTCCTGATATGAGGTGTTTTGTTTTGTTTTTCTTCTCTGTATCCAAGACTTTCATAGTATATTACACTGCTTACCTACAAAGGTAAAGCCAGAAATCTAAAAAATAAATATCTATAATTAAAATCATAACTCTGATAAAAATTGCCAACATATAAATAATATTATAATATTTATTCAAGCTATTGTGTTTATCTGTTTCTATGTATGTTCTATTATTTTATTAATTGTAAAAATATTTTTCAAATCCTCATTTCCAGATTGAGTAAACTTTTCATTCACTGTGAGCTAAGTGTCTTTATCTGTTCCAGTATGAATTAGAGAAGTTAAATCAGGAAGTTTTTCTCTATCTCAGTCTCTATTTCTATTTCAATCTTTCAGGCTCTGACTCTATCTTTGTCTCTATTTTCCCTCCCTGCTTTAGTTTCTCAGCCTGTTTCTTTTAGTCTCTCAGTTGTATAAAAGGAGGAATTCCTGCCACTGTTATTCAAATGCAATCAATAGGCAATATACAACAGCAAACATTATAAAAAATTGTAATAACACAACTCTGAGCCATTTGGTTGAGTGGGAATCTGGGGTTATTTATGATCATGTAGTAGGGGAACTGAGCAAGGATAGGCACATTTTGAGCCTTTTTCCTTTATACCTTAAGTTTCATGTATTAACATTAATTTATAGATGACCAACTATTGACCTTTTCAAAATAATAACAGCAACGATAATATTACATAGTATCTACTATGTGCCAGGTACTGTGCTAAGTGCTTTACAAATGTAGCAAAGACTATCTCCCATATGTAGCATAGGAGTGTTGCTTTGTAACTCAAAGAGAGACAGAGTAGATATCTCTAACCTCTTCTCCCCATTCTTCTTGAAGTGTGACTTTAATTACTTCCACAAGGGGAATTGGGAAGTTGGGGTCAGAGGCCACTTTACTCTTCTCAGAGAGAGGGAGTACTGGATTAGAATTATATTCAACTACTCCCTTAAACATTGTTAGTGTAGGAGGACATTATTCTCAGGTTCAAGCTAACTTCTGATCACTGTTGCATTATTAAGCGAAAGTTAGATTCCAAGTTCTATATCCACAATCTGACTCCTTTCCCACAAAATATCAGTTTCACAATGAATACACATAGCAAACAGCAAAGAAATCCATTTACCCAAATAGAAAAACAGAAATTGTAGAAAGTATGTGTAAGAAAATACATACCAGATAATGCAAAGTGAAGGCACTCTCCCACTGGCAGTCAGTTAACTCAGCTCAACCAAGAGAAAAATGTCCCCAGATCTCACCTTAAGGGAACTTCTCAGAAGTCTCTACTGTAGCATGCTGAGGATAGGGACATGAGGGAGACAGCCAGAGCCTCTCATGTCAGCTTTTTCCCCAGGAAAAGCTGAAATTGGGTTGACATCATCCATCTTCTCTCTAGAAGCTAGAAGTCAAATGTACCCTAAGCTATTGCAAAGCTTGAACAGACTAAACTTTGAAGATTGAAAGAGTGTGAAGCTAGTGTCTCTGACAATTCTGCCCCACCCCCATTCCAGCAAGGAGCATTGATCTTCACCAATGAGGAGAGAGTCCCAGTAGACTTTGGGATTGGGATTACATAAAGCATTTGATCCTCACAACAATCTTGAGAAATAATAGTTTTCCTTCCTTCAACCTCTCCCTAGTCTTCCCTGTTACTGTAGTGAGTATAACTATTACAAGGAATGTATATCATAGAGAAGGACAGAGTGTGCTGCCGCTAAGGGGAAACTCCCCAAGGGTCAGAATTCTATCTCTGGTGTCTGGTGTCACTTACTATCACATTTATTATCATATGATGCTGAAGAAGGCATATGACAGAAGAAAGATAATAAGGGATAACGAGGAAAGAAAAAGGGGAAATACAACACAAAGCAGGAGGACAAATGGTCAACATGGCCACTTACATGAAGGAAGGTGAGCATACACAGTTGTCAGTCTCCAGGCGCCCACCTTGGGAGATTGTACCACTCTCAGCATGAGAATCTCAGCTCTGACTACTTCAATCCAATTTCCACTGAGCCATCAAAGTAACTTTCCTAAAGCACAATTCCAACCATGTCAACTTCCCCACCCCTTCAATAAACTCCAGTGGCCCTCTATTGCTTTCAGGATCAAATTCAAAATTCTGCTTAGTATTCAGAGCTCTTCATAACCTAGCCCACTTCAACCTTTCCAGCCTTCTTATACTTTATTCCCTGATATGTATTCTTCAATTCAGGTCTAAAATTCAGTATGTTCATGAATATTAGTTGCCTCAAGGATGTTTCTGAAAGATTACTTTTGCTACTGAATGTAAGTGAAGTTCTTCTGATGTTCTCATCATATCTCTGGCTTCTATTTACCTTCTAAGACTAAAAGTATAATAATGTGTTAAAATCTTCACTTTGGCCAAATGTTGGACCAGATAAGTCTAAATTTACATTGCCTAAACTTCTATCTCATCTCTGTCTAGACCTCCTCTTCAACCACATGAACTGAGTCTTGCTCCACCGTTATCTACGATCTCCTCCTACAATGATTGTGCCTAGTATAGTTTTCATCCTCTGGCCCTGGAAACACCTCCTAAGCCAAGTCTTTCAGCATAAGAGACAAAAGACAGAAGGGGGATAATGGGCAACAAAGCTGAGAATATGGAGGAGGAGGAAGAGGAGGAGAAGGAGAAGGAGAAGAAAGAAGAAGGAGAAGAAAAAGAAAAAGAAAGAAAGAGAAAGAAGGAGAAGAAGAAAGAAAGAGGAGAGAGAAGGAGCATTTATAATGTGATAGTAAAAGAGAAAGAAAATAGTACAAAGGAGGTGAGCTGGTTACAAAATTGCAGTGATGACTAAAACAAATTCAGATTTCTTCCATTCTTGCCTCCCACCATCAGTAAGCTTTAATGGTGTGAAAGCAAAATTAAAAAAAAAGACCTTGTGCTTTAGTATGAAATAATTATTAGTGAGAAAATAAGGAATACATATCTTTTCAAGCTGGTTATTAAAAATTAAAAAGGATCTCTTCAACTATTTCAGCAAATAAGTTAAGCTAGCTCTCCTATGAACTCAAAATCACAAGAAAGTTTATTTTTTCCAACTGAATGTGAGAAATGATGGATTGATTCTGCTTAACCTCACTGAAGTACTTATTAACCTCCACTTTCCCTAGAGAAGGTCCAAGTCAGATAGACAGAGTTGAGAGAGCAGGAAGACAGTTAAGTTTTGCTTATCTGTTATATTGGGCCTTACTTTAAAGAAGGGAAAAATTGCACGTTTCAGTCTTTTTCTGTCCCTCTCTTCAGACAATTGCAGGTCGTTATTTTGCTCAGTGAATATTCTCACTATCAAACACACTTGTACTTAAAAGTAAGGTTGCTATTGGTTTTTTTTTTTGAGGGATTCTTATAATTCTTTAATTACTTACTCTTTTATTTATCTAAATGAATATAATGAACTGTTCTCAGAAGAGTAAATGTTATTTTCTCAGAAACCTATCTTGATGGATTTTAAAATAAAATGTAAGTTCTAACATATGCTTATATCTACCAAATCAGCTCTAAAATTGTATCTTTATTTGAGTCTATGAAAAATTATTATTAAGGAGCAGAAAATGAATCAAGTAGCCTCTGAAGAAATAGCACTATTGAAAAGATAGATAGCCAGCTTCCAAGTAAGGGAGACCTGGGTTCAAGTCCTGCCTCCAATACATACCAGCTACAACTACCAAATACAAGTCCTTTAATCACTGAGGGTTGCAAGTAACTCACCTAAACCATCAAGTTACCTAACACATGTTCCTGCATATTAATGGAGGGAATTTATACACTGAAGAAACCACTGATATGTTTAAAAGAAAAGCAAATTAAGAGAAAATTATAGTTCATATACATCTGTTTTTATGTAAGTCCAAATATGTGTTAGGGTTGACCCAGTTCCCAAAGAAATTGTAATGGATTATTTTACTCTAGGAATGCTGATGGTCCATGTAAAAAGTGATCAAGAAATCTAAGAAATACAACTCCAAGTTGACTACAAATCGCAAGTCCAGTATAAAATTACATTATTTAAGTAAAACAAATATTTGTGGTAGTACTAAAGTACCACAGCACTCTATTTCCTAATATTGTGATCATATATTGCATTAAACTTTATAGAGTTCAAAGAAACATGGAGAACTCTATATGGGTTCAAAGGACAGCAGTTAAAGGTGGGAAAATAACATCTATGAATAAAAGACATAAGACTCTTTTTCTTAAAAAGAGACCAGGGTAATTTTATAAATTTGTTCATTATCTGTATCACAGCATAGTAAACAGAATCTTAGACGTGGAAGGTACTTTGGAAGTCATCTAATTTAATCCCTACATAAAACATGGATACCATTGATAACAAGTGATTATTTCAACTTCTGCTTTAAGACCTCAAGGGAAATGTGATTTACTAACTCAAGACAGTTTATTTCAATTTTGGACAGCTCTAATTTTTAGAAAGCTGGTGTACTTTCTGTTTATTTTATTGTTTAAATTGAGATAAAACCTGCCTCCATATAGCTTCTAAACATTGGACTTTGCTCATCTCTCTGTGGCCCTACAACAAGTTTCATTCCTTTGGTTTATGATAGAGGATAATATATTGCTGTTGCTGTTGTCTGTCCTTTATACTAGAAGGGGATCAAAATGACATCATGATGTTGGCATCAAGGTGCAGAGTGTTCAACTGTGGCTGATTAGACCAACATGAGTTCAGAAGGCTTTACCACAGGTTGGCACGAATAGTTCATTTGAACATTAAGGATTTGGATTTCTTCTATTTGTGCTTCTCATTTTTTAATCTACTGCAATTGTGCTTGGCTCATAGGGCACAGCAATTCCTTTGATTCAGGTACACCATGCTGGATTGTCCTGTGCCAGCATCTCCCATGTCTCACCATCTACTCTAAAGTTTTTCAGAGGGACCTTGAGAGTGTTCTTGTATCACTTCTTATGACCTCCATGTCAGTGTTTGCCTTGTGTGAGCTCTCCCTAAAATAGTCTTTTAGGTAAATATATCTTTGGCATTCAAACTATGTGTCCAGGCTATCGGAAATGCACTCTCTGCAGTAGAGTTTGAATGCTTGGCAGTTCAGCTCAAAAGAGGACATCAATGTTGGTTACCATATCTTGCCAGGTGATCTTCAGAATCTTTCTGGCCTGGTGCTAGTAGACTGTCCAGGTTTTACAGTCATACAACAATGAATTTATAGACATGAAATTTGGTAGGCAGCCTAATGCTCTTCTCTCCCACTTTTATAATATAATGGTAATACCAGCTTCAATGGTGCTTCCCATGAAAATTATCTACATTTTTTCAGAGGGAATAGAATTTCAGAATTTTTAGTATAAGTTGCAATACAAAAAATGAATTTTATCTTCTCTAAGACTATATAGCAGAGGAAAATGGCCTCAACCTCTGCATACAAACATGGCCTATATGCCAGGCACTATTCTTGTTCCTAGGGATTCTTACATTCTAACATATGGAGATAGCACACAAAAGGCAGTGGTAGTCAGGGTGTTTTAGTCTAGAAAGTCACAGATATGTCTCAATGGACCCATAGAACAATTGATTGACTTTCATTTTCCAGAAAAAAAAAATGGTTGTATTGATTTGATTACTGTTTAGAGAATAAGGAAAGGAAGTAGCATAAGTACCAGGGCAATAAGATAGCCAAAGTAAAATACGGTCAAAGGCATGAGGCACTTTATATCTACTGGACTCTTTCTTACCAGGGTAGAGTTTCCAGAAGTTGTCTATGCTACAGATTTGGAGAAAATGATATCATAAACCTGTTCACTTTGTAATTGGGGAGCCATTATATTTCAATAAATCACATCTGAATTAACTTCTGAGAGAGCTTTAATACATAATTGCATTTTTTCTTAGCAATAAGTCAATGAGGCAAGCAAGATAGTTATTATTAATACTCATTTTAAGGAATGAAGTCACAGAGCTACCAGGTCATGTGCCCAAGGTTATCAAATTAGGTAATTTGTAGGGTGTACAGGTTAAAACAGAGGGTTTTCCTACACCCCAAATCACCCAATTTTCTTTTCATAAATCATCCTGGTTGAGCACTTTGGTTTAATGCCTCACTTTTCACTCTTCTGCAGACCACTTATGTACAACAAACCTCCGTGTATCTCAAACATTAATAGTATCCTTTTGTATACAAGTATCTTATAAAGAGGAAGATCTTTTGACATCTTAATTTTTTAATTCATTATACTATCATAATATGCCATAACTAATCAGTAAATGTGATAACACTGATCTTGCAAATTCAAAATATTGCATAGTCTAACTAAGAGATTTCTCCAATATCAAACTGTAGTTTCTCCCCAACACACAGAGATGACTGAGAGTCACATATTATCTTATGTCAATTGAATTGGTGCTATGGAGAAAACACACAAATCCTCTAAGATATCCATATCATAAACTGAACACTTTAAAGATTACTGAGAATGTTCTTGTCCCCAGAAAGTTTGTTTTCAATTTTGTTCATGTCTTTCTGTATGAATTCAGTTCTGGAAGTTATTTGAATCTCTTCTACTATAGTCAAAGAGAAGAGGGAAAAAATGTTTCTCCATAAACCTTACGCCCCACCCACCCATCAGTCTATGATCCTGCCATAATATCCAAAGTATTGAGTTGCCAAAGACCCAAATCAGAGAAAATAAGCAGTAGAATCACAAGAGGGAATTATATGGCCAGTGTTCAATATGAACAGGCAATGTACAGAACCTAGACCTCCCTCCAAATTAAAAAAAAATCTGATCATACTAAACAATGACAAACCATTAACATATGGTATGAATTCAACTGTGAAAAAGTTCCCATGGAAAAAAATACCTCCACTGACATCATTCTGAGTCTGGCCGATTCCCCAACAAGCTAGATGTTAAGGCCCATGCATACATTCCACTGACATCACATCAGGTGCATGTGATTTTTAGACACAAAATAGAGTAAATAAAACTATTCAGCTTTGAAACATGACTTGAATATGACTAAACAACTACAGCAAAAACCCCATTTTACTAAAATGTAATTTATACTAACCAGGCATCCACCCTGGCTAGCTGAGCATCTATTTCTTTTTCTAAACCTATCTTTCCAAGGACTATATCTAATGAATGCTTCCATCTCTTGTGCCACCCACCTTTCCCTCTCCTTCAGCTACCTCTTCCCATTATGAATGTCCCATTTGCACCTCAAATAAAAGACTGATTGGTTAAAAAAAATTTAAAGAATATTTAGAATCATGTTATACATTTTAAATTTTAATTGTTTTTCATCTTAATTTATTAACAAAGTGGAAAAAGGAAACAAATGGTGTATTTTATCTCCACAAGCAAGCACTTTCTGCACCTTTTAGATAGGTTTTATTTTAGTTTTATGTCAGTTTCTTAGTGTGTTTTTGTATTAAATATGACTCTGCAAGTCTAATCAAGTCTTTTCACAAAATAAAGTATAAATATTAAGTATTTCACATTTATATCAATATAAAACATTTCACAAAGTACTCTTGAAGAAAAAAATGCCAATTTCTGGCCTTTTAAGGAAAAAAAACTTCCAGAATAACCTTAATCAAGACTTATTCCACTAAAATAATATACTAAACAATCTGTCTATAAGTTAATAGAATGTAGTTTTCAAAATTAACCTTTTAAGTTTAAAGCACAATTACTAGCCAAAGGAACCATAACTCTGCAAAAGTTAAATTATTTAAACTATGCCATTTCTGTTAAAGTAGAACTAAAAAAGAATATGGAGTCACCCCCCAAAAAAATACAATTTTTGATCTGATTCTACACCTAAAAAGGACAGACTATTTAAGGCAGCCCTGCAACATTACACTTACACTCACTCATTTGCCTGAAGCAAATAGATTTTTTTTTTTGGCAAGCAAGTATAACTTTTCTTCCTAGTTCATTTTCTACATGATCACTGATGCCAAGTGGCCCACAGTATTTCCGTCCATATTTTAAGCCACATGTACACTAATTTTGATTGACTTCCTCTGATTGGCTAGATAGTTACTACATAGCATCTAATTTCAAATTGTGCCCATCCTTAACTTAAGCTAGATAAGTACTCTAAACCATGGGAGATCTTAAGAAGCTCAACAACTCCCTCTAGCCTCTTTCTGTATACTACATATAGATGAAGCAACTAAGCCAAAGGTTAAAGAGTCAGGCAAACATACTAATAATCTTTGTACCCTTTACATCTTCCAGGCTGAATTACAGTGCTTCATTGAATCAAACCCATTGATCTAAACTTTGACAAACAGGGAGTAGATTTGGAACAACCATGAAAAATTCTAAAAGAGAGGTTATCAGGACATGTTAAAGAAAATTTGTACTACAATATCATTATCCAATAATTAATATGAACCAATAATTAAAGTCAGAGTCCATAAACAAGTTTTTGAAGGAAAGTAAAAGAAAACAGAATCACCACATGATCAACATAGATTTTTTTTTCTAGCACTGAAGCCTCTCTTCATTGATAGCTTAATTTATAAAACAAAAACACTTGAGAGTATCATTGTTCCAGATAAAAAGAAAAAACAATTAACTATATTGCACCCAATATGAAGTGACTTTATAACAAGATACTATCTTATCTGACAATAAAATAGAATATTAAATGGAATGTTGAACTTCAAGTATTTTGTTTCTTTTTAATCTGATCTTTTTTATAGCCTAAATATCAGCTGTAAATGATGTCTTTTTAAAAATCATTTGTTTTTACAGGTTTTCTTTTTTATTTTAGCAAGGAAATGCTCTTAACATTTATGCTATATGGTGTCAGATTTTTTTTTCTGCTTTGCAGAAGTCCAGGATTATTTCCAAAACTGAAACTCACTTTACCACCATGGAAAATAAACAGTAGACTTAGGTTGTGTAGTTTATCTTTTTTTTCTGCTTTTGAGCCTCATTCGCATTTCAGAAGGGAAAAAAAAAACACTTTCGTTTATCAAGGCTATCTATTTAAACTGTCCTTAGTCCCAGAGATAAATGTCTAAGATACTGTCTTTTCCTTTAAGTCTTTGCAGATGCACATTGTAAAATCTTGAAAGGTAGAAAAGACCTTAGGAAGGCATGCGATCCAAGTCTATCATTATGTACATATGAGAAAAATGAGTCCCAATAAGTTTAAATATTTCCCACAATAATTCATAAAAAATGACAAAGCTTGGATATCATCTACTAGTTCTTTCCTCTTTCTATCATATTCCAGGGTTACCAACAATTTTTTTAAAATAATGTCTTTGTTAATATAAATAGCTCACTTGTTTTAACCATAACCTTAACCCTGGGTAGGGAAAAAGGAATTGAGAGGGAAAAAAATGTTCTTTCAGAGATGCAGAGGGGATTTGGGGGAAAAGCATAGATCTAGCTTTAATAAGATTTTAGTGTTGTTATTCTTGACCTACAGTAAAGAGAAAATGACTAGGCTATGAACCAGCTATTGAAACAACTAATCAGAAGACTTTTAACTTTTAGAGTACTAAAATTAAATTAAATTAAATTAAAATCAGAGCACATTGCAGTGAAGTCAGTCTTCAAAAAGATGTGGCTGAAATTGACAAAATGTGAAAATTGTATTTCTAAAGTTTCTGGAAACTACAATGAAGTGTGCCATAGGTGAAGAGTTTTCAACAATAGATTGGGCCAAAAAGGGTTAGAAAGTTATGATCTCTCACTGAGGAATAAAGAACTAAATATTTTTCTTCTCATATTGAAATATTAATTTAGTGAATTAAAATAAGTCTTTCCCCTCCTAAATGAATTAAAATTGGTTATCAGTGAACAAGAACACTTTGGCTGAGTGGGGCAGAAAGGTAAGGCAGTGACATACATGTGCATGAAGTCATTGCTTAATCCAACTTCAGAGGAAAGAATATTATAATTGAACTAGTGCATTAAAATCTATTATACTGAAAAATTTATAGTAATTATCATTATGAAAAAAAAATCTGCTCTAAGTCTGCCATTCCTAACATGACTCTAGAGATGTGAAATCAACTATTAAATTTAATCTCCCTCTAGGAGGCAGAATTCCATTGTCAGGACAAAAGCCTTTGGTCTATTTGGATTTCTCTGGCCAGTGAAAATGCCCCTCCTCACCCCCAACCTATTATGGTGAATCTACTTATGAACCAAACCCAGGTAAATTATCGACCATCACCACCATCACCACTACCCCAACTGAGTTCTGCCTGATGTAGGGCAAGGAAGAGTTGGTTGAAACCAGGGTATGTATTCTCTAGTTTCCCTCTCCACTCTTCAGGACTTCCCCAGGAGTCTTTGACCTTGTGTAAATTGTGTGACGATCAGACTGCCAGAGCAAGGATTCATGAAGCATAGAGGGTCCGTCAAATATTAGGGCCAAGTAATTTCCTGATTTTGACTAAGTGAACCACAGTTAAAATAGTTCCACTAAAGACTCCTAGAGAGAAGCAGAAGAAATGATTCTCCTTATCTAAATGTGATTGAAATAGCTGGGTAGGAAATCCTCTAAGACCACTACCCTTACATTTAAAAGAAAGAACAGCTATGATCAATTAATGTGAACAATAAGCTTTAAAATTGCTTGCCCTTTCTGTTTATGTTTTAGACATATCATGACATACTATTTTTACAAACTCACAAAAGAGGCCTGATGTGTATGTGTGCATATCTAAGCTGCCCAAATCAAACACAGATCTTTTAGATAGATTCAAATAAACCCATAAGGAGAGCCACAAATCTTAAAGTAGTTAAAGGAAATCGTTTACTCACTTTGGGAATAACTGCCACAATCAAAATAAATGTCAACACTTAAATTCCACAGTATTTTATTATGGGAAATTCTCTTGAATAATGGAACATGACATGATTATTATGATTTTCTCAAGATGTACTGTCCAAGGAGATTAATCTTCTCACTGAATTTTGCTGCATTTATCATTCAAAGTTTTGTGTTTTAATTTCCTCACAAAACAAAACATTTAAAAAATAACCATTACTACTGGATTTGGGTATAGTTGTATTGTTCTGATAAATAGTACAGAGGTTTGTGCCAAAATATTTAACATCTAAAAACTATATCGCTTATGATGATAATAGATAGCTTTCATAGAGTATACATATATATGTATGTTTTATAAATATGATATCATTTTATCCTTATAACAATCCTGAAAGGTGTTATTTTTATCCCCATTTTACAGAAACCACAAATGAGAAACTGAGGAAAAGTTTAAATTAATTATCCGGGATTGCAAAGTATCTGTGGTCAGATTTGAACTTGTTTTGTAACTACAGTTCCAGTGTTCTGTCAATGTTCCACCTAAATAACCTCTAAATAATCATACGTCATTACTACCACATACTACCAAGTTTCTGAAGAAAAAGCATACTATTTCTTAAAAACAAATGCATTTTGTCAATATATAATAATATGAATTTTTTTAATTTTGCATGTGCTTTGTTTTTAATTATCTTTGTATATGCTGCATCCCTTGCACTTAGTATCATGCTTTGCAACTAATAGGAACTCAATCAATGTGGAATTGCCTGCCTTAAGAAAACTAGGGAAGGAGTAAAAACTTTTTAAGGAAGTAGAGATTAGTAGAGAGTATTTTTCCTTACTCTTTGACTGCTTTTGATTAATGACTGTTTATGGGCAATCTCAGGTCCAATAAAATATGTGAGAAGTAAAACTCTGAGAGAAATAACACTTGCATTTAATTACTTTGCATCTGATCAACCAGTAACCAAGATTCCACCAGCATCATCAGATAGATCTTTATACTAAGTTCTCTGTTTCAACCAACTGAAATTAATTCCCATCCCAAATCCAGACTAGAAAATAAGTTGAAGATGTAATATGTATCTTTCAGTACAAATGGAGGTTAGTATCTACTGCCTTCCCACACAGGACCCTCTTTGCTTCTCCATCAAATCTACTTTTCAGTCTTATTCTGTAACCACCTTTCATTTTAATTGAAAAGCATTTTCACTTCTGACAAGTCAATCAGCTGCAGAACAAAGTTCAAGGGACTTTCTGCTTCCTAATAATGACACTTCCATGGGGAAGAAAAACAATAAAAATTTAACCAAAAACAAAACAAATGACACAACATAAACCTTCCAAATTCTTCATATGAGTTAATGCAAAAACCTGATATAGATCTTTTTTTTTTGTCAGGTACCATAAAAAAAAGTGTTCACTAATAAGTAAAGTCAAATGTTTCCCACTGATATACAAAGGTGATTTTCACCCTTTTGTAGCATTTTTATTTTTTGTAGCTAGTAAGGAAATATGTTACTAGGAAATATTTGATGATCTAAATATGGCACAGAAATACCTACTACTAAGTTTGATATCATTATGCTTTCTATTAGGACTGTCCTTGGACATCAATTTAAAAAAAGAAAAAGTATATCAAGCATGCATTTAGTAGCCATGAATGAGAAATCCATTATTCTTGCTTTAGAGCAGAAGTGTTGGACATAAGACAAGTCATTAATGTTTACCACACACACACACACACACACACACACATCATTTTATCTGTGATCAAATGGAATAGGCAGAAATATCAATTGAAGACTTTCATCTTATGGTCATTACAATAATATTTTATTTTAGAAAGCTACTCAAATAATGAAATGAAGGATTAATCTATTATGTATAAAAATGAAACAATTAAAAATATTCAAGATCTTAAAGGCACATATTTCAGAAAGAAAGATGTTTACGCATGTCTGAGATATTCTGCTCAAGCTTTAAAGAAATTTTTGTAAGTGTATCTCAGATAGCATTCAAATGTTCTTATATGCTTTTATAATGAAATCTTTTCTATATTCAGTAGAGTAGAACTTAGTTATTAGGTACTAGAAAATGAGCTATTCTTTTTAAACATAAAAAAATTCCCTCATGTGTCATAATCTTTTATATACTTCAAAGAAGAATCCAATAATAGAAGTTCAATAATAAATCCAAAAGAGGTTTTATAAATAAAAAACCTAATTCATTATCAGCTATCACAGTAACTGCTATAACTGATGAACTCAACTACATAATCAATGGAAGAAAAACCCACTCAAGTAACTACTAAACTTCAATGTCATCCAACAATTTTTGAAAGTAAATGAAAAAAATCATATACACATCACTTTTGACTCTCCCACTGCTGATAGTAATAAAGATATAATACATAACTTACTTTTACTTAAAATACACTGTCATAATAGGTCCTTCTGTTTATAACGCAATAAACAACAGGTTTTCATTTTTATTCCTCTATATTATGAACTACATTACAAACCATCTATCAATTTAAACATTATGTACAAAAAGCCATCTGTGACATATGTTTCAGAAAGTACAAATCTGCTACCATGAAAGGCTGGACCTTCAGCCCACTTCCATCTGTCTGTTTAGCCAGAAAAAAGAAAAGTTTTTTTTTCTTTTCTTTAAAGGTTACATATATTTCAGATTCCAAAATGTGGCCTGGCTTCCATAAAAATATGTATATTTAACCTCTTCATTTTCCAACTTGTCTCTCTTTCCATAATTATCCTTAGTTTCATAATGGTTAGTTTTTCAACACTTTCCTTCTTATGTGGCACAGTAAGAACAATTTATAGTCACACAACTAATTATGTTCAGTTGTATACATGTGCATGGCATATATTTTGCACAAGTGTGTGTGTAAGTTGACATATTTTAAGTTATTATTTTTTTTCACATATTGAGCAACAGGTACTGGCCTTCCTTGCAAGTACAATATCTTTAGTAAAATGACATTGATATTTCATCATATCAACAACTAAAAACTACATTATTAATTTATGGTGAATCAAAATAATCACAAAGAGCTGTATGAAAACATCAAATCCAATCAGAAGGATGAAGCTTCATTAAGACCCTCCTACTGTCTCCATATTCAACATTTTTGTGAAAAATTAATGTCATCATCACCGAGGTGTCCATACAACTCCATTGACTTATGGCATATTATTGGTTTATTTTTTGAGTTGATGGCAAGAAGAGTATTTTGGCACAGTTCTGCCAAGTCCTTATCTTCAAGTTCCCTTCCCTTTGTGCCTGACTGCTCCCAAAACTATCAAAGTGAAGCAAATGACAATTAAACCCTCTCAGCTTTACCAGAGTTCTAGAGAAAATGAAAATACCTTGTAACTACTAGACTGGGCCGCGTTGGTTTTGATGGTGGGGGCCGGGATGGGGGGATGAGAAGACACTTCAAAGAAAGAGATGGATTTCATGGCATCTGTTTAACCAGATCTAGTTACAGTGTATTAAGTTATGTTTAAATGAGAACAAGACTCTGTCTAGTCAAGTGTTTTATCACAAAGTCATGTTATTAAAGTATCAAGTATTCCCACAGTTTCCTTTAGATTTTTATGCAATTCCTTTTGCTAGTGATAGAGGAGAGAGAAAATTCGAATAACAATAACAAAAAAAAATGCAATGCCAAGCAAACTCATTCTGCCATCCCTAGGCTTTTCTGTGCCTCGTTGCCAAGCTCCTTTTATTATACAGCACGCTTGTTGTATCTAGGACTTTGCCTATTCCCCATGTAAGCAGCATGTACCAGGTACAATTGAGTCTTTGAGCGCTCAGCATCGTGCTTTGTGCTGCTGAGGATAACGGGATTCGTGGTCCTAAAGGCATTCATCAAATACTGAAAATTCAAAAAGGTCCCTAGGCTGCAGGAAGGGAAACAATGTGTTTAGATCCTTGGCTGCTTTCAGCTACATGGCTCCTCGTTTTCCTGGAGCACACGAAATATTTTGGGGAGCAACCTAGGCAAGGAAAAGAAAGCCCTACAGGAGCTGGACTCTTACCTCCACATTGAAATACTGCTCCGCTCCGCAGACTGTAGCCCATAAAATCCACAGAAAGGTTTGCAAGAAAAACACCCCGGAATGATGCACGAAATCCAACCGTCTTGCAGTGCTGAATGTGAGTAAGATCATAGTGAACTGTGCTTCAATGGATGGACGAGCTCCCCCTTCTCTTTCTCTCCTCTCCGTCCTTTCTCTCGTCCTCCCTCTCTCGCTCCAAAACGCTTCTCCTTTCTCAAAACACAGAAATGAAAAAATACTACTACTAATTAAAGTCCTGGGGCTGGGTGAGGAGCCCTGCAGGTTCACCCACAGCCGGCTGGCTGGGCTTCGAGGGAGACCGAGGAGGACGGCGCACTTCCCTCCCGATAGCCCGGGAGGAGCAGCGGCGGCCGGCGGGAGAAGGGTCAGCAGCTCGCGCACACCATCCTCACGAGTCCGTCCTTCCCAGGGAATGTGGCGCCCAAGTTCACCCGCGGCTCCTGCCGAGGTTTCCCTATTCGCAGCAGCAGCAGCCGCTGCCGCCGCCGCCGCCTCCGCCGCCTCCTGTCGGTGTGTCCTCCTCCTGCTGCTTCTCCTCCTCCTTCCCCTCCTTCTCCTCTCCCTCCTCCTCGTCCTCCCCCTCCTCCTCCTGCTCCTCCACTTTCTCCTCCTCCTCCTCCTCTTCCTCCTCCTCCTGCTCCTCCACCTCCTCCCCCTCCTCTGGCTGCCGAGAGAAAGGCCTCTTTGCCACTGCCTGCTCCTTGCTCCCCAGCCTCTGCCTCTCTGCTCTCCTCTCTCCCCTCCAGAATGTTCATCCGTAATCTACATAACTCCTCCTTCCACGGAGTCTCTCTCTCTCTCTCTCTCTCTCTCTCTCTCTCTCTCTCTCTCCTCCTGCACACACACACACACACACACACACACACACACACACACACACACACACACACACCGACATACATACACACACGCACATGCACAGGCGCACGTCTTAAAGGAGACCGCCCTTAAAAGGCTGCACCGCTACTGTACCTCTTACTGTAAAAGAACAGGCGAGAATGGAGTCAGTGATCGCCCACCCCTATCGGGCGGGCCCCTTTGCCATCACCTTCCTCTTTTGGACCCTTTGCCCTTTCGTCGCCTTCATCCTTCTCTCTTTGCCCCCGGGAACAAGGGCTCCCCTCCCACGCCTTGCTCGCGTGGACCTAGGGATGTCTTGGTCGCTGTGGGGGTGGGGGTGGGGATGGGATGGGGGTCGAGGGAGACTCCGACTTTGTGGTAGAAAGAGCCGCTTGTCCCTGGCAATCGTCTGTACTGGAAGCTTAGAGACTAGTGGAATTTGGGGCTCCGCTCTGGCGCCTGGGCAGCGCAGGTTTGGAGAGCAGGAGGGAGCAACGTGGCTCGGAAACTTTGTTGGCTCCCTAAGTATGGCCTTGAATTACCCTGCCCCACCCCCAAGGGGCGCAGGAAGGGGGGAGACCCGGGAGGAGGTCCTGGGGCACCGGGGTAGGGGCCATCGGGCAAGTCTGGAGGGATGTGAGGATGCAGACCGTGGCCAAGACAGCTCACCTCCCCAGTGCCCACCCCAGAGCGGAACGCACACACACGCAGACACCCCAGGGAATCAGGGTTGGAGAGCTCCAGGAGGCAATTGGCAGGGGAGGGTGAAGGGCTCTCGGGAGAGACAGGCAGGCAGCCTGAGAGAGGGAGGCAGGCGGCTGCAGGCTGAAGGGGAAGGCGATGAGCGCAGCCAGAGGAAAGGCAAACAGAGCAGCTGGTATTGGCGGGAGAAAGAGGGAGAGCGCAGACAGAGCGGGGGAGAAGCAGGCAGGCGTGAGGAGAGCTCCAGGCGAGAGGGGGAGGCGGCTGGCAGCAGGAGATGGAGTGAGGGCCCGAGAACTTTGGGCAAGATTGCCAAGTAAAACTGGTGCAGCAATGAGAGGCAATGGACAGGGGTGGCAGCAACTACCAGCCCCTGCAGGTGATAGGAGTATGGCAGCAAGTGGAAGGGGGTATAAGGGCAGGTAGCTTTTGGGGGACAAAACCTGAGAGCTTATTCTCCGCAGTGGCAGTGAAAGAAAGAGGAACCAAGGGGAGACAGAAGTCTAGGGACATGCCAACATGAGGTCTGGTATCGACTTAAGGTTATTAGAGGTCTTTACTCCCAAGGTAAGGAAAGAGCATGAAAAGTGTAGAGTTAAGGGAAAGAGCATATTTAGAGAACTGATGACAGTAAAAAAACAAAAGGCAAAGGGCTATTTGTTGGGTAGCATACAATTCTCATTTTTAAATGGTACTCTTAATAATTGTGTTCAGCTGTTGTCACTTGTACTCTAATTGGAAAGAAGATAGGTAGGACTGCTATAGTTTTGCTTTCTCAAGCAGTAACCACAGGCGATATTGGCATCTCATGTAAAATGTGACCCAAGATAATTGTCTCCTACATACTGAGTCATAGTAAGTGAGCATTTACTGAGTGCTTGCCTGTACATTTCTTTGTATCTTGGCTGAAGCATTTTCCCACACCTCTGACACCTTCCCCCACCTCTCTGATAATTGTAGCCCATGACTATCCTCACCTCCCTCCCCCACCAAAGCCCAGGTTTTCTATGAAGTTGCCCAATTCTCCAAATCCACACTGATTTTTTTTTGCAAGAGTTGCTATGGAAAGCATCCCTGGATCATATAATACATATTAGAAAAAGTTGATTCGGTATAGGTAAGGAGAGATCAACTGGCACATGGTTTTGAATGAAAAATTAAGGAATTAAAGACCTGTCTCACCTCAGACACATACTGCTTCTGTGATCAGAGGTTAAGTCACTTAAACCCCCGTAACTCTAGGCAACTCTCTAAGCCTACAAATTACAGAAAAGGTACTGGCCTGCGTTGGTAGTGGGTATATTCTCATCTGAAAATCTATTATATCAAATGTAATAACTAGCCTAGTCCCAATCTCTATCTTCTCAAGAAAACTTAAACCACTCTTACCTGGTAGCAGGGGGAGAGTAAAACAAGATGAAAAAAAAAAGACTCTGCTGCAAGTTTCCAATAGGATTAAATGTAAGAGCTGGAGGCAGGGAGAAAACAAATAGTCTGAGGCTTTAATTCAAATATGAAGAGATCAAAGGCCTGGACTAGAGTTGTAGCTGTGGAAAGAAAGAGTGAGCTTCCAATCCAACTGACATTGTAGAGGCAGCATAAGCAGGATTTAGTGACTGAATATTCCTCAGGATTTTCTGCACAATTTAGTGGTTGTCTGGCTGAGCCTTTTGTTTCACTTCTGTGTATATGTTACAAGGTGTTTATGTAAACATTCACACATATCATGCATGCAAAGAGTTCCACATGAAGGTGTTCATGTGGAAATAGTAAATAAAATCATGCATAATCTTTAAGCAAATGTCACAAATTTGGAATTAGAAGAGATTTTAATGACTTGTTTTATAGAAAAGATACTGAGTCCCAGAGAGGGAAGTGACTTGCCCAAAGTGAAATACACAGTTAGTTGTAGAATGAGAATTCAAAGCTATTTCTTCTGACTCTAAATTCCTCAACCACTACCATACCGGGGGTTGGATAATAAAAAAATAGACCTCAAAATGCCCCTTTCATATCTAGAATTCTATAATCAATGTTTTAGCCTACCTGTACTTAAAAAAAATGGGAAAATCATGAAAAGTTACAACCTCTCCATCCTTCCATTCATACTTAGATTTGAACAAAGACTTGAATAAGGCCTTGTACAATACCCAGTTTTCTACAACCAATTTTTGGTATTATTTTGACAATAATATTAGAACTCGTACAGTTTTGTTTTAGAGATCATTTAGTCTCACCTCCTCCCTTTTAGACATGAAACTAAAGTTCACAGAGATTTAGTGATTTGTCCAGATCACACATTTCATTCAGCCAGACCTTCTTGGCTCTAAGTCCAAGGCTCATTCTACTAAACCACATTGCCTCTCTAATGAAATGAAATGATGGATGTAAGAACACTTTGAAAAGGGATCAAAGAAGGTGATGTTCTAGAAATGCAGGATATACACTTTCAGAACAGCCAATGTGCTGAACTGTTTAGATTGATGCCCCCCATGCATGCACCTTTTTGTCCACCCAAACATGAGAGGGCTTCTGTTTAGGGTAAAGGGAAGTAACAATAGTAAGAATGATGAAAACAATGAAAAATATCATTAATAAAATACTCATAAACTACATAAAATACTACATAAAACTACATAAAATAAAATGAAAAAAGTTTGGAAGGGGGCCCCAGAATAGGGAAATATAGTTACTATTGTGTTCAGTTAAATATACCCTTAAAGCCTGTATGTAATGTAAGTTCATGGTGCCATGTACAATGCTCTTTTGATCTTTTGGGTAATGAAACATTGTTTGTTGATGATTTTCAGGTTCAGAATTTAAAAAAAAAGAAAAGAAAAGGAGAAAGAACTATCCATATGAAATGTACTGTTATTTTATAAAGTAATTGGAGCAGGAAGTAATATTTAAGATGGACAAATATTAAAAAAAACAAGTCCTAGTGATTTCAATGGTCTTGACATTACAGCTTCTGGTAAGAACAGGAATTTCATCAAGAATCCTTTGGTACCTTCCAACTAGCCAAGTTGAGATTCCAAGAAAATCCTAAATAAGGTCACAAAAAGTTGGACACAACTGAAACTACTACACAATAACAAACAAGCATAACTCTGAATTAGACCCTGTGGGTCATTAGTGATCATTTCATGATGTGTAAAATAGAAGAGAATTGTTAAAGATAAAATGTAAGCCTTAATTCCTAGGTTTGTTTATGGATTCAAAAGAAAAAGAGTTTATCAGTAGAGAGAAGTCACAGTGAAAGTACAGGTTTAGTCTTGGAAACTAAAAAAACAAATTTAGTAATAAAAAAGGAAGACTATGAATATATTACACAGAATTCATATGGATTTGACACATGGGTTCAGAGATACTATAATATAGCCATTGTAACAGAAAGAACCTTGAAATACTAAACTAAGTTAAGTTATGTGATCTGGAACGTTAGTTTTAGCACCGCTGCCTATTAGCTGTATGATAGAGTCACTTGGTTTCTGTTAGTCTTAGTTAATTCATTTGTAGAAGTGAAAAGGATGGAATACATTATGAGATTTCAACCTGAGAGTCTGCGAACATGTAGAAATTGAAGGGGACAAGGATTTATTAAGGTCCTGTTATGTGCCTAGAACTGTGCTAAATGCCTGCTGTACCTCATTTGATCCTCCTAACAACCCTGGGAGGTAGATTCTATTATTGCCCTCATTGTACTATTGAGGAATCTGAGGGAGACAGAAGTTTAGTAATTTGCCTAGTTTTACGCAATTAGAATAGGCCTGAGCCATGGATTTGAATTCAGGTCTCAACAATCTACCTGTCAGAGAGAGAGGGAGAAAGACAAAAACAGAGACAGAGACACAGAGAGGCACACACAGAGAGGAAGGGATAAGAGGGGAAGGGAAGGGAAGGGAAGGGAAGGGAAGGGAAGAGAGGGGGGGAATGATTTCAATATAATTGATTCTCTAATCTTATGTGTTTTACTTTATGCACTTAAAACATTCACATAACAGGTACATAGGCTTTACCAGACTGTCAAGGAAGCTAGATAATCTTTCTGAGGTTTCTTCCAGTCTTAAATTTGTATAAACTTATTGATAAAGCATAGTGAAATAGTGATTAGGAATTCTGTAGATTTTAGACTTATTCCAAAATTTAAAAAAAATGCCTGTTTTCAATTTGGGTTAGGGGTGGCCAATCATCACTCAAACTTCAAGTTCAGCCCTGGAAGCAAATCCAGACTCCTCAATTTACAGATAAAGAAAATGATGCTCCCAAAGGTTCAATGACTTGCCCAAAGTCATAAAGGCTATAATAAATAGCAGAAGTGGAACCCAAATTCCAAATTTCATGTCCTCTCCACTGAACAATGTTGCCTCTAGACTTAGGAAGACCATTAGGCTAGGAATCAGAAAATTTCTATTCTTCTTCTAGCTCTGATATTACCTGGCTGTGACTTTAATCAAGATATTTGATCTTTTGGGGAATAAGTTTTGTAATGAGTGTATTGAAGGCTGGATCCTGTAAACCAGCTACCCAGAGGTAAGTAATAAAATCTAAATGTCTTTTATTCTAGAGGTGGCGGTGGCATAACAGGGCAGCTAGATGGTGTAATGGACAGTGTCAGGTCTAAAATAGGAAGAGTTCATATCTAGCCTCAGAGTGTGACCCTGGGTAAAGTCATTTAACCCTCTTTGCCTCAGTTTCCTCATCTATAAAATGAGCTGAAGAAGGAAATGACAAAACACTTCAGTATCTTCCCCTCCCATTCCACCACCCCAAAAATGGGGTCAGGAATTGTCAACACAACTGAAAACAACTGAACAACACCAATAACCATATTGCCAAACCAGAATTTAGACTTTGTGTCTATTGGACATCTTACTACCATTTTAAGGAATTTTTCTAACAATACAAAATGTTAAGAATAAGTTTCAATAAAAAGTGAAGAATCCTAAAACCAACAGATAAATTAAAGTTTGTGAAACTATTTATTACTATCATTAAATCCCAGGGAAATTGCAAGTAAATTAATTCCACTATTGAATATTATAAAAGTCTTCATTGAGGTTCATTGTTTGTAGAGCCTCAATTCTTATAGTATTTGTAGCACTCAACATTTAAAAGCCACAGCCTTCCTAAGTGGTTATAGCTCAGATTTAGTGGTGTTCTTACAATGAATTTGAAGCAGTCAATTTGCCATTTGGCCCCAGCTGTGGGCTTTTGGAGATGCAATCAGAAGTCTTTGTTCAGTGTTTGTTATTCCACTTTCATTTCCTATACAGTTGTCTTTTTCGGACTCAGAGATTGGAAATTCCTTTCCTAATCCTATAGGATGTGAATTTTCTTACCTGGTTATCTAAGCATTTTTTAAAGTTTCTTTGGACTGAATTGTTTTCCTATTCACAGTGATTTAAAGATTGTAGGAGACTATTTAATTTTAAGGTGATAACAAAATCATAGGATTATGGATCCACAGATGGAAGAGAACTTTCAGGTCACTGAGTCCAGCACCTACATTTTATAGTTAAAGAAACTGAAGTCCAGGGAGGCCTTGTTGATGTTAAATCACACAGGTAGAATATGACAGAATTAGAACCAGAATGCAGATTCCATGCCTGGTCATCCTTTTTGTTATGTACTTTGCCTCTATTCCCAAATTGAATTGCTAGGTAAGGTGCATTGGTTCTGGAGTCAGAGCACTTAAATTCTAATCTTCTCCCCTGAGGCTTACTGCCAGTATAACTCAGGGCAGATCACAGGCTCAGTCCTTGAACCTAGATTTTGTTTTCCGTAAAGCAAGAGGGTATATACTATTATAGATAGCCTGTAAGGCACTTTATAGCTGTAGAAGTGTAAACATACTTTTTTTTTTGAATTGTTGAAAAACAGAAACTACTGAAATGACTTGGAATAAAATAAGATCTATCACATATAATTATATACACATACACACATATAAATACAGATATACATATATATGTGTGTATAAAGGACAGACATGTGTATATATATAGATACATATATATACACATATATGTATATTTATATATATTCCTTTAAAAATAATAGCTTCTGGTGATAGTAAATGGGAACCAAATAAAATATTGTATATAGTAAAAAATTGGAGGGTTGAGGAGAAAGAATATAACAACACTCTAAATCAGCTGACACACAAAGATGAGAGAATAAGTTGAATACTGATTTGCATAAATTATTATAACTGGATGAAATAAAAATAAATTTAAATAATGTATGATAAATTCCTTGAGTCACGTTTATTATTAAGTAAAGCACTACCTTCAAAATAATTTAGGAACCTATGAAAGGTAGTAAAACCTTTTTTCATTCTACTGGAATGCCATTTAATGTATTTTCCTGTCCACATAAAAATACTATCCACCAGCAGAAGCATTTGCTTTGGGGATTTTTTTTTTCTCTACTCTTGGTCATCAGTATCCTGCATGTGTAAGATGGTTATTCAGGGTTTGTGCATAATGAATGTAATTATTGGGTTACATAAAAATTGATCTGATCACATTGACCTGTTTAGTACTATGTCCTAGCCAAGTGAACTAACCTGCCACAAATGAGAATAACATTTAGAGAACTGAGCAATAATTACTTTAAAAATGGAATCTCATTTGCTAGAATTAAAACATTTTCCAAGAACATTTCTACCTCTTAGAGAATTACTAAAATACATTTATTAGGCACCTTTTCTTTAGGGAGAACTACACTAGATACTTTAAAAGATATTGAAATATCTGTAATCCTTGTTGTATGGATGTTCTTATTGTTGCTTTGCTGTCTTTGTCACCTACTCAACTTCCTCATCTAAATCCATAATTATGGTTATTGCCCAAGATTCTCCTTGGACTTCTGCCATTCTACTTTTACATCATCTGTTTTAGAAACCTCACTTCTTCTAACCATGAGTCAATAATATTCTCATGACTTCAACTTCTATATGTTGAGTCATGACTACCAGTTCCAGAATTCTAACTACACAAATGCTTCTGTCAGCTGAATCTCTGTATGTATAAAACCAAACCTAAATATTTCTTCCTCAGTGTCTTCTTTTTCCCTCCCAGTCAACTTTCCTGTTTCCGCTAATAGAAATACTACATGACTAATCATGCAGGTTCAAAATCTTAGACTTCTTTTTTCCACTTCCCACAATGTATACATTACTACACCAGCTTCAAGAGCCCCTCACTAGCAGATACTATAGATACTGTTACTGTATCTTCAAGAAGAAATGGAATGTTAGTTGTTGGCTGTGAGAAATATGTAAGAAAAAAGAAATACTAGCAACTGAAGTCTCATTCTAGAGAGACTGAACTCAAGGCTGAGAACTTATTTCCTGGGACACAGTTAACTCTCATCTTGTGAAGAAATATTATGAATATAATTCTTGAGAAGATATATTTAATTGCCAAAACTGTGTGATGAAACTTTATTTAAAGAGTTCAGATGAACTTAACAGGTTTAGTTGATACTTACAAATGACTTTTGATGTGATCTTTTCTGGTGTGATTCGTTGTTGAAATATTTAAATATGTCTTTTTATTTTTTAACTGTTAATAACTTTTATAGCCAATGACATTGATTTCTAATTAAGCCTAATCTAGTGGAATTTGATAAAGGAAGAGAGAGAAGAAAAGCTTTTGGCAAATTAGGTTTCTCTAGAAGACTTATTTGCAGTTAACCTAACAAATTGAGGTAGAGGGATCAGAGCTAATTAATTAATAAAAAATGTTACACATTTCTATTATTTTATGAAGAGATATCATAATCAATAATTAAAGAAAATGACAACTTCAGGTAGCACTTTAGATATGGAGTGACTAGCTTTGAACCCTGTCATTAAGCAAGAAAACTCAAAACCTTGGAATTATCTTGTTATTTTTCCTTCAATTTATGTATTATATCCATTTATTCAATAAGACGAAATCATCTTACACACAATCTTCTCTCTTCCTATTCCATTTATTTTCTGTAGTGTCTAGAAAAGTGCTAGTTACCTACATAAAAGTGGCTCCACACTCATCACATTGAAATATGCTACTAATATGAGCAGCCTGTAAAATCTGTCTTCATAAGTTTATAAGTTAGATTACCCAGAAAGCATTAAAGGGCATGACATAGGTAAATGATGTTTGTGTATGATAGAAAATTTTGTCTGAAGTCTTAGTATCAGTTAGCTTATTTAAAGTATGAAAGAAAATAATTTCTTTCTCTTATTTTTTCCAGTCAAAGAAACAAGTACATTTTTCATAGTTCATTCTTTTCCCTTAATGCTATCACTAACAAAAGTTAAGATATCCAATATCTCCTGAAAAGGAACAGTGTCTAATTTAAACAACTACTATCTCATAATAACAATAGCAATATCTACTTGTCAGAGGACTTTCAGTGAAACCCCCGAAGTCTTTGATATTTATGAAAGGAAAAGACTATGAAAATATATCCAGATTTAAATACTGTTCCCTAAAAATGCTATATGTGTAAATTATCATTCCTCCATATTTTCTGTTTGATTTTCAACATCATAGAGGATGCTTCATAGAGGATTTATATGACAAACTGGTCTTCCAGAATAGATGACTTCCTTTAGTCTACTGTCTTTTGGAAATTAATATAATACTTTGATTATTCTACCTCCTTTTCCAGTCATATGTCTTCAAACATGTATTTTTACACTTCTTGTTCATAAGGAATCCTTGCTGTTAGTATATACTTTATGTACACCCATCAGAAATAGTACATTATCAGAGATTATTTATTCAAGATGGTTGGCCACCAGGTAGTGATTATGGGGGGGTAATAAATATCCATAAATTCATCTACTAAGACATGGAAGGATTTCATGACATCATTAAATGAAATACTGACATACATAAACAATTGGTATTTCAAAGCATTAGAATAAGTACTTCAATTTCATTATTCTTGAAATAGAAACTTTTTAATGTATTTATTGTGAAAATAAATGAGACAAAATTTTCCTTATGTCTTTGCCAATAAGTTAATTTTGCATCATCTACAATACTTTGAGAATGTAATATCCTAGTTAATTTAATATTTCTTAATAAAATAATCTCACATGCCAACTTTAGGCTATTTTTTCAATTTTTAAAAAAAATTTAAATATACATATGAAACAAAAAATAAATTTTCTCAAGACTAAATATACATGGGACATAATTTAATTTCTGATGATTCAGAAAATATTTCAGGCTATTTCTTTCCTCAGAGTCATAATTTGGAACAACATTTATAATTGTATCCCAGACTCTGTGATGGCAGTCCAGAAATTCTAGACAAGGTCTTTGTCTAATTTAAAGAAGTAATGAGTACCTGATCATGAACCTAGTTGGCAGAGAATGTCTTAGCTATAAAGGATGCTAGATCTAAAGTTAAGCTTTAAAAGATGACATCTCCACTAATATTATAAGAACATAGGCTCATAGATTTAGAGCTTGTGTAGACTTTAGAGTTCATCTAGTCCAGAGGTGGAGAACCTTCAGCCTTGAGGCCACATGTGGCCCTCTAGGTTCTCAAGTGTGGCCTTCATTTGGGTTCAGTCAAAGGGCCACACTTGAGAACCTGGAGGGCCACATGTGACCTCAAGGTCACAGGTTCCCCACCTCTGATCTAGTTCAATTTTATCATTTTATAGATGAGAAAATTGATCTACAAACATGTTAAGTGACTGGTACATAGTCACCCAGGTAGTAACTAATGGAGTTCAGATTCAAACCAAATAGACTTTCCACTTTCCACTTTAAAATGTGCATTATCAATTCATTGGACTTCATGCTTACAATAACAACAACAAAAATAGAAAAAACAATGTTCATTGAAAACACAAGTATTTCCCATTTTATAAAATAAATGTATTTTACATTAAAGAGATGTGTTTTTAAATCAAAGCATACTTCAAATACTTTTTGAGATATACTGAAGAATTTTGTAAGTTTGGAATCTTTTTTTCTAAAGCAAATAATTTACACTTTGAGAGTTTTCATTTCCATGTTTATTTATAGTTCTATGAAAGGGTATTATCAATGATTTTAAAAATTGCATGAATTCATGCTATCATTATATTTTCTGAATAAACAGAAGTCATTTGAGAGCCATCTTACTCCAAAATAATCAGTCTTGTTCTAAAGGTGAAATATTCTTGAATAAAGTTACATATGTGCTAGTTGTGCAGTTTATAAGTATAATATGTCATTTATATCATTCTAATGAATTTCCAGAACAGATATTTTCTTCAGCAATGGCATATCTTCATTCATCCTCATGACCAAATCATAGGAACCTGGGCCAAACTGAAGCAAAATTTCAAACTGAGTGATGTTTGCTTAAGGTTTTCTTTTAGAGTTTAGCATTTTTTTCATTACTGATAGTCAAGTCAAAGCAACAAGCACTTATTAAGTACCTATTATGTGCCAGACACTGTTAATATTTGGGGAGAGAAAGGTAAAATTAAATCAAAACAGTTCTTACTGTCAGTGTCTAATGGGGAGGAAATATATAAACAATATATAGACAAGATCAATTACACATAATCTTAGAGGGAGGAGTCTAAAATAGAAGAGGATTAGAAATGACTTGCACAAAGTGGAACTTTATTTGAGACTTGAAGAAAGCTAGGAGGCAAAGCTGAGGAGAGAGATAGTTCCTAGTATGGGGGGAAAGCCAAGAAAAATGCTTCATTGAGAGGGAATGCCATGTTCAATGAATAGAAAGGAGCTCAGAGTCGCTTGAAAGTAGAATAGAGTTGGTGGGGAGGAAATGGTTTAGTAGGGTGTAAGAAGTCCAGAAAAGTAGGAAGGAATCAGGTTATAAAGAGCTTTAAAAGCCAAATAGAGGATTTTATAATTGATAATAGAGTCAGCTACGTGGTACAGTGAATAGAGTGCTAGGTCAGAAGTCAGGAAGACCTGAGTTCAAATCTAGTCTCAGACAGTTACTAGCTATATCATCTAACAAGGATAATCATTTAACCTATTTGCCTCAGTTTCCTCATCAATAAAATAGAGAAAAAAATGGCAAACCATTCCAATATCTTTGCCAAGAAAACCTTGAATGGGACCATGAAGAGTCAAATATGACTAAAATGATGGAGCAAAAAGAGACAGTAGGGACACACTGGACTTTATTGAATAGAAAAGTAATACAAGTGGTTAGATCCACACTTTAGGAAGTGTTATCATTTCCTTCTGGCTAATGTCTCTGGTTCTGGATAGTTGAACTCTGTATGTTATACTAAGTCTGGTCTTTCTGGGTAATGGTCTTATGTTCTTTTAACCTCAGTGCTAAGGATGCCCAAAACTATTCTTCCTGTAGATTTTCTCTCCTTTGGAGTGAATCTCACATTATTTACTAGCTGTTCATGATTTTTACTGCTGTCTCCTAGCCACAAATAGAACTTACCTGTACTGTATCTTTATCTAAAATTTCTCACTTCAAATATGGTGTTTCCATTATTAAAAAGCAAACAAACTGTTTTTTCAATTAACAACATATACTTTGTCTTCCTTCTACCCCCTCCACAAAAAGGGGAAAAAACGGTATATGTCAAAAAGGTAGACATTTCATAATGTACTAGTCTCTGTCTAGATGGGAGACAATGGACTCTTCTTTCTCTTTTGTCTACCCCAGAACAGATTCATCGTGTCAATTTCCAGCCACAAATGAAAGGTGGTGTATCAGTAGGAAAAAAAGTGATTTTTAAGGAATAGAAAGTCTGTGATCAATGTTGCCAGTTGAAAAACCTGGGAAAGTGAAATCTTACGTTGTTGGAGCATTGAAATGTGTAAGGGGAAGGTAGTGTATTACACTCATTTGAAGGTCTTTCGACCCAACTAGTTCAAGTTATCAACACTGTTTAAAGTTTATTGTTCTGCCATCAAGTAGAACTCAAGAATGATAGAGAGGCAGAAAATAAAACAATTTAGAAAATCTACTTTGATGACTCATAGCAGTGACATACTAGAATATCATGCATCAAATCAACTCACCATGATCTCACTGTCTTTATCATCACTAGCATTCCCTCTTCATCTTTTTGGATGTGCGCTAGATCATCATTACCATAGTCAACACTCCTGAAAAACATATATATATATATATATATATAGATATAGATATAGATAGATATAGATATAGATATATACCCATTTATTTTGTATTTTGATTGGTGTTTATAGCCATAGAATCATTGGACATGGTTTTCTCCTTTGTTATAACTTTGAGAAATCTTCTTCCTCTCCTTCATATATTTGTGACTTAATCCCTCAATGCTTTCATAATCTTATCTCTACCAGCATTGGATATCTCCTTTGTACACTTGCTTGATGTGTAGTGTCTATGTGATTTCAAAATGTCCATTCCCTAGAGACCATCGCATTGGTTGCTGCCAGTATACACCTAAGGAGAAACCCATAAAACCCAGGTAAGAAATGAATCAGAAACAATGAGCACCATTTTCTGGAATGACTTTGTCCATTGATCTTGCCATAATCAGGGTTAAATAGGGATTTATGCTTATTAGCAAGCACTATAAGTTTGAGCTCACTCTTTTCCATGAATCTCTGTAGTATAATAGAAAATATATTGCTTGTTTCAGAGTCTGGTCAGAAATGTTGATACTTTAGTTCTTGTAAAGCTTCTCAATAAATATAACTTGGTAAAAACTGATTGATATATTAATTGGTTAAAAGATGATGAGGTTCTAATCACTAGTGATTGATAATGGAAAGAACAATGGGATTCTCCCCAGAAATGAGGGTTCTGTTTATAGTTTTAGGTAAGAGTGCTACTGCCTCTGAAGAAACCTCTAAGAGGAAGATGGAGGCAACAGATTCGCTCTAGAACAACTCAAAGGTTTGAGTGGGAGTTGTGATAAGTATTCCAAGAGCTAATTGTAGCTCTAGGGAAGTAACTTAACAGTGAGAATGAGAGTTGTGATAAGGACCCTTAGAGCTGCATCAGAAACTTCTAGAAGTTACTTGCTTGTTATAACCCCTAAGAACCAAGGAAAATTTTTCTCCTGCAATAAGATATTTGACTGGGATTTTATATGTAGAATTTGGAAATAATATTGTTTTCAAAATTTCTCTCTCTCTCTCTCTCTCTCTCTCTCTCTCTCTCTCTCTCTCTCTCTCTCTCTCTCTCTCCCCTAGCATAAAATATCCTTCTTTATCTATGTAATTATCTTTTCTCTACAAGGTGAACTTTAACATATCCAGAAGAGGCAGAAGAGATTTTGAATGTGTGGTCTTGTGTAGTCTTATGATCTACTATTCTTCCATGGTACAAATAAAGACACCATCAATCTTCCAAAGGGATATCACAGAGTGTTATTGTAAAAAAAAAAAAAGTGATCGTAGCAGTACATACATGTTAATGTTCCACACTTGTCTTCATGTCAAAAGGTTTCTGCTATACTATTTTTCCTTGCATTTTTTAAATTATTTTTGTTTTTCAACTCTAAATTAAGCAGTCATTTTAAAGATTATTTACATGGTTCTTTAACTTTTGCCCTTCTAAAGTAGAAGAGTAGGTGTTGTTGACATCCAATTTGTTATGACTTTTAAATTAAATAAATGTTTGTTTAATGATTGAATACAATCAATGAATTAATGGATGGTATAAACATTCTTTAAAGTAAATGAATTAAGGTCTGATTAAAAGAATTACAGAATCTTAAACAAGGGAAAGGATATGAGAGGCTCCTTAGTCTAAGCTCCCTTTCATTTCAGAAATTCCTTTTACATTGTCTGTAACTGGTGAATAACCACAAGTAAAGTAGCTCCACCTGATTAAATCCAGTACATCCTCATCAAGGAATGACTTTCAACTTGATCTAGGCAGGGTTACTTGGATAATGGAAATATGAAAAAAATCTAATTAGAATTTAGAATATTTGAACACAATTATTGATGAGGATATTACTTCACAAGCTGTCTTCTTTGGGAAATCTTAAAGTATTTTACATTATGAGGTCTTCTGAGTCATATTGAGCTTTACAAACTTGCTATACTTTTTAAAGGCTTCAATCTCAGAATCTACACAACATTTTTTTTTTAATTTACACATTTCAACTGAGTGCTCAATTTCCAATGAAAGCATTTAGTTGCTTTTGGTGACTAAAATAGTTTCATTTCATTACCTGTTGAACCAATCAACTCTGCATTTTTTTCCCACTATAGTTAAAGACATGGAGGCCAATTATTTAGGAAATTACATAAACAGAGGAGGGTAATGTATTTTAAGTTACTTTTTTTTAATATTTGCATAATTTTAGTACTTTAAAATATGTATGTGTATATGTATGTATGGGTATGTATAAATGTGTGTATATGCATATAAGTGGTTGTGCCAGTGCATATGTGAGTGTGTGACATGTGATAATGACAAATGTACACATATACATATATATTCAACATTTTGATTTTGACTTTCACTGTTTTTATTAGTGACCTCATTTTCACTGTCACATTGGCAAGCATGCACATTTTGTGGCTATGTACAATAGAGAAAAAAGTGAGAGGCATGATGTGTTAATTTATATGTGCAACAAGGAGGAAAGTATTCATAAAAGTATTCTGCTCCAGAAAGTGATAAAATAACCTCTCAAGTGTGTGAAGAGGGAATTGAAATAAATGGAAAAGTATCTAAGCATGTGGGTAAATGAGATAGTTACTCCTGTCCTCTCACCTGCATTCTCTAGTGTCTGGGTCTATACAGAGAAGGGAGATACCCCAATCACCACCACTTTCAATCTGGACTGGCTGCACCAAGCCAAGCCACCCCTGGCTGAAGTTCTGAGCTCAGACTGAGGGACAGGGATTCACCTCAAGGCATGTGTTTTTTATTAGGGAACAGTTCAACCATAGAGTAGAAAGGGAGACTAAAAATGGTAGGTTGCTCCTTTCCCTTTTTCACTTTGGAGTTCTTCTAATGTTGCTCTCCCTGCCCCACCCCATCTAGTCTAACATTGCCTCTACTCTCCTATGCATTTTTATGCGTGTTTCATGATTACTGTGTTAGGAAAAGTGGTAAAATCAATCTCTAGAGAAGATTTTGGATTTTTACTTTTTTTTTAAGTCACAGGATCCTTATTGTGTATTTCCCTTTGGTTCAATGTATCAACATTTGCAATTTTGAGTTTTGCCCCATTTTCTAGGAAGCCTTACAGAAGTTGAGGATTAGCAGTGTTTGTGTGTGTGTGTGTGTGTGTGTGTGTGTGTGTGTGTGTGTGTGTGTACATATGATTTGGGAAGAATTCTATAACTTAAAGTTATACTTTATTGTTTTATATAGCTAAAATAGGATTTTTATTCAATTTAAATCCCTCCCCTTTACCTTTAATATATTTATACTCACATACGTGTTAAGACTAGTGGGCATTCATGTCTTAATTCTCATAAAATGAGATATGAATGTATTCAACATTTTATGATGCTAATAGCTTTATTTAAAAAAAGTATTGATAGATTTCCCTTAATGAGTATTAGTGTTCTAGATGGAATTGTGGAACTCTGGCCTTTAATGTTATAAAAAGCAGCTTGAATTTTTGCTAGTGAAGCAGGGCATTATAGTAGAAATAACATTGGACTGGCAATCAGGGGACCTGACCTATAATACCAGATCTGTTCTTGCAAAGATATCTGAAGTGGGCACATTGGTCACCCTTGCATGATCTATTTATCTGTGATGAAGTTGTGCACAATAATTTCTAGGATATGATATTTCAAAGCTCATGATTAAAGTGGTCTTCCTGGAATAAAATCAGAATCCAATACTTTGAACTTGGTATAGAAACATTTTTAACATAAAATTTAGTAAAATTAAATTTGACTACATTTTGAAGAATAATGTTCTGAACATCTCTATTAATAGGTACATTTACATAAGAAATCTTTGTAAAAGAAATTATTTTATAATATATGCCTGTAAAATGTACACACAGACACAGATGTCTGTGTATAAACATAAGTTCTTGTGTATGCACACACTTTGTATATGTATATACACGTATACTTTATATATATATATGCATACATACACTGATTTTACCACTAGGGGTCAGCACAGTGTGTAGTACTGAGAATAAAAAGGGAAAAATTGCAGCTCCTCATAATGTTTGTTTTAGATGGTTAAAGACAGCACCAAATTTCTAGTAATTATAAATTGTTTTAGGAGAAGATTAGGAAGGTTTCATCTATGTGTGTCTACCATGAATTTCCTTTTCGATGAAGTGAGAAAAATTTTTGCTTTCTATTCTTCCCTCCATGCATACCTTCTCTATTCTCAGATTTTATACCTTTTCATCATGGTAGCCTTTTTTCTTTTGTAGTTGGAGAGAGACAGAGTGAGAGAAAAGAGAGAGAGAGAGAGAGAGGGAGAGAGAAAGAGAAAGACGATTTAATGCTACAGAGTAAATTGATAATTTGTGAAAAATTAGGAAATAATAAATTTTTTAAATTTCTAATCTCATCTGAAAATTATTCCTTCCCTAACAATGGATCCATATATCATTTGTTAGATATGATGATACCCATTTGTATAATCATAAGTTATATGAGTATAATGACATAAAAATGAAAATTAATGTATAAATAATAGAAAGTATTAAAACTGTTATATATAAAATAATTATATTAACATGTGAAACAATATTTATTACTGGAAATTTCATATACTCTCCATGACATATTGACATATCTCTTGAGAAGTTAGCTATTGCAATTGTTTTAAATTAAATTAAAATTGTCCTAACTTCCTAATTTTTATTTAATATTTTAAATAACTAATCTATTAGTCACCTGGCCTTAAAAAAATTGGAGTCATCTTTGACTCATCCTTCTCCCTTTCCCCCCCTTCCAGTTACTCAGTCCTTTAAGTATAAATTCACAATATTCCTCTTTCCATTCTCAATACAATCACTCCAATTTCTGCTCACCCAATCAGTTGTAGTAATCCCCTGGTGGATTTCTCTGCTTTCAATCTCTCCCCTTTCTAATCCATTCTTCACACTTTTGACAGTGTAATCCTCCTAATGTACAAATCCAACCATGTCATACATGCATTTTAAAATGTTTAGTGATTCACAACTGTGTACAAAAGAAAATGCAAACTTTCTTAGCAAGTCATTCAGGGCCCTCCACCCTCTGAACCCAGGCATCTTCTCTAGCTTTTTTGTTTACAGGCATATACTTCATTACAAGACCCACACTTAAAGATTACCAGTCTATACTTCTTCTAATAGCTTTCAAGAACCCATGACACAACATCATAATGAAGCTTTAGGGCAAGGCTGTAGTATAGGATTTATCATAATATAATTTGTATTACATCATAGTTACTTATTATTTTTCTCCTCCCTATTAGATTACAAATTTCTTGAGGGAAATAACTGGTTTGTTTTGTCTTTGTGCCTAGTATAATATGTTGTTCCTAATTGTGCTTAGAAAAATGATGTGATTGGAGTTAACTGACAAACAAATGTCATAACACTATTGTGCCAATAAAATCAGAGTCTGACTGGTAAAAATCTTATTAAAGATGAGACAGTTTATAAAATAAACACTTTAAACAAATACAATCTAGTTTATGTAATTTTCTTTAAAGCCATTATTAAATGGATTGAACTTGACTATTACTAATATCCCCTCAGTTATGTGGGAATCAGAACTCTGACAATTTTAAAATCTGAAATTCAAAATTACAAATCAAAAGTAGTAACTAAAATCAAAGCAAATAAAAGTTTAACTGTGAAGCAATAACTCCTTAGCACTTAGTGAGAATGAAAATAACTAATAAAAGTAGGCAACAGGGACAGCAGATGTTAAAAAAATGAGAAATCCAACACAGAGACTAAAGATATAGAAAATTTGGAATGTAACAATAACAAGTGAAAAATTTAGACTTCAGTTACCTGTAAGTCTGTCATAGAATTCAGGCAGCACCATCCTCAAGGCATGCCAGATAGAATAATTCATCAATTTTGGGGATATTTAATGAGTAAATAAATACCAAAGCAAAAGTAGAAGATTGCAACATGAATAATAACGTATACACAAACAACAGAAAAGTTATATTATAGACTCCACCATACAGATTACATATTCTTTGATGAAAAATCGGAAGTACCCCTATAGATAACTCAGCAGTAATTGAGTGCTTATACATGATTTGTATGAGCAATGTAATTTATTGACTTTTGCATGTTTCTGGCAAATGCTTTGGCATTACAAAGTGAAACAATGCAGTAAAGTGCTAAACTGTATATTTTTAAATGGAAAACAGTCAATAACCCATAAGCTTGCAGAAAAAAAAAACCTGTAACTTTTTCAGAAAATTCATTTCTGAACAAAATCTATCTTCTGAACAGTAACAGCACAGTGCTGATGAAGCCAGTCTATTTTTGTGTGCTTGCCATATTTGATCCTAGCACATTCTGGTTAATTACATATCAGGGGCTTAAGCCAAATAAGGACAGATGACTTTTTTCACATGTGCTGATCCTACAAAAAAAGAAAACTTTGATGAAAGGAAATTTGAAGTGTTCATTTTTATGGAAAACAAGTGAGTTTATCGATTATGAGATCTTACACATAGGACCATTTCTCAGAAAATAGTTTAGAATGACATAATCTGATCTCAAAAAGAGGAAAAGTAGGTCAAAGTAAACACTTTAAAATACTTTACTACTTTTCTGGGTGTGTTCAGCTAGGAGAGTTGTATCACAAATGAGGTAACAATGGTCTTTAAAACTATAGAGCAGAAGAGATGACATCTCTTTCTATTAAGCTACATAATTTCCAAATATCAATAGATTATAGTAGAGATTTTTAGCAGCAGTATAGGTGCTAAGTAGAAGAAAAAATGTCTAGCATAGTATTAAGACCAACAAATCCTTAACTCAGTGGAAAAAGGACTCAGTAAAATTATACTTGGACCAACTGCTCTCTACATATCTACTTGTATTTCATGACTACATGTGTTTCCTGTATGTTTACTCTTCCATGCATATTTCTTAAAGCGGTTCACATGTGGTTAAAAAAAGTCATAGGACATGAAACAGCGTTTTATTACATATATTTAAAAATTGATTACGCTCATTGATTGAAATGAGGCTTTTGTGACTTTTGTGAGCAAAAGGTGTGAACCTCTTTGAATGGGTAAAAAGGATAGAGCGGATTTTTTTTAACCAAAAATGCTAATCAGCCTTTGAGGACCCCAAACTTTTAAGAACAAGTGAGAGTTGAGGGAATGACTTCAAAGAGGGTGCTACAGGTGTGTGTGTTATAGTACTACTTAATTTTTATTACTTTCCTTCATGTTTGTCTTTTAAAACTTCCCTGTAAACTTTTGTTGTTGTTAGTTCCAAAAGTCTAGTGCAATTTTATAATACATGAAGTCTGTTCTCTAAGCAACTTTTATTTCTCCCCCAAAATTCTCTAGTTCTTGATGAACCTAAAATCCTTTTATTTGCTCCAGAGGCTAATCTCTGAACTAATACTTAGGAGAAATGTTTTTTTTTCTCTGTTTTTACAGGTAGAATCAACATTATCTTAGACAACACTTTTCTAGAAGTCCTAGATTGGTATCACATGTTTAGTCATCACAATCTGGCCCATAGTACCCTTGACTATAATCTACAAGTTTTTGTTACTCAAATATACCCCAACGTCTTTCCCTCCAAAAAATTTTCATTGCTAAAACTGGTTATTTCCATGCTTCTTCCACCATTACAAATTGTGGTTTCTCATTTGTTCTCAAAGAGGACTATGAGAGCAGGCAGATGATATGACTTGCAGTTGACTTTGATTTGAGTTAGGGAGGACTGTACAAAGTCACCAACCTCACTTCTTCTTTCAGAGCCATATAGGTTCAATGATCAGATATATCCATCAGGACGACTGGAGATGACCCAGGATACAGTGGGAGACCTTGATCCTTATAAAGTAAGGTCTTTTCAGGTTCTCACTTTGAGAACCAATTAGTGAATACAACTTTTTAAGAAATGAGTCAAAGAATGGTCTTTTCCTTAAAACCAAACAAAACTGTAAAGAGAAACAGTTGCTACTGACATTCACTCTGAACCAGGAGGGTCCAAAATTTAATCAAGTAATACTTGGGCAGGTCCCTATTGTCCAGTTCATGAGATCTGGAGTGAAGTGTATTTAAGGCTTGGTGTTTGAGAAAGAAATCTAGCCAGTAAATAGCCAGTTAACTAGGTAGTTTTCTGCCATCAAAATTTGCCTTCCTTTGGGCAAAACACCCTCAGGTAAAAGGAGAAGGGAGGGAAGAAGAAGAGAGGGGAGGGAAAAGGAAGGAAAGAGAAGGGAGGGAAGAAGAACAAAAGAAGAAAAAATTACTGACTGGTTGTGGTTTGTCCTTTCTTCTTGAAGAAGACCATGGCATCAGGCAGATGATGAAATGACTCACAGTTGACTTTGATTTGAGTGAGGAAGGGCTGTGCAAAGTCACCAACCTCACTTTTTTCTCCAGAACCATCTGGGTCCAGTGGTCAAATGTTGATCAAAATGCAGGAGGAGACCTTGGCCCTTTTAAACTAAGGTCTTTTCGAGTTCTCACTTGATTTTGACAGGTGACCTGAAAGTTACAGAATCAAATGGAATAGTACTACCTACCTCATTCATTCTTACAGGATTATTTCTCTTAGGTGATTTTTTTTCAGTGTACATTAATATTGTGCATTTAGATGGTAGGGTAAGGGGGATAACACACGAAGGTATATACCTCTAGGAGACCTCTGACTTTCCTATTTCCTCCACACATTCCTTGTTCTTCACCTCTTCAGGACTGCCTTTCTTGGAATTAGACTATGCTATAATGATATTAAAAACCTGATGAGTCAACCTCTTTGTCGACCTGAGCAAATCCTGTTCAGTAAACCACTCCCACAAATGATATATCATCAATGAAAGCTTTCTATACTTTTGGCAGAGCTACAATATTCAAGGAAGGCTATAGTTTAAACTATAATATCACAACCCCAATAAAGAATTATAGAATCACAGAATTGGATGGGATCATAAAGGCAACTTATCCCATCATCTTGCTTAAACAATGAAGCCTTTCTGTTATGTTTCTATAACAAGTAGTTTTCTAGCCTCTCTCTGTTTACCTATAGTGACAATATATTCACTGTCTCAAGAGAAAGTCCATTTTCTTTTTTGTACAGCTCTAATTGTTAGAGATTTCTTCTTTATTTTGAGTTAAAGGCTGCCTCCTTTTAACTGCCATCTGGAATTTCATAAAATAAGTTTAATCCTTTTTATGCATAAAAACATACAAATTATCTAAAGATAAATTGCATATTCCCCCTGAATTATCTCTTCCTCAGGCTGAATATCCTGTATTCATCAATCATTCCTTGTATATATGGTTTTCAGATCTTTTACCATATTAATCATTGTCCCCTAGAATACTGAATTCCGAAACCTGAAGTATGGTACTGAAAGTGGGCATAATCCCAATAGTTATGTAGTTAACCAATTGGGTATTAGGAAAATGAGTCTTATCCTGCCTTCCCTTCAATAGGAAGTCATGGAAATTATCTTCAATACACTCAGAGCTAGCATAAACCAAACATTCTTCCACTGCCCTCTTTCTCACCGTAGCCCACAACAGCCGCTATGCAAGTGTTATTGGGAAATTATCTTATTCCCCAGCATACTCAGTCCCTAACCAAAAATTGTCTCATGACTGTGAGAGGGGCTTTGCAGAAGGTCTGTCTTTTGGGGATGTTATCAGTAAATAAATCAATCTTCCCCAACCCTTAGCTTCCAAACTTCACTGCCTCTGTGAAGAGCAATACCTTCCTAGCAACCCACTATCCTCCTAATCAGCTTTCACAGAAAGCATTGACTCCCAATTCTTTCTCACTTTGTATATACAAGAAATTTCCCTCATTTTTATTTTGACAGTAATGTGTGTATACATTCCTTTCTCTCCACTCACTCAGTCACCACCTTAGCTCAGTTCCTCATCAGATCTCATCTGGGCTAATGAAAAGATATTCTAATTGATCACTGTTTTTCAAGTCTTTTCATATCTAATCCATACTACATATAACCATCAGTGATTTTCCTAAAGCACAAGTGTGATCAAGTATTTCCTTGATCTAGACTGTGCCTGACTCAGATCAGTCCTCTTAGTCTGGGACACTTGTAGGTTATTCAACATACTGTAGCCTTCCTGGTATGTTTTTACCATGCAGAAGTTAACAGATAGAGATTTACTTAGTTATAGCAGAGGAAGGATATTCAATAAAGATATGGAGATTGATAGATATAGATATACACAGATGTATGTGTATAGATATATACCTGTATGTAATTTATATACCTTGCTCTTCAATAAACTCCAATGTTTTCCGATTACCTGAACTGAAACTGCCTCTCTGATCTTATTATACATCACTCACTTTCCTATAGTGGTCAGGAAAATTTACTTTTTGTCACATCTTGAAATAAAATGCAACTAAAATATATTGAATTGGAAATTAAAGTGTCATAAAGTACACAAGAAAAAGGGGTCAACTTATATCAAAAATGTTCTGCTAAATTCCAATAAAACATTCCTTTTGCCTATCATGTTTGTACTGTGTATGCTAGAGACCTTCACATGGAGTAATCCAACTCCTGCTGAAAAGCTGTTAGTTCTACTGACTGTTATGATCTATTATTTGGCAGGTCCATTATATTTCTTCTAATAAAAAATATACTTTAAAAGAAAAAATCTGCCTTCCTGGCTAGGTATTATGATGTATAAAAAGTTTGAGAGATATATTTTTGAATAATTACTCATTTTATTAATAAACCAGTTGATAATGAATTATAGTGTTTAGTGGCATTCTCAAAGACCAAAGATCCATCATGGAACCCATTCAATACTGATGTGGCCTTGGAAGAGTGGGTGTTCTGGAAGGTGGCAATCAACTGTAATTGGTTAACAATTAATGAAACAAATGAATATTGTAATGAGAAGTGGAACTATTCTAAAGAGGGACTGGGGAACATGACTGACCACTCAGTCTTGTAGAAAGAGAAATATTTCTTAAACAGATTACCCCTGGCTAGTACAGTCTAGGCAAAAGGGGATCCACTTCTACTCAGATCTGGCTGCCTAGAACACAATGGGCCAAAATTCGCCTTAGATTAAATTCTTTGTAAAACTCTCTAGTTGGTTGAGGTAACAATTTCAAGATTTCATCTCATTTCCTACACTTCAGAGATCTAAGTTTTGACCTAATCTTCAAATGAGAATGGAAAATAATTTCTCTCACTATATAGATCAAATTGATTGAGTAATTAGTTATCAGTTTATAGTTATTATTAAAACATCTTCCCTGTACCTCAGGATATACTCAAAGACTTTTTTTAATTATAAAGTATATTCAATCAGATTACTCTTAAATGATTATTGTATCATTAATAAATAAAATTAAAAATTTCAAAATATTTATTTATGTTTTACATGTTCATGTTCTATGCATATTTATTTTATTTTGCATAATGTATTAGGATGGTGCTATATGTGCTCATAATTTATAAGTAAATAAATGTACATATAGATACTTAATGCTCACAAAATTTCTGAGTGCAGCAGAATCAGATAAAAATGTAACTGGGAAACATTTAACAAAATAAAAAAGAATGCAATATAACATTGATTTTAATTTGTGTTTTTCTAGGTTAATATGTGCCCTCTAGGAATTTGTTCATATTTGAATTTGATACTACTTCTCCAAACCAAATCTATACCAATGGTCTTCATATTCTTTTGATCATGCATTGCTATCGGTAAAAATTTTCTGAACAAGCTCTCCAATATAGACATATATGTACACAAACATATTTATATATGCATGTGTGTATTTATAAATGTAATAAACATTTCATTAGAATGCAAATTCCTTGAGAGCAAAGATTTTTTTTACTTCTCTATTTCTATCCCCAGCACTTACCACATTATTTTTCACATAGTAAGTGTTGAAGAAATTCTTTGTTTATTCATTCATCTATATAGCACATACAACTGTACTAATATATACATCTTTTGAAAATATATACAAACTAGGGTTTAAATAGAATGAAAAAGGATTTAATAAATAACATTTTAAATTTTTCTTTAAAGTATATATGTATCGATGCTACAAAAACATTTTCCTTGCTGAAATTATATTCTTATTAGCTGTAGCCATTTTCCTTTGATTTGGATTTGTTGAGGGCCAGGGTGGAGTGCGGTTGACAAGATCAGGATAGATCTTCCGGGAAACTGTCCTTGGAGACTGTGCTCATTATCATCTGGAATGGCTCTCCATTCCCCCCTAGATGTTGTTGTCTCTGTGAAACAAGAGAATTACAGAAAACAAGGGATATGTAAAATAGATGCCCCTAGACTCACAGTCTTTATGGTAAGACTTATTTAATCACCCTGAGTGATTTAATCACTGGGACAGCAGACTAGCAGAATGTCACCATAGACTTGCCGTACCTTGTCTATATAAACCCTAACTCTCAGATCAATAAACGGAATTGGTCTATCTTTTTTCGCCTCCCGTGTCTCTTTTCTTCAACCACATCACCGAGCCGTGTAGGGACGTGGGCCGTCCGCTACAAGGATTAATGTTCTGCGATATGTAAATGGTCTCTTCCTAACTTCTTTCAATATTTTTGATTGACCTGGGAGTGATGGATTTTGCTAATTAAATTCCTGAGTGTATTTTATCTGTGCTTTCTTCTTGGTGAGCATCTATGGTTCCTATTCATTCCTATCTGTGGCTCAAATATATCTTGGCAATTAGTCTTTGTGATTTCTTGTAATATGATATTAAAGATTTTTGTTTGTTCTATTATGCCCTTCTGGAAATGTAATGAATCTTAGAATATTTCTCCAAATTTCTTGTTTTCCAGGTCATGTGCTACAGAGGTATCTTTTCAATATTCTTCAAATTTTTCTGTCTTTTGGTTATCCTCTCCTATTTTTCATTTTAGCATGGAATCTTTCACTTCCATTTCCCTTTTTTTCTTTAGTGTATTTACTTTATTGCTAAGTTTCCCCAATTTTCTTTTATATATATTTCATAATATTAATCTAATATTATTCTAATATTTATTATGAGTTATAATATTACTTCTAATAATTTTTTCTTCTAAATAAAATACTATTTATTAATTTTGCTAGGAGTTTCCTTGGTTATTTCCATAGTGTCTCCATAAGCCTTTCTTTCCCCTAATACACACACACACACACACACACACACACACACACACACACACACACACAAGCACACACACCTGCACCTGTGGGATCTTTAATTCTATTCAAACTTCTGAAATTCTGAATGAGTTGCTATAGAAGGGAAATTCTATTAGACATGACTTGTGGCATTGCTTAATGACTTCCCATACTATTTGCCAGTATTTTTAGCTCCTTTTCATTCAGCAGCCACTGTAACCACTCTTCAGCAGCTTCAGGTACTCTCTGTCCAGAAATGGTACGGGAGTCATATAACTGGTGAGAAAAATATTACTAGGTAGCCTTTGCTGCAGCTGGTTACAGCTGATGTTGATAACTCTATTGTACATGTACAGTCTCAATTGCAGTTCTAGGGAAGAAAGGAGTTATGGTTATTGGTCCCAAGGGAGCAGGGATGCCTGGTCACAGTTACAAAGTAAAGAGGTACAACTTGTGGCTGCAGGGGATGAGGGGCTCTTCCTGGGTGAAGACCAGAGAGCAGTGACCATATTGCTCCTAGGATCAGACCATCTTGGGAGTACCAATATCTTGCAGACCCCCAGAACTAGCTCTGAAAACAACAGCAGGACAAGGCCTATAGCTTCAGACAGTGCCTCCCCATCCTGACCAGCTGAGTAGAATCCAAATTTAATATAAAGTTCAAAATTTTTTAAATGGCTTGAAAAATGAGCGAACAACAATGGAAATGAATTTGACCATAAATAATTACTATGATGGCAAGGAAGACCAACTCATAAACTCAGGAGACAATTATGTGAAAACAGTTACAAAAAAAGCCTCAAAGAAAAATGCTAATTTGTACAAATCCAACAAGAATTCCTGGGAAAAAAAGGTTAAAGAGATAAAAGCAGTGAGGAAAAATTGGGAAAATGAGAGTGATGAGAGAAAGTAAGGAAAAGAGAGTTAATAACTTGATAAGAGAAGCACAAAAATACTAAAGAAAATAATGTTTTAAGAAAACACAAAAGTCCCCTGAAGAGAACTTAAAAACACAACGTGCCAAATGGAAAAAGAGGTATAAAAATTTACAGATGAAAAGAAATCCTTAAAAGGCAGGATTGGCCAAGTGGGAAAAAAAAAAAAGAAGTACAAAATCTCCCTGAAGAAAATAATTCCTTAAAGATTAGAATTGGATAATTGGAAACTAACAACTTTATGAAACGTCAAGACACAATAAAATAAAGACAAACAATTAAAAATAGAAGAAAAGGCAAAATATCTCCTCAGGAAAAAAAATGACTGTTCTGAACAATTGATTAAGGAAAGGTAATTTAAGAAATTTTGGGCTATTTTAAAGTCACAAATAAAGAAAGAGCCTAGACATCATATTTCAAGAAATTATCAAAATTGGTTGATGTCTTAGAATGCCATGAAAACCAGGGCTTCCTTTCTATGCTGATATTCTATTTATATTGTTGTATGATATCAAGGCATGAAATAAAAGATGAATATCACTTAGAGGGCAATGGAAAGGCACATGGTGGGTGTAATAAGGTTGTAATAATATTACAAGTGAGGATTTCTGAAAAGGAACAAGAGTAAATAAAATAATGAAAGAATTGTCTGATAGAAAGAGAAGATGGGCAAATTAGTCAATAATAGTAGAAACACCATAAAATAAAATCATCACTGAAACATTTAAAATTCATAGAGGATGTAAAAAGAAATTTAAAAAGGAACACACAAACAGGAAAATATATGCTTTAAAAATAGATACACTATACCTTGGATATATAGGTCTATAATATTCATCTGATGTATCAGTTTAGTAACATTAGTAAAGAAGCTAATGATCTTGGTTTAATGTCATTTTTCATGAAACAATGCTGGGCCGTGGTAATTATTGTTTTGTTTTATAAGTGCTATGAAATCATCTTCTTGATAATGTCTTTTAGAATTCTGTCAGACATAAAAACCAAGGTCAATGATTTCCAGGATCTATCTTTCCATCATTTCAAAATTGGGACATTTGCCCAAATATAATCTTCTGGTGCTATGAGCAGTCTTTGGGATTTTTCCAACACCTTTCTAGAGTATGCTTTTGTAGTACCCACAATGAAATTCATATGGAATTATATAGTTAATTTTTTTACTCAATAAAAATATATTTTTCTGCATTCTATCTCTATATCCACTAAAAAAAATAACTTGTGACAAATATACATATTCAAACAAGACAAATTTCTTCATTGGCCATATTCAATATATCTATTTCTTATTCTGTACCTTGAATGCCTAACCTCCCTAGATATTTTATAACTCATTTTATTGTTCATTGAAATTGGTTAGGTTTTCTCAATGCAACTATTCACCTATCCTTGGCTTGATTTTGTTCTTGACTATAGGTGTTTTATCTTTCTAACTTGAAGAAAATTCTCTTTCTTTCAGGGAGACATAATTAACAGTCAAATGATCTTTCTCCCTATTATTAGTTGTTGCAAATGAAAGTTCAGAAAGACAGTTTCCAGATAATTAATAATCGGTTTATTAATTAGGCTAGCTACTAATCAATTTATTGTCAGTGGTTTTCTTGGTAATCAAATGTGCCAGTGGAGACTCTGAAATTCCTTAAATTAAATGCCTATCTTATGACAGGGACTCCCTTGACAAATGAAACTCAAAGCTGATTGATGGACATTTAATAAGGAGGTGGGCTAAAAGTTTTCAGCTCCTCCTGCCAAGAACATGGCTTGATAGTGAGACAATAACAACCAGCAATCTGGTCAGGGGAAGCCAGTTCCATCCGGACCTGTCTGTCTAGCTTTCTTCTCCATGAGCTGGGTCATCTTTAATTCTTACGGGAGGGGATGGGAGACAGGGTTTCTTTTCCCCAGGGTTCAAAGAGACTAGATTCTGTTTATACCCTGTCTAAACACAAATTAGGTTTCCCAGTTGGGGGGGATCCTGCCCAACCTAATTAATAAACATGCCTTGAGGGGATAAGAGTAATCTCATCATTCAATCATGTGCTTCCCAGACTGACCTAACTTTTTCAAAAGTTGGTTCTTACTAGAAATATGAGGAAAAGAAAAGATCACAAATTTATAATTAGCTACTAATATAATAATGTAATATTAATTTCTTACAGTTAATGATAAAAATAATACAAAAGCCAGGCCCCAAAAGTTGGCCAACTTCTTTATCTTTTTTGATCCAAACATAGCTTTAAAAGCACTATTTATTGTACTCAGAATTCTTCTCAAGCTTCATCCCTGGTTTTAAGTCTCCCTGACAAAATTCTTACACATTCCTGCTATGGATTTTCAAATTTTTGTTTTCTTTATTTGCTAAATAGCATATACTAAGCATAAATTTGCCAAAACAATTAGCAATTTAGTAAACATTTATGTACCTCTTTAAAAAAAACACAATTTAGAATAAAAATATAAATAAATTCCAACTTATTGCTTAAATGTGGCAAATAACTCCATGATGTCACCTTTAGGAGTTCCTCTCCCTAAACCCATATTTCATTGTATAATTTTTGTGAAATAAATCACCTTACTCCATGCATACCTTATTAAGTTGTTGCTCTGTTTGAATTGGGGCAGATGTTACCAAATACAATTTACTAGTTTCTTGTTTGAAGCATGCTACTACATACTATGTATATATTAATAAACTTGCTTAGAATTTAAGTCCCCCTCAGCTCTAGTAATTGGCTCCTTCCTTTTAAGTCACTTCTGTTAAGTGAGATTTGTGTTTTTCCTTGCTTTTCCTGCCTGGTTTGTTATATCTCTATCTATCTATCTATCTATCTATCCATCCATCTATCTATCTATCCATATACATATGTGTATGTGTATATATGTCTGTGTATGTGTATATATGTATACATGTACATGTATGTGTATAAAGTATATGCATGTGTATATACATATAGATATATACATATATCTACACACAGATACATACACATATGTACATATACACAGATATACATACACATGTGTATATGTATATATGAGTGTGTATATATGTATATGAATACAAACAGACACAGACATACATATATACACATATAATATGTGTGTAATATAATATGTGTATAATATAATAATGAGCATATACATACATACACACATAATTTCTATCCTGTTTGTCCTAGGATCTTTTAACTCTTCTTTTGGAGACTACTTCTTTCTACATAGTCAGTACATGCTATACATCTTTGTTATGGCTAATCTGTAAAATATAGCTAAGTATTTCAACTTCAAAAAAAACATAAATATTGTCAAGGGGCCATTGAGTTTGGTTAATACACATCCTTGAACATTCAGGAGATAATCACACACAATCAGTTTTACTGCATGCATTAGAGAAAATGTCTTGAACCAAACTGCAAACAAAGGTTTTGTTCATGACTTGATGTAGTTGTAGAAAAAGATTCCTAATTTCAAGTAAAAGAAATGGTTTATGTTTAGAGTCAATCAATGCTAAATACAAATTATGTTTGTTTTTGGGTAAGGTATTTTCTTTTGGACCGTGAGACATAGGATGGCATAGAGAGGAAGCCTTAGATACAAGGAAACCTATGTTCAAGTCCCCTCTGTGACATATTCTGGCTGTGTGACCCTGTGCAAATTTACTTGGTGTTTTAAGAAATGCTTTAAGGATAAAGGATAAAATTTGAAACAAAGGTGCTGCTCTGTACTGGCAGAGGAAGTTTCATTATCCCAACAGTTCTTAAAATCAATGTAATCACAGATTCAGACCCTATTCCTGTTTTCTAATTCACAGCTAACTGTTGTATCCTTTGCAACATATCATTTTAGATTCTGCCTTAACACAGCTCTAACCACCCCCCCCCAAAAAAAATCTACATTTTTGTCATACAATTTTTATAAAGCAGTTCCAAATCAGTAAACCCTACATAGTATGATTGTAGGGTCAATCTTATGTTTCATGCAAATAATTCATGTTCTGCTATTGCAATTTAAAATAGTTTAAATAAGCATAGTTTTTCAGTTTTAGTAACACAAATATAACTTTAATTCCAGTAGTTTTCACACAATGTTGACTTATAGTAAGGGCAATTACTTCCCTTTTCTGTATTATTTGCTTTTCATGGTAATTTCCATACTGCAATTTGACTATAGATATGTGAGCCTAAGTATTTAGCTCCATAAAAGTATTCATGAATAGTTTCTGTAAAATGTTTTCTATATTAACAAATTATGATGCTTTCAGCTTAACAAACATTAATTTATCAATTTACTTCATCACATTTGTTAATGTTTTACTTAAAATATGGAACGGTTTCAATAGTCATCTTGTAGTAGCAGAGAACGACCTAACCTTGAACCCAAGAAGATCTTAATTCATTGTTCTGACACATACTGCCTGCATAAGCCTGTGTGAGTCACTTAACTTCTCATTTTTCTAAGTAGCTGTCTAAGACTGTAAGATTCAGAAAAAGTTCCAGTATGCTTTGGTAGTGGGAGTTTCTTCACCTAGGAGAAATCTCAGGTACATTCCCAAAGGAAAGGCTTTGGGGTTAGATACAATCTGAAATAATTTTCTACAAACTTTGTCATTCTGTTGATTAGATCATGCTAATGAGACTGGAAGTCCCAATGACCTAGATGTAGATGCCTTTGCTGAGTTAATTCTCAACAAACTTCATGCAATTCTATCCCCAAGTAAGGGAATCAAGAGGGGCTATAACTCCGCTATCTATTCCTTTTTCACTACAATTTGTGACTCTCAAATTCATCCATATCTCTCTTGCATCAGTTCCAACATGAGACTTCTCATGATTTCCCCAACTGCTAATGTCTTCCCTCTCTAACTACTTTTTATATTAATTGTGTTTACTCACTTTTTTAATTTATGCTGAATATATATTTATATGTGTACTTCTTGTCCTTCTCACCCTCCCGTTAGAATGTATACTCATACTAGTAGACACGTGGCAGCATCTTGATAAAAATAGAACACTAAATTCATAGCTGAAAATTGTGGCAGCAGTACTATCATAATTAGGAAATATTACTGAATCAAATGTCTCTGTTTTATGTGAAATATTTTAGGAATGAATATAAAACAAAATTTAATATTTGAGAAACAGCATTCTATCAACCAGCTCTCAGAAAGTTGAACTAGTGAGAATGTCCTGATAATTGAATTGTTTTATGAAATAGTCAGTTTTAATGACATTAAAAGGAGACTGACATTGGGAATAGTCAATTCTCACCAATTTAGCAGAACTTAAGTGATTTCAGTTGTGTTAAAAAATTTAAGTTGCTATTTCAAGATAATCTATGGGAGATACCATGGTAGTCATATTATAAGAGCAGTGATTGCTTCCATTGCTCTGGAAAGTGATAGAAACTCTAGATGTTAAAAAAATCAGAGGAAACATGAATAGAGAGGCAACATAGAGTAGAACATGAACTGTATTTGGAGATGGAAGCCTGGACTTATATTCCTAGTTCTCACCCATATGACATTGGATGCTGCTTTACTTCCTATTGCTCATTTTTCTCAGCTTTAAAATAAGGCACTTGAACAAAATGATATCAAAGGGCCCAAGCAACTCCAAATGCATAATCCTATGATCTCTGATCAACTAAGGTTAATTTGTACTAAGAAGAAAGTATTAAATAATATACTTGCAATTGAAAAAGATCAAAGAAATCACATACCAGATGAATGAGTTGGAAGATGGGATAAACACCAGAGATTTTTTTTTTAATATTATGCAGCAGTGAAGGCTAAAATCAGATTTAAAAAAAAATTAACACATTTAAATGCATAAAAGAAGATAATTAGAAGAATGTGCTCAGAAATTATCGCATAAAAATATTTGAGTGGTAATAACAATTTTAGTAATAATAAGGTTTAGTTTTATGAAAGTATGAAGCAAGCAACTAAAGCTGAGAAATTGGTGATATTTTTATTGGGAACATATTTTTAAATGTTATTATAACCAGCAAACTATGGGCCGGGCACAGTGCTATGCAATAGGAGTCCAAAAGGAAAAGAAGAAGAAAACAGTACCAGCCCTCAAAGAGTTTGCAATCTAAAGGGAGAGAAAACATTCAAATATGTACAAAACAACTAGTTATAGGATGAATAGCTTGTTGTCCTTTGTCCTTTCTTCTCTAAGGATAAATCGGAGATAATTAACAGAGAGAAAAGACATTGGAATTAAGAGTGGTTGAGGAAGGGTTTCTATAGAAGGTGGGATTTTAGAAGGGACTTGAAGGCTAGGAAGTTAATAGTTGGAGTAGAGGAGGGAAGGCTAGCATTCCAGGCATGGGAGACAGAGAAAATTCCCCAAAGCCAAGAGATAGTCTTTGGTATCACTGGTTTGAAGAGTACATATTGGGGAGTAAGGTTTAAGAAGACTAGAAAGGTAGGAGGAGGGGGTTAGGTTATGAAGGGCTTTGAGTGTCAAACTTCAGCTTAGAGACAATATAAAGCAAAAAATGGAATTTATTGAGTAGGAGTTGACACAATCAGATTTGAACTTTAGGAAAATCACTTTGGTGGCTAAGTTGAGAATGGATTTGAGTGGGGTGAGATACAAGGCTGGAAGACTCACCAGTAGGCTATTGCAGTAATCAAGGCATGGAGTGATAAGGGCCTGTACCAGAATGGTGACAGGAGAGGAAGGGTCATATTTGAGAGATATTTCAAAGGTGAAATCAACAAGTTTTGGCAATAGATTGGATGTCAGTGGGTGAGAGATAGTAAGGAATTCAGTATAACTTCTAGGTTCAGAGGATGTTGCTGCTCTTTATAGTTATAGGGAAGGAAGGAGGGAGGAAGGATTTGGGAGTCAAGATAATGGTTCCATTTCTGTTGTATTGGGTTTACTGGACATCCATTTTGAGATGTTTGAAAGGCAATAAGCGATTCAAGATTGGAGGTTAATGGAGAGTTTGGGGCAGGCAGATTATCAGCATAGACATGGTAATTAAATCCATAGAAGATGATGAGAATTGCTAGAGAAGTAGTAGAGATGAGAAGAGAAGAGGGCCCAGGACAGAACCTTGAGAGGATGTGATCTGGAAGAAGAGTCAGCAAAGGAGTCAGGGAAGGAGCAGTCATATAGGTAGGAAGAAAACCAGGAGAGAGTGGTATCCCAAAAACCTAGAGAAAATAGATTATCAAGGAGGCAAGAGTGATCAAGATTATGAAAGTTTTCAGAAAAGGTCAAGGGAAGTATGATTAGTAACTTTAGAGAACATTGTTTGGGTGGGATGACAAGGTTGGAAACCAGATTGTAAGGAACAAAGAAAAGAATGAGAGGAGACAAAGTAGAGGCATGTATTGTAGATGGCCTTTTAAAGGAGTTTAGCTATGAAGGGCAGAAGACGTATAGGATGATAGTTAGCAGAGATGGAAAGATCAAGTGATAGTTTTTTCAAGATAAGAAAAACATGGATATGTTTGTAGGCAGTTAGAAATGAGTCAGTAGACGGAGAGATTGAAAATAAGTGAGAGTGGGAGTAACAGATAGGGCAATCTGTTGGAAGAGACATGATACAATTGGATTGCTTGAACAAGTAGAGGGGTTTGCCTTGTTAAGGAATGAGGCTACTTCATAATGCAAGTTAAAGGATGAGAAAGTGGTACATGGTGCCTGAATGATGGAAAAATAAAGAAAAAGGGGAGAAGAGGTAGTTCATAGCAAATGGCTTTAATTCTTTTTTCTCTAAACTATGAGGTAAATTCCTCATCTGAGAGAGTGGGGGAAGGGGAAACCATTAGAGCTTTGAGGAAGCACGAAAACGTTTGGAAGAGCTATTGTTGAGAGAGGGATAGTTAGTCAATAAAGATGGTGTAACAGGTTTGCCTAGTAGTGTGGAGCAACAAAGTACATACCTAATCTTTGATAAATTATGTAAATTCATTCACTAATTCAATCACCTTTGAAAATAAAAAAAAAGTTTCTTATTTTTACTTTTTTTATAGCTGCAGTTCTTTTGATGGAATTTGAATGGGTGAAACATGACTTTATGGATGGTGAGATCAGTTGGCTAATAGAAAATAATAGAATAATAAGATAACTGGAAGGGTTACTAGAAATGATCCAATTTAACTTCTTCATTTTATGGAAGTGACACTCAAGGCTCAGATAGGTCAAATGAACTTTTTCAGTTACATAAGGCAGTAAAAGCATCACAACCGTAGTTCAAACGTTGGTTTTTAAGTATTGTAAGAAGGGATAGCTAACATACTGGATGACTGAGTAAGAGTCCAAAAAGATATTGACAGGCTAGAGCCTTGTGTTTAATCCAACTAAAAGAAGTTTGATAAGGAAAATATAAAATCTTACATATGGGTACAATAAATCCATTTCACACGTACAAGATGGAGAACAAAGACTTCAGACAGTAGTTGTTCTGAAAATAGATCTGGAGCTTTTAGTGGATTGCAAATTCAACGTGTGTCAAGTGTGATGCAGTAGTTAAAAAAACTAACTTGATCTTGGATTGTAATGAGACGCACGGCTTCCAAGAATAATGAACTGATAATTCTACATTGTCTCTGATAAGATTATGTTAAATTCTGAGGTACTGATAAGCTGAAGAGTTCCAAAAGCAGGCAACCACTGTGACAAAGGGCTTAGAGTCTATGTCATATGAGAATCTGTTAAAGGAATTCTGAAGATTTAAGATGGAGAAGAGAAGACTCAGAAAGATATGAATAAGAGTTTAAAAAAAGTGTAGAGGTCTATCATGTAGAGAAATTTTTAGATATGTTCTCTTTGATCTTTTTTCCCCTCTAGAGCTATGTTTCTGTTTTTTCTTGATTGCAACCCAATTCCTTTTCTTTAATTTCAACCTGGAATGTCCATCAACTCTTATGTTCTTGTCACCCTGGAACATGCTTTTGACATGCCAGTATCCTCCAATTGGCGAGTTTTTTCATTTTTGGGAAGGGTCTAGGTCAGCCAACATTTGTTCTTTTCCTAGCTGTATTTTTGACTTCCTGAATTTCAGTTCCTTGCCCTTAAGAGGACATTTTTCACCACTCCCCTATCTCACATAGCTGTTTCAATATAGATACAGTATATTAAATAAGAAGGTGATCACATTTGTATGTTTTCATGAAGATATATTTAGAATTTTACATGTCTTCATAGTTCATTCTTAGACAATATTTGAATTAAAATGTTTTATACTAACCTGAAACTGATTGTTTCTTTATTTTTCTCTTTTATTCCCTTCCTTCCTTTTCAATATACTCTTGAACCAGTTTATCAGCAGCCCAAACACATTACATCAGAGGATGCTGAATGTTTCTCTGCATTACTTATTAATGTTGGACATACTGGAACCTAGAAAATTTGATGGGACAACATTCAGCAGAAGGAGAATAGCTGTTAAGACAAGTAAAGTAGGGTATTTTCTCATTGACTCACAATTTCCTCCCATCTTGGTAGAAAGCAGTTAGCTTGATTGTTGAGAACTAGCCAGGGGCTGCCTCCAGTTTTAATGATTGATATTCCTGCTAATTTCACCTTCATTGAGGAGAATAATTTCAGGGTGAACTGTAGTTTCACTGAAGTGAAGAGAGTGACCTCAGGTATTCCCTGTCTGCTGTGTTTCGTGTTCCATTCCTGGAAGTTAATTTACGTAGTTTTCTCTGGATTTACTCTGCCTTAGAAAACATGTCCCATGTGAATGTATACCTCCTGAATAAGTTCTCTGTTGGTCTATATTTATTTGTGGATGGAGGGAAGGAACAAGAGTAAAAGTCTGAGAATTATATTTATATAGAAAGTAAAATGTATGGATATGTGTGAATTGCTAGTGATTAAGGAAATTCCAAACTGCTTAAACTTTTCTTTTGTCTAAGAGTGTGGTCCCACCCTGGATTCTTAAGGAAAGAAACATGAAGAAGAAAACTGCCTTCTTCTTTGGAAAACTCCTGAGATGCAATTTGCAAAGCACCAGTTAGGTAGGCCAGTCATTGCATTTAATAAGCATCTACCATATACCAGGCATTGAGCTAAGAATTAGGGATACAAAGAAAAGCAAAGAAAAAAAAATTCCTCCTTTTAAAGAGTATACAGTGTAATGGATAAGAAAACTTTGCAAATTATTATTTATTTATAAACAGGATATATACAGGATAAACTAGGGGAAGGTCTTAGATGGCAGACACTAGTATAAATGAAATTGGAGAAAATGTTTTGCAGGTGAGATTTAGCTGAGACTTGAAGAATGGTGCACTTTTTTTTTACTTTTTTAGTATTTTCTTTTCCATAATTACATATAAAAACAATTTTTAATATATTTTATCTAAATTTTGATTTCCAAATTTTCTCCCTCCCTCCCTGATCACACCCGTTATTGAGAAGGCAAGCAATTTGTAGAGGGTATACATGTATAATCAGGCAAAATATATTTCCATATTAGTTGTGTTGTAAAAGCAATACAGACCTTCCTCCCTTAAAAAAAACAAAAAAGAAAAGAAAGTTAAAAAAATATATGCTTCCATTTGTCTTTAGATACCATCAATTCTTTCTCTGGGAATGAATAGAATTTTCCATCATAAGTCCCTCAGAGTTGTCTTGTATTGCTGAGACTAGTTAATTCATTCATAATTGATCTTCTTTTAATATTGTTGTTACTGTGTACAGTGTTCTCCTGGTTCTACTAATTTCACTTTGCATCAGTTCATGTAAGTCTTTCAATGTTTGTTATTTTTCTGAGAGTATCCTACTCATCATTTCTTAGAGCAAAATAATATTCCATCAATTCCATTTTAGCCATTCTCCAATTGATGGGCAGTCTCTTAATTTCCAATTCTTTGCCACAGCATAAAGAACTGACAAAAATACTTCTGTGTATATGTGTCCTTTTACTTTTTCTCTCTTTTGGGATACAGGCATAGTAATGGCCTTCCTGAGTCAAAGGGTATGCACGGTTTTATAGTTCTTTGCTCTATATAATGATTGAATCAGTTCAAAACTCTACCAACAGTGTATTAATACCTCAGCTTTCCTACATTTCCTCCAACATTTGTCATTTTTTTTCTTTTGTGCTATTAGTCAATCTAATAGGTGTAGGGTAGTGCCTCAGAATTATTTTAATTTGCGTTTCTCTAATAGTGATTTAGAGCATTTTTTTCATATGACTATAGATAGCTTTGATTACTTCATTTGAAAACTAACTGTTCATAACTTTTTATCACTAATAAATTGGGAAATGGCTTTATTTTTATAAATTTGACTCAGTTCTCTATATATTTAAAAAATTAAACATTTATCAGATTTCAATTTTTTTCACAATATGATTGATAACTCTATTTTCCTCCAACCTATCCCTACCCCCTGATTATTCTGTTTTCTCTTTCCTTTCACCCTGTCCTTTCTCAAAAGTCTTTTGCTTCTGACTACTGTCTCCCCGAATCTGCCCTCACTTCTATCACCCCCTTCTTTAATCGCCTCCCCCTCTAGGGTACTTCAATTTTTTTCACAATATGATTGATAACTCTATTTTCCTCCAACCTATCCCTACCCCCTGATTATTCTGTTTTCTCTTTCCTTTCACCCTGTCCTTTCTCAAAAGTCTTTTGCTTCTGACTACTGTCTCCCCCAATCTGCCCTCACTTCTATCACCCACTTCTTTAATCGCCTCCCCCTCTAGGGTAAGATAAATTTCTATGCCTAAGGGAATGTGTATATTATTCCCTCTTTCATCCAATTCTAAGAGTAAGATTCAAGAGTTTCCCACCACCTACCTCCTTTTTCCCCCTCTACTATAAAAGACTTTTTTTGCCTCTTTTATGTGAGATAATTTACCCCATTTTACCTTTCCCTTCCCTTTCTCCCCATGCATGCCTCTTTCTCACCCCTTAATTTTATTTTTTACATATCATCCTTCATATTCAACTCACACCTGTGCCCTCTGTCTATGTATGCTCCTTCTAACTGCCCTAATAATGAGAAAGTTCTTATAAGATACAAATATTATCTTCCCATGTAGGAATGTAAATAGCTTAACCTTATTATGTCCCTAGTGATTTCCTTTTCTTATTTACATTTTAACCCTTCTTTTGAGTCTTGTTTTGGAAAGTCTATTTTTATTCAGCTCTGATCTTTTCACAAAGAATGCTTGAAAAATCTTCTATTCTATTGATATTCCACTTTTTTTCCCTGAATAATTATATTCAGTTTTTCTGTGTAGGTGATTTTTGGTTGTAATTCTAGCTCTTTTCCCTCCAGAATATCGTATTCCAAACCCTCTACTCCTTTGATGTGGAAGCTGCTAAATCTGTGTTATCCTGACTGTGGCTCCAGGATACTTGAATTGTTTCTTTATGGCTGCTTGCAATTTTTTCTTGACCTGGGAGCTCTGAAATTTGGCTATAATATTCCTGGGAGTCTTCATTTTGGGATTTCTTTCAGGAGGTGATTGGTTTTTTCCATTTCTCTTTTACTCTTTGGTTCTAGAATATCAGGGAAATTTCCCTTGATAATTTCTTTAAAGATAATGTCTAGACTCTGTTTTTTATTTTGGCTTTCATTTAGTCCAATAATTTGTAAATTATCTCTCCTGGTTTTGTTTTTCAGGTCAGTTGCTTTTCAAATAAGATATTTTACATTGTCTATTTTTTCATTCTTCTGTTTTCATTTTATTATATTTTTTATTACTCATAAAGTCACCACTTGCTCATTCTAATTTTTAAGGAATTATTTTCTTCATTGACCTTTTGTATCTCCTTTTTCATTTAGTCACTACTAGTTTTTAAGAAGTCTTTTTTTTTCTTCAGTGAATTTTTGTGCTTCTCTCTGTGTGTTCAATTCTGTTTTTTAAGGAGTTCTTAAGTGAACTTTTGTGTATCTTTTTCCATTTGGCCAGTTCTGCTTTTCACCTCATTGGATTTTTGTACCTCTTTTTCCATTTGACATAGCCTGTTTTTAAGGTGTTATTTTCTTCAGTATTTTTTTTTCTTGTTATTCTCCCTTTACTTATCTGTTGACTCTTTTTTTCGTGATTTTCTTGTATCACTTTCATTTCTCTTCCCAATTTTCTCTCTACTTTTCTTATTTGATTTTTAAAATTTTTTTGAGCTCTTTCATGACCTGAGACTAATTCATATTTTTCTTGGAGGTTTTGGATGTAGAAGTTTTGAGTTTGTTGTCTTCTTCTGAGTGTGTATTTTGATCTTCTTCATCTCCACACTAACTTTATATAGTCAGAAATTTTTGATGTTGTTTGCTCATTTTTCCAATCTATTTCTTGGCTTTTAACACTTTTCTAAATGGAACTCTGCTTCTGGGGTGGAGGAAGCACTGTCCCAAGCTTTGAGGTATTTGTTCAGCTGTTTGCAGAGATGTTTTTAGGGATCTGCAAATTTTTAGTTCTTTCAAGATTATGATCTGAGGAGAAGTGTGTTTACTCTCCTTCTGGCCTGTGCTCTGGTCTGTGAGTGACTATAAGCATGCTTTACTGACTTGAAATTGTGATAAGGGTCCCAGCTTCATTGTGGGCACAAATTCTAATGTGCTGCTTCTCCTCCTCACCCTGGAACTACCACCCAGGACTGTGACCTAGAACTAATTGTGGACAATCTTCTAAAATAATGAGTATAACTCACCTGTAAGGCAAAATGTTTAAATTCATGATCTTATTTTAGCCCCACCACTGAGAAGTTAATGCTGAGAAATTAGTGTCTCGATCAGGATCAGATGGCCAGTATGTGCGGAGCTATTACTTGAATCTAGGTCTTCCTGACTTCAAAGATAGCTCTCCTTTCACTATGAAATACTGCCTCTTGAATTAATGAATGGACTAATTAAAATGATATGAGTGATAATTTAAAATATAATATCATTCAATAAATAATGGTGAATTGTATTATTTATTTTAAGATCATGTTAGATATGATATTGAAACAGTTCTGGTGATTAGCTACCTTGTGTTTGTCCAGGCACTTGCAACTACTACAACAGTTTCCTTGAGTATTCTTTACTTTTTGGTGGTTCCTAACCAATGAATTTTGTGAATAGGACTATTACACCCTTCACAACCTGAATGAAGACAAATTGAATTGGCTATCATTTTGGTCATATTAGTGAAATGATAAACAAGTTTTCAATAAATTAATGATTACTGATTAATGAGCAGGCATTGTATAGTTTGAGACTTTCCTCCTTAATGAAATAAAATAACAGTTATAACGTGTAATTTTTAGGAACATTGCTACTTCTATTAATATAATTTCATTCTCATAATCATGACATTGTTAGTGTTGTCTTCTTCAATGGAATTCAGACAGAAATTATATGGGAAAAATCACTATTTTACTATTATTCTTTTGTATCTAATATTATACAATCTATTGCATTAGTGGACAATATAATTACTTTTGGTGGATGGAAGTGTTGGTGCATGATTTTCTGTTTGCAAATGATTGTCCACTCAATGTTTCCTCTGAATCTGAGAAGCAGCAAAGTATAGATCAGTTCTCTGCTGCCATTGCTAATTTTGGCCTAATAGTTAACACCAAGAAAATACAGGTGCTCCATCAGCCACCACTACACCATCCATACATGAAACCATTGGTTACAACTAATGGAAAAGTTTTGAATGCTGTGGATAAGTTCACTTACTTTGGTAATATATTTACCAGGGATGTACATATTGACAATGAAGTTGATGCATGCATTGTGAGAGCTAGCTCAGTGTTTGGGAACCTTCAAAGAAAAGCTTGGGAGAGAAGAGGTTTTAGATTCACTACAAACTGAAGGTCTACAGAGACATTATGCTGACCTCATTGTTGTATGCCTGTGAAATGTGGACAGTCTACCAAGGAAGAAAAATCACTTCTATTTGAATTGTCTTAGGAAGATTCTGAAGATCACCTGACAGGATAAGGTCCCAGACACTGAAGTCCTTGCTCGAGATGAACCGCCAAGCATTCAGACTATGCTTCAGCGAGTGCAACTCTGATGGGTTGGCCACGTTGCTTGAATGCAAAATGTATGCATGCTTGCCAAAAAAGACTATTTTATGGAGAAGTCACATGGGGCAGGTCATCACATGATGGTCAGAAAAAGTGATACAAGGACACTCTCAAAGTTTCTCTCAAGAACTTTGAATTTGACTGTGCAACATGGGAGATACAGGCAAAGGACATCAGCATGGTGTGCCCACATCAGAAAAGGTGCTGTGCTGTATGAGCAAAGCAGAAATGAGATAGCACAAAGTAAACATAGGATGCACAAATTTGGAGTATCCACCCCAAATATTCAATGGATTATCTGTGCCCAACCTGTGGTAGAGCATTCCAAACTTGTATTGCTCTGATCAGACACAGTCAGACACACTGAAATTTCACTGTATCATAGTGATGTCATCTTGGCCCTTTTTGAGAACCAAGGCCAACAACTACCCAACCTACCAACCAAAGGTCATTGTATCTTATCTCATCTTTTATGAACTTGTTGAAAGGATGATTCCTATATGATTCTGGTTTCTTTTGCAAGGCTACTACATTTTTACAGTTTTTCATTCTGAAGAGGTTGGAAATTATGAGAATAGCCACAACTATTAAAGTATTTTTCTTTAGATTTTATGGATCAGTGCTATGCCCAGGTGATTTAGGGTTTTATTTCAATCTATGATTATACTTCACGTTTACTTGTTGAATGTATCTCTTAGTTCATGAGCTTTAGATGCATAGTTCAGTTACCAGGTGATATCTTGCTAGAAATTTAATAAGTACTAAGTTTTATTAAGCCTATAGTGCTATTGTACACAGTTTCTCCCATCCCATTTTAATTCTGTTTATCTTTCTCTCTCCTTTCATCCTATCCCTTCTCATAATTCCATTTTGCTTTTGACCACTGATTCTCTTAATCTGCCTTTCTTTTTTATCATCCCTCTGTTTTATTTCCTTCCCCTCTTATTTCCCTTTTGGATAAGATAGATTTCAATACTCAAATTTACATACACACACACACACACACACACTTCCCATTTTGAATCAATTTTCAAGAGAGTGATATTTAAGCATTGCCCCACTTCCCATTTCCCGTTTCTTGTAAAAATCTAATCTTTGCACACCTTTCTTATGAGACAAAATTTTTCAACACTACCTCTCCCTTTCCCATTCTCCCAATACATCATTCTTTCTCATCCCTATATTTTTTGATGTCATCCCAGTGTAATTGATTTACACTCATGACCTCTCACTATGTATACTCCTTCAAGTTATAATAATAACTATCTTAGGAGTAACATATATCATCTTCCCGTATAGGAGTGAAAACACTTTAACATTGAGTCCCTTATGATTTCTCTTTCATGCTTATTTTTTTATGCCTTTCTTTAGTCATGTGTTGCAATGTGAAATTTTCTATTTAATTCTGGTCTTTTCATCAAGAATGCTTGAAAGTCCTCTATTTCACTAAATATCCATTTTCCCCGAAAAGTTGTACTTAGTTTTCCTGGGTATATTATTCCTGATTGTAATCCTTTCTCCTTTGATTTCTGGAATTTTATATCTCAAGTCCTTCGCTCCTTTGACATGATAGCTGTTAAATCTGGTTCAGTCCTGACTATGGCTTCACAATATATGATTTTCTTTTCCTGACTGTTTGTAATATTTTCTCCCTGAATTGGGAGCCCTGGAATTTGGCTATAACATTACTGGGAGTTTTCATTTTGAAGTCTCTTGCTGGAGGTGATTGATGGAATCTTTCAATCTCTTTTAAACCATCTGGACCTAAGATATTGGGGGTAGTTTTTTTTATAATTTCTTGAAATATGAAATCGAGATCTCTTTAAATCATGACTTTCAGATAAAACAACGGTTCATTTGCTGGTCCCAGCTGGCTCTGGATACTCTTTGCCTCTCAGTAATTTAGGAAACTCTCTAAAATAATAAATTACACAGAAGGTGATGGCCGATATTAGAAGAAAATTTTCTCACTCAAGAGTTTCTAATAACAATGACAGGTCTAGTCTGTATACCTCTCCTATCTTATCCTAGTCTACATTATCTTTTCTATACCATTCAATTCAATGACTCTATATTAATGTATTAGATCCTAGTTATGTGAAAAACACTTTGCTCCATATTAATTAATATACAAAAAATAGACATGACTTCTACCCTTTCAACATTTATAATTTAGGTGGGAGGATATTAAGTATACTCTTCTACACTCAAATATTCAATACTCTGAGCAAGCAAAAGATGGAATAGGATATCATAGGGCTGATTCAAAACATAATGTGATACATATTCAGTATCATATTGTTACCTTTTCAAGTAGTAGGGGAGGAGAAGGAAAGGAGAGAACTTGAAACTCAAAAGTTAAAAAAAAGAATTACTTTTTTAAAAATATAATTGAGAAACATTTAACAAAATAAATTTAAAAATATTTTAAATGGAATATAAATTCAAAAGAAAGGTAATATCAAGAATGAAATTGGTGAAGACTTTATGAAAGAAAACATATTTATAATTAATCTTAAAGATGGGTGAGTTTTCAAAAGTCAAACAGGGATGTGTGTGGGGATAGGTGTATGCAATGTGGGTAATGGATAAAGAACTCAAGCATGGGGAAATAGATTAAGTATACAAATGGAGAAAAAGGCCCAAGAATTTGGGACTTATTTAATATTAGGAAAACTATAAGTGTAATTAGTCACATCAAAAACAAAAATACCCCATATAATTATGTCAGTAGATGCATAAAAAGCTTTTGCCAAAATGCAAAACTGTGGCTATTAAAAATACTAGGAAATGTAGGTAAAAATGGAGCCTTTCTTAAAATAATAAGTAGGTTTTTTTTTAATATAAAACCAAGAACAATCTTTATTGACAATGGAGTTAAGCTAGAAGGTTTCCTAAAAGGTAGGGGTTAAGCAAGGATGACCATTACTATTTCTAATTAATATTGTATTAGAAATACTAGCTGTAACAAGAAGAAAAGAAAAAGAAAATGGAGGATTAAAAATAGGCAACAAAGAAACAAAACTATTACTCTTTGCAGATGGTATGATGGTATACTTAGAAAACCTTAGAGAATCAACTAAAATTAGTTGAAACAATTAATAACTGTAACAGAGTTGCAAGATATAATGTAAAACCACATAAATCATCAGCATTTCTATATACCACCAACAAGAACCAGCAGGAACACAGAAGAGCAATTCCATTTAAAATAACTATATATATTATAAAATGCTTGGGAATCTATCTACCAAGGAAAACCCATTGACTATATAAATACAATTACAAAACACTTTTCACACCAATAAAGATGAATCTAAGCAATTGGAGAAATATTAACTGTTCATTTGAAGGCTGAGCCAATATAAATAAAATGGCAATTCTACCTAAATTAGCTTAGTGTCATATTAGTGAAAATACCAAAGAATTGTACAGTTAGAAGACAATGATAATGTAATTCATCTGGAAGAACAAAAGATCAAGAATATCAAGATAATTAATGAAAAAAATTTGAAATAAATTGACCTAACAGTTTGAGATTTCACACTACATGAAAAATGATAATTATCAAAACAGTGTAATAGAGCCTAAGAAATGGGAATCACAGATCAGTGGAATAGATAAGTAGTATTCCAGTAGTAAAATACTATCATAATCTAGTATTTCATAAACCCAATACCCAAACTTTAGGTGAAGAGCTCATCATTTGACAAAAATTGCTGGGAAACCTACAACACATTTTGGAAGAAAGTAAGCCTAGACCAACATCTCACACTGTATACCAAGATAAGATCAAAATGGGTAAATAACTTAGACATAAAGAGTGATATAAATAAATTAGGGAAATGTGGAAAATTTTACCAGTCAGATGTATGGATAAGGGAAGAGCATATGACTAAGCAAAAGAGATAAAGGATCACAGGAAGTAAAATGGATAATTGAAATTATGTGAAGTTAAAAAGGTTTTGCAAAAACAAAAGTAATACAACCAAAATTAAAAAGAAAACAGGAAACTGGGGTGGGGGGATTATAGAAATTTTCTCTGAGAAATGCCTCTTTTCTCAAATACATATGGGGAACTGAGTCAAATACATAAAAATGAGATCCATTTTCTGATAAATAGTCAAGGGATATAAAGTTAGCTTTCAGAAAATGTCAATAGTCACATATAAAAAAAATTGAGATCACTATTGATTAGACAATTGCAAATTAAAACAACGCTGAGGTACCACCTCATACCTATCAGATTGGATAACATGACAGAAAAGGAAAATGATAAATGTTGTAGGGGATGTGGGGGAAAAATGGAACACTAATGTACTGTTGGTAGAATTGTGAACTGATTCAGCCATTCTGGAAAACAATTTGGAATTATGCCCAAAGGGCTATAAAATTATGCATACCCTTTGACCCAGCAATACTGCTACTAAGTCTGTATCCCAAGAGATCAAAGAAAAAGGAAAATTATCTATATGTTCAAAATATTTATAGCAGTTCTTTTTGTGGTAGAAAAGAATTGGAAATTGAGGCAATGCTTATTGATTGGGCCAAACAAGTTATAGTATATAATTTTGGTGGCATACAGTTGTAAAACAGCCAATAATGAATGGGAAAATTTCAGAAAAAAATAGGAAGCATCCTACCCAACTAACAGTGATAGTGATCATCTGTGAAACTTAAGCAACTCTAATAAAGGTAATGTTCCAAGACAACTCCAAAGGACCCATGATGAAAAATGAAAACTCCAGAGAAAGTATTAATGACCTCTGAGTGCAGATTGAAATATACTTTTTTCACTTTCTCTATTTTTCTTGTATTTTTGTGTTTCTTTTTTTCTTGTGACATGGATAATATTGAATTATGTTTTACAGGACTTCATATTTCTAATTGATATATTGCTTGCCTTCTCAGTAGGTCTGGGAGAGGCTTTGGAAAAAGAAGAGGATTTTGAACTCAAAAGCAGGGAAAAAAAGAATGTTAAATAAATAGATAAAACATTAAAAAAATAAATGGATGGAAAGGACTGGAGGTTTACATGGAAATGCAAGTTCCTGTTTGAATTGAGCACAGTATATTTGCAAGGGATAAGAGAGACATCTGCAAATGAAGTGAAGTGTCCAGTTAAGGAGGGCCTTGAATATCAGGCTGAAGTGTTTACATTTTATTACCCAAGCAATAGAAAACTGTTGGAGAATTTTGAGGAGCTAATTAGTATAACCAATTTGTGCCTAAGAGATATTAATTGAGCAATAGTATGAATAAATTAGGAAGGAGAAAAGTCAAGCAAGAATACCCAGTGAGAAGTCCTTGCAGTGGTTGAGGTGGGTCTTGCAGATGGTCTTTGTCACAGTAAAATGAGGGAGGAATCAAAATAAGTGACAATTTTAGCAATGATAGGATTAACCAGATTTTGTAACTGAATGTTGATACTGAAGAAGGAAGACTCAAAATGATAGTGAGGTTTTGAGATGATGTAACTGGTTTAAAGGTATTGATCCTGACTGAATTTCAATGGCCTGTTGCAAGCTATTGAGTTATGATGAAGCTTTTGGCATTCTTTTATAACCACACTAATACATCATTGCTGGGTGGTGGTAGGGACACAAGCTGCCACATTGGAATATCTGAAGATTTAGGAATAAGATTTGAGTCACACAAATGGTCAACTACATGTCATATCTTCATTTTGGCTTCCAGATCTTTAATGTACAATTCAAACCTGAATCCATATTTCAGCAATCAGCATTTTAGTTCTTATCAGCCACTTGGATCTTGTTACTCTGTGTACATTATAGTACCAACTGAGTCTGATTTTTAAATTTCTCTTGTTTCTCACTCAACTCAGACCTTGACTCTTCTAACCCAGGAAGAGATTGCCCTTAATACTGTTTATATTAAGCACTAGAAAACTGCAAAGTATATACCATAAGGTTCATAATCATGCTTTACATATTTATTCATAAGAAAAATACCAAATGAGTAAAGATTTATTTGTGAAGACCATGAAGAACAACCTGTATATCTAACACATCTAACTGTATCTATATATATGGATCAGACACTGCAAATAGAATTGAATAAGAAGAGTGGACTGCTTTCCCTTTGGGAAAATGCGATATTTTTAGAAATGATTCCAAGTTTCTCCATGTTAGTAAGCCAGTCATTTAGTTAGCAAACATAATTAAACATTTATTATATCCCAGGCACTATGCTAAGGGGTGAAGGTACAAAGAAAGGTAAAGAATAACCCCTGCTTCTCAAGGAGTTCAAAGTCTAATGGGGTAGGCATCATAAAAATAGATATGCACAAACCAGATATGTGCAGAAAGAAATGGACATGATATGAGAAGGAAGTCACTAAAATTAAGAAGATCTGGGTCAAGCTTGTTGTAGAAGGTGGGACGTTAGCTAAGCCAAGAAATGGAGATGAAAAGGAAGAGAGTTCCAGGTATGGGAGACTTCCAGGAAAATGGTTGTCACTGGAAGATAAAGTATCAGCTTCAAGGAACATCAAGGAGGTAAGTGTCACTCACTGGTTTCATGTGCACAGGTGTTAGTTGGCAGAAGACCAGAAATTAAGATCCAGAAAGAATAATGGGACAAGTATTTTCAAAAATTGATGCATTTGCTGTCTCATCAATGTGAGCCTTTCTTTAAAATACCTTAACAATCTTGCAAAAGTAGAGAGAAGTCAAATTATGTGTATGTATGTACATACATATATGTGTGTATACACATACACACATGTATATATATTGCTTCTACAAAAAAGCCATGCTGTAAATTATTTATATACATGTATATATACATATAATTGTATATATATATATACACATATTACATATATGTGTACATGTGCATATGTATACACATACATATGTGTGTTTGTGTGTCTTTTCCCTCTTTCTTTGACATCTTTGGGAATATATGCTTTGGAGTTGTGATTACAGGTCAAAGGGTAAGCACCATTTAATGACTTCTGATACATCTGAACATACTTAAACACCAACTTCTTTCTTTATGTTCATAACACTATATTCATATATCTGTGATATCATTTTGTAGACATTCTTGCTTATGAACTATTTTTTCTTGAAAATAGATGTTGTTTATTAATGGTGGTATAGTAAGAACAGTAGAAGAAAACATCTTAAATTTTGTAACATATTACATTACCAATGCATTCAGAGTCCAAGGGAAAGTGGGCTCAAGCTTAGAGCATGTGGGGCAAAGATAGGTAACAGCCCCTAGGAGACTTTTTTGTTAGAGTCATCTATATATTCCCTTTGGGTATTTTGTGGAGTTTTGTTTCTATGGGTAGTTTGCACTGGTCTCAGCTATATATGTTATTGTCATTGCAAGATGATACTAAGATGCTAATGGGAATATAGGAAGCCCAAAATTCCTTTGGACAGATCCTTCAAATCTCACAAGGTCCTCCTATGACAAAAGAATACCTAGGACAAAGCTGAGGTAAAAAATGTGCTCACCTTCCTTTCTTGCCCCCAAGCTATTTCTTTTCAGGGGCAGCTCTCTAACCTCTCCTCTGTCAGACAGATAGATTTCTAATTCTGGTCCCAGAAAATATGACTATGTCCCTTAGTTCATCTAAATAGACTTCCTGTAGCATTTAGGAAGATATCCCAACTTTGTTCATGCCTAATGAACAATCAAGATGTATTAATATTTTCTGAATATATGTGGGCTTAACATCTTGATGCTTTAAATGATTTGCCTGATTTACTCAATCCTCACTCTTATACTTGCTATTTGCTAACCTCTATGGCATTGTACAGATAAAAAAAAATGTCATAGACTTGACCAAGAACCCTCAATCTCTATGCATTGAATGACAAATTTGCAAGGTTATCCACATGAACTCCTATGTTTTACACATCCTCTTTACTTTTATGCTCATCAGAGTGGCCTCCTTACATGATATTTAATATCACCTTCCTTTATTCCCAATATTCCTATGAGGTAGATCAGAGAAGGTATTATTTTCTTCCAGTAAAAAAGATAAATGGATATTGGAGGTCAATTTTACCAGTCATTTCATAGTAACTGAAAGAGGAAAGAAAACAAGCAATGTTGTTAGGGGCATGTAGGGTGTTCAGAGAGGATTAGCATCTCTGGTGTGAGGGATTGCTGAGACCCTTTCAGGGCTACTCATCATCTTTGAGGTCCACTTGTCATCCAACTCTCACCTGTGGCTCCAACAAGCTGTAGCATGTGCAGTACCACATTCTGGTAAAAACCATCTCGGCAGATGGGTTAAAGTATATTGAGAGTAACTGATAGATCTCAAAACCTCTATGAGTTTTTTGGGGGGTTATCTACCCCAATCATGTGGAGATTTCCTCCAAGTGGAATGAGTGAGTGGTAACAAATTGTTCCAACCTCCATGAAGACAGGTTAAGCAGGTGCTTTGGAGCCCTTAGAGCTTGGTCAGATATTGAAGAAGCAAGGTCAAACCTTGGGCCATCACCAGTTGTCCTGAATTTTGTCTTGCTACTGGACTTCATCAATGACTCTAGAAGAGAGAGTGAGGCTGACAACTTTGTGCAATTTGCCTTTCTTAAATCTACTTCATGCATATGTCATCATCCTATGATGTCATTGATTCTCTTCAAAAATGAAGGACGAACAACAAATATTGGACATTTCACCATATTTCTAATATCCCTGTGTCCAACATCCTATTATATATATGCAACTAAGCTTATCAAAAGAGTTTTGTCTTCTGTGGCCAAACTATTGAACCTTGTTTTTCACCCTCACATTCATTAGAATAACATGTAAGTTTGGACCGGAGATGACCCAATGATGTGTTTTGGACCAAAGTTCATTGAGGGAAATATTTCACGATAATAATGCCTCAAAAGACTGAAGAATCTTTTAGACTCTTTCTAGAACAAATTGGTTGAAGTAGAATTTTTCTCCTCAAATACTCTTAAAATAATAATCATATTCCCCAAGGAATTTTAAAGCTATACAATGCATTCAACAGTATCAAAGGCCAAGAATCAACCTAGAGCTGCACACTGAAGTTGGCTACAAACATCTCCATGCACATCAAATCTTCCCAATTTTTAGTCCCAGGTTTTCCTCAACATAGAGGCTAGATAATTTTTTCAGTAAGGTTTGCCACCCTAAACTTGTAGAAGTCCCCTTCCATTGCTGCATTGCCGATGTGGCAGGCTTTTAGAGAAAGATTTCTACAGCAACAAAGGGTAAAACAAGTAGAACTTACAGAAATGGCTCAGCCAAGAGCACATTTGATGAGCTTGTGCACACATGTACAAGCAATCCTGGACACAAGTGTTTCAGAAAAAAAAAACATTAACAGATTCCCATCTCTTTGAAGAATGACATGATAAAATGGGTATGTACTGAATTGCTTCTATTAAATATTTCACTTGAATAGCATGATATATATATATATATATGTGTATATTATATATATATGTATATATATATATATATACATGTATATATATATATATATATATATGTAAAACAGGTTGTGTTACAAATGTAAGTTGAATAGAATTTTTTCAATTATTTTTGGAGGTCTCTCAAACTGGATCTACATCAGGTAAATAACAATAATGTTAATATAATTTAGCTTCAAAACTGATTATCCCCGCATCCTTCATCTAAACTAGATGTATTATTTTAAAGTCATAGCATCCTCTCTTCTCATACCTTCCCTGTTACTGCAGAAGACAACACCATTCTCATAGTACCTCAGACTCACTACCTAAAGGACATCCTGCATTCCTCACTACCTCTCACCCTCCCACTTTCAGTCTGTTGCAAAGGCCTGTCAATTTCACTTTTGTAACATCTCTACAATATGACTCCTTCTAACACTGTCAGCACTCTGATACAGGCCTTTAAAACCTCATAACTTGATTATTACAATAGCCTACTGGTCAATATCCCTGCCTGCTTCTCTCCCCACTAAAATTCATTTTCTATTCAGTCACTAATGTGATTTTCTTAGAACAGTGATATGACCATGTCACAAACACCCTCACCACCACCACCCCACCCTGAGCTATATCTTGGCATCACTCAGTGAGCTATAGTTTGGGCTTCCTATTGACTCTAAGATCAAATACAAAATTCTCTGCTGGGCATTCAAAATTGTTCATAAACTAAACCCCTCTTAGTTTTCCAGTTTTCTTGTATCTTACTCTTCAATTTAGTGGTACTGACCTCCTGACTGTTCCACAAACAAGATCCTCTATCTTTTGGTTCTAGCCTTTTTCTTTGACTGCCCTCTATACCTGGAATGCTTTCCTTCTGCTCCATCTACTGGCTTCCTTTAAGTCTCAATTAAAATCAGACCATCTGTTGGGGAAGCTAAGTGACGCAGAGGATAGAGCACCAGGTCTGGAGTCAATCTCGTTTCTGATATTTACTAGTTGTGTGATCCTGGGCAAGTCACTTAACCCTTTTGCTTCAGCTTCTTTATCTGTAAAATGAGCTGGAGAGGGAAATGACAAGTCATTCCAATATCTTTAACAACAACAAAAAACATCATGAAGAGTTACATACAGACATGATTGAACAACAGCAATAGCTTGTTTTGTGTGTATTTGTTTGCATGTTGTCTCACCTATTAGATTGTAAACTCCTAGAAAGCAAGAATTGTCTTTACTTCTTTTTGTATTCTCAATGCTTAGTATTGTATCTGGCACATAGTAAGCCCTTAATAAGCGTTTACTGAATTGAAGTAAAATGGTTCGCACAAAATTACAGAGGTAATAAATAGCAGAACTGGGATCTGAACTGATTTTAAATTCAGTGCTCTTTCCATTGTAACCCAATGTCTCCCTTAACCTTTTTCATACTTATTTGAGTATTTCTTATTTTATAGCAACTTGGACAAACATATTCCTATATATTTTACTATTACTTATCTGATATTTGATACTTCCTTTGGAGTGATTATATCCAAATGATATATTTCTTGGACTTGGAATTTAATAATTGACATAAAAACTATATTATAACATTCAATTACATTTTTGGAGACACTCAAATATTCAAGATACAGGAATTCAGTTAGGATATCATTGATATCGTCCAACTCATTAATAGGCCTGACCTAGAGTAAATGAATGATATGAGGCTATCTGGACCCAGAATGTTAAAGGCCTTGAATGCTAAATTAAAGAGTCTTGACTTTATTCAGTATACATTGGAAACTACTGAGAGTTTTAGTGCCGTGAGTGATATTATTAGGGATGTGCATTGGAAAAGTTATTTTGATAGAAATATTTAGAGTACAGAATAGATTGAAACAAAAAGTGACTAAAGGCAGGAAGAATAGGCCATTACAAGTGTGGTAACAGTAAGAATAGAAAATGGGGAATGGGTGAAAGACATATTTCAGACGTCAAATTAACAGGATTTGGGGGGTATATAAGAGAGGGGTAAAAATTAAGGTTTATTCATAGGTTCAGTCCTGACAAACTGGGTCTATAGTAGTCCAGTATTCCTCAAATAGAGATATTGAAATAGCTATAAATATATGTGTCAATAGATAGGTGAAGCTATACAGAAAATATAGATGACCAACAGTTCAAAAATATGTAGGTAGATGGAGAGTTAATAGAGAGGAAGACATAGAGGGATAGATAGATAGACAGACAGACAGATAGATAGAGAAAAACAGGAATAATTCAAAGGGAGTGTTGTAGGTTATTCAATTAGGGGACCCTAAATTTAGAGCTAGAATGAACTTAAGAGACACTCTAGTCCAACTATTTCATTTTATAAATGAGGAACTGAGCACCAGAGTGGCAAAGCAGGGATTCAAACTCAGTTTTTCTAGCTCCAAATTTATGACTATGCTTAGTCAATAAGCATTTATGAATCATTTAATATGTTAGACCCTTGGCATTTGATATAAAAAGAAAAAAAATCCCTTTCCCCAAGGAACATAGATTCTCGAGTTGGAGACAATATATACAAAATTATGTACATAGAAGATATGTAGAATGTAGATGAAGGTAATATGATTAGGGTAAGACTATCACTGGAGGACCAAAAAAAGCTATCTATAAAACATGGGAATTGGATCTCTGATTCTTGAAGGAAACCAACAAACTGAGTCAGAAGTGAGAGGACAAGTCATCAAAAGGTAAAATAGCAAAACAGATAAGGGTCTTAGTATTATGGTTGAGTAACAGCAAATATGACACTAGCTCAATTGTAGAGTACATAAAGAGGAGTAAGGTATAAGAAAGCTGGAAATGTGGGAAGTGACTAGATTATGATGAACATTAAATGCCAAACACAGGCTAAAATGGCAGAGTAGAAAGTAGAAAGAAATAATGCAGCTTTGCTCCTATCCACAACTCCTCCAAATAAATATATAAAATATACTAGAGTGAATTCTGATGGAGAAATCTAAAAGAAGTCTGATGAGTGTTGTATCTTGTCCAGATCAGCATAGGGGAATAAAGAAAAATCTGCATGTACTGGGGATGGGGGTCAGGGCCAAAATTTGGCATGGAAAAGTCCAACATTCAATAAGAGATTGTGTGAAAGGTCCTAGACCTATATTATAGCACTCTAAGCCCTATCTTGAGGCACTGAAATGGGTACAGTTACTAAATGGCAGGTTTTTCTACTATCCATGCCAAAAATTTAGGACAGAGTGAGAAGGAGACCTGAGCAGTCTAGTGAGGTAGCATGTCCTTTATCAGATAGGGAATCCCTCATCAGTCTATCAGGAACTGAGGAAGCTCAGAAACCAGCAGTAGCAGTGAGATGACTCAGACTCAAAGCTCAAAACAGAGTTTAACATACAGCTCTAGCCTAACCTACAAAGAAATAACCAAAGCAGGAAACTCAGACAAAAGAGGAAACTAACATTCTGCCACTTTGATCTAACAGCTTTCTAGGTGACTGATAGAAGTAGATTGTAGGTCTACTCTTTCTCATACCCATTTGCAGAGCTCAGACAAGGGAAAGCAGCAATCAGACTTCATTCCCCCATCATCCTCTTTTGGGGAGTACCAAAAGCTTCCAAGTCCCTAGTCTGTCTCTGATAACCTGAAATAATATGTAACCCTGTTGCTACAAACACAGTACTCAATATTCTATTTTAACTTTCTTTCATTTTTTTCTTTTAGTTCATCCCTTACTATCACCTCAATTGCACCATGGACTGTTTGGTATCTTTAGGAGTCAAAGAGACAAGAAAGTAAAAAGCTGAATAACCACGGGCAGAGTACTATTAAGAACTGTCAAGGTCACACTAAATCACAAGCTTGGATGGAACTCTTTCCCCTTCAGTTTATACCATTTTTATTTAAAGATTTGAGTTCCAAATTCTATACCTCCCTCCATCCCTGAGAGAGCAAGCAATCAGATATAGGTTATACAAGTGAAATTATATAAACATTTCCCTGTTATTCATTTTGTATGAGAAAATTGTAACTAAAAGGAAAAAATGGAAGAAAGTTAAAATAGAATGCTTCTGTATTCAAACAATACCAGTGTTTCTCTCTCTCTCTCTCTTTCTGGATGTGGATAGTATGCTTCATCATTAGTCTTTTGGGCTTGTCTTGGATCATTGTATTGCTGAGAATAGTCAAGTCATTCACAATTCTTCATCAAACAGTACTGCTGTTACTATGTGCAGTATTCTCCTGGTTCTGCTCACTTCATTATGCATCCATTCATTTAAGTTGTTCCAGATTTTTCTGAAATTATACAGATTTTAATTTCTTATAGCACAATAATATTCCATTACAATCATATACCACAGCTTGCTTAGCCATTCTCCAATTGATAGGTATCCATTCAAAATCCAATTCTTAGTCATGTGGTGAGACTCTTAAAAGACAAATATCAATGAGCAGCAGATTGACCTACTAGACTTCTATGAGTACAGTACTGTTTCCCCAAGAGAAATGAAAATGGGAGAAAATAGAGACTGTGACATAAATTCTCTCCCTACCTCTTTGTGATGTAGATATTGGTAAGAAGCTTAAAACTGCTCATTTAAAAGGCTATCCACCTCCAGAGAAAAAATTATCAAATCTGAATGTAGATGGAAACATTATTTTTTTTGTGGCTTTTCCTTTTGTTCTGTTTCTTATTCCACAATATGACTAATGTGGCAATATAGTTGTCACATGATATGATGGCACATGCATGATCGAAGTCAAATATTTGCCATCTTGGGGAGGGGAGATGAAAGAGAGGGAAAGAGAAAAAATTGAAGCTCTAAATCTTACGTAAAAAATTAATGTTGAAAATTAAAAAAAACAACTCCCTTAACAGTATCTATGGGTAGATGGATTTGTCTTCCCATTCCCCATCTAAAAGTCTCAAAACATGTCACAGAATAGGGAGGGAGGGCTGACCTGGGGCAGATGGGTAAACTGCTTCAGACATTTGTGCTATGTTTAATCTTTTCTCTTTTTAAAATTTATTTATTTATTTTTAGTTTTCAATATCCATTTCCACAAGATTTAGAGTTCTAAATTTTCTCCCCATTTTTCCTCTCCCCCCACCTTGAGATGACATGCATTTTGGTTACTCCTTCCCCCATTTTGCCCTCACTTTTATCATCACCTCCCCTTATCTCTTTCCCCTTTATTTTCCTAAAAGGGTATAGCTTTCTATACTCCATTGCCTGTATATCTTATTTCCCAGTGGCATGTAAAAACATTTTTTTTACCATTTGTTTTTAAAATTTTGAGTTCCAAATTCACTTCCTTCTTCCTTCCCCACCCACCATCATTGAGAAGGCAAGTAATCCAATATATATTGCATATGCATAATTAGTCAAAACACTTCCATAATAGTCATATTGTGAAAGACTAACTATATTTCCCTCCATCATATCCCATTACCTATTCTATTTTCTTTTTTGACCCTGTATCTTTTGAAAAGTGTTTGCTTCTATCTCCTCCCACAATCTTTCCTCCCTTCTATCATTCTCCATCTCATCCCTTTCCCCCATACTTTTCTGAAAGGTAAGATCCCCAATTGAGTGTGTATGTTATTCCCTCCTTAAGGCTAATCTGATGAGAGTAAGGTTCACTCATTCCTTCTCACCTCCCTCTTTTCCCCCTCCATTGTGAAACTTTTCACTTGCCTTCTTTATGTGAGATAATTTATCCCATTTTATCTCTCCCTTTCTCCCAATATATTCCTCTCTTACCGCTTAATTTTATTTTTTAGATAACATCCCTTCATATTCAACTCACCCTGTGTCATCTATCTGTCTATATTTCTATCTATCCATCTATCTATCTATCTATCTATCTATCTATCTATCTATCTATCTTATCTATCTGTCTGTCTACCTACCTATCTAGCTATCTATCTCCTCCAACTACCCTAACACTGAGTAAGATCTCATGACTTACAAATATCATCTTTCCATGTAGGAATGTAAACAATTCAACTTTCATAAGTTGCTTATGATTTGTCTTTCCTGTTTACCTTTACATGCTTCTCTTGATTCTTGTATTTGAAAGTAAAATTTTCTGTTCAGCTCTAGTCTTTTCATCAAGAATGCTTGAAAGTCCTCTATTTCACTGAATGCCCATTCCTCCCCCACCCCCAAAATATTATACTCAGTTTTGCTAGCTAAGTGATGCTTGGTTTTAATCCTAGATCATTTGACCTCCAGAATATCATATTCCAAACCCTTTAATCCCTTAATGTAGAAGCTGCTAGATCTTCTGTTATCCTGATTATCTTTCCACAATACTCAAACTGTTTTTTCTGGCTGTTTGAAATATTTTCTCCTTGACTTGGGAATTCTAGTATTTGATTGCAATATTCCTAGGAGCTGTCCTTTTGGGATCTCTTTCAGGAGATGATTGGCGAATTCTTTCAATTTCCATTTTACTCACTGGTTCTAGAACATCAGGGCAGTTTTCCTTGATAATTTCTCAAAAGATGAAGTCTAGGCTCTTTTTTGGATCATGGCTTTCAAGTAGCTAAATAATTTTTAAATTATCTTTCCTGGATCCATTTCCAGGTCAGTGCTTTTTCCAATAAGATATTTCACATTGTCTATTTTTTTTTATTCTTTTGAGTCTGTTTTGTAATTTCTTGATTTCTCATGAAGTTATTAGTTTCTAATTGCTCTATTCTATTTTTGAAGGACTTATTTTCTTCAGTGAGCTTTTGTATCTCCTTTTCCATTTGGCCAATTCTGTCTTTTAAGGCATTGACTTTTTGGAATTCTTTTGCCATTTGTGTTAGTTTATTTTTTTGGTGTTATTTTCTTCAGTATTTTTTGGGTCTCCTGTAGCAAATTATTTACTCAGTTTTTCATGATTTTCTTGCATCATTCTCATTTCTCTTCCCAATTTTTGCTCTACATCTCTTACTTGATTTTCAAAATCTTTTTTGAGCTATTGCATGGCCTGCAACCAACTTATATTTTTCTGTGAGGTTTTTGATGTAGGAGCTTTGGCTTTGTTATCTTCTTCCGGTTGTATTTCTTGATCTTCTTTGTCATCAAAGTAAGATTCTATCATTTGAGTTCTTTGACAATGTTGACTCATCTTCCCAGACAAGGACTTGACTTTCCAACTCTTTGTCAATGAATGACTTTGCTTCCATTGGAAGTGGAGGTGGGGGTGAGGGGGTGTCTACTATCTTAGACTTCAGAAGAATGTATGAGTTGCTTGATCCCCCACTGTCTGTGGGCCAAGAGCTCTGGAATCAGCCTCTGCTGCTGCTGCCACAGCTGCTTACAGTAGCAGCCATGATCCCTCCCACCATGGGACTGGAACCAGGCTGTGTGCTCCTCTATCATTCAGTTCCCACAGAGTTTTCTTACTGACCTTTTTGATGTTTGTGGGTTGAGAAGTGTGGAAACTGCCAGAGCTGCCAATGATTCAGTCCTCTGACGCTTGCTTCAGCCTGTCTGTGCTAATGCAGCCCCAGTCTGTGCTCAGCTCCCTGACCAGTGTGATAGATACTTCCCGTCCACTTTCCAGGTTTTCCTGGGTTGGGGATCTGTTTCATTCTGTCATTTTGTGGGTTGTGTAGGTTTAGAATTGTTTTTTTTTCTCTTTTTTTTAAAATAAATTTATTTAACTTTTTACATTCATTTTCACAAGATTTTGAGTTCCAAAATTTTCTCCCCATTTGTCCCCTCCCCCTTCCCCGATACACTGGATATTCTAATTACCCATTTCACCAATCTGTCCTCTCTTCTATCATCCCTCCCTTCCCTTACCCCATCTTCTCTGTTGTCCTGTAGGGCCAGATAACTTTCTATTCCCCATTACCTGTATTTCTTATTTCCTAGTAGCAAGAACAATACTCAACAGTTGGTCCTAAAACTTTAAGTTCCAACTTCTCCCCATCCCTCCCTCCCCACCCATTCCCTTTGGGAAGGCAGGCAATTCAATGTAGGCCATATCTGTGTAGTTTTGCAAATGACTTCCATTATAGTCGTGTTGTGTAAGACTAACTATATTTCCCTCCATCCTATCCTGCTCCCCATTGTTTCTATTCTCTCTTTTGATCCTGTCCCTCCCTGAGTGTTGACTTCAAATTGCTCCCT
>CM053773.1:120192978-120220912 GCA_028658325.1 Potorous gilbertii
GTAAGCAACCACAAACTTTTCTGCCCAGGATCTACAAGTAGAATTCCCTCTCCAGAGCCTCCACCAGCTTCATCATCCAGTGTTACTCCTCACCCCAGGACATAATATACACATATATACATACCCATAAACATCTACACACACACAATATATATATATATATATATATATATATATATATATATATATATATATATATGGAGAGAGAGAGAAAGTGTTCATGTATGTATGTATGTATATTCACTCTAACTACCCTAATACTGAAAAACATCTCATGAGTTACAAATAATATCTTTCCGAGTAGGAATGTAAACAGTTCAACTTTAATGAGTTCCTTAAGTCCTCTCTTTCCTCTTTTCCTTTTCATGTTTCTCTTGATGCTTGTATTTGAAAGTCAAATTTTTTTGTTCAGCTCTGGTATTTTCAACAAAAATGCTTGGAAATCCTCTATTTCATTGAAATTCCATTTTTTCTCTGAAGAATTACACTCACTTTTGCTGGGTAGGTGATTATTGATTTTAATCAAATCTCCTTTAACCTCCAGAATATCATATTCCAAGGCCTTCCATACCTTAGTATAAAAGCTGTTAAATATTATTTTATCCTAATTTTGTTTCCATAATACTTGAATTGTTTCTTTCTGGCTGCTTGTAATATTTTCTCCTTGACCTGGGAATTCTGGAATTTGACTACAATATTCTTAGGAGTTTTCCTTTTGGGATCTCTTTCAGAAGGTGATTGGTGAATTCTTTCAATTTCTATTTTACTCTCTGGTTCTAGAATATTAGGGCACTTTTCCTTGATAATTTCTTGGAAGATAATGTCTAAGCTCTTTTTTTAATCATAGTTTTCAGGTAGACCAATAATTTTTAAATTATCTCTCCTTGATCTATTTTCCAGGTCAGTTATTTTTCCAATGAGATATTTCACATTTTCTTCTATTTTTTCATTCTTTTAGTTTTGTTTTATAATTTCTTGGTTTCTGATAAAATCATTAGCTTATGTCTGTTTTATTCTAATTTTAAAAGAACTATTTCCTTCAGGGAACTCTTTTTCCATTTGGCTAATTCTGCTTTTTAAATTATTCTTCTCCTCATTGGATTTTTGGACCTCTTTTTCCATTTGGCTTACTCTATTTTTAATGGTGTTATTTTCTTCAGCATTTTTTGAAGTCTCCTTTAATAAGCTTTTGACTTGCTCTTCGTGATGTTCTTGCATTGCTCTCATTTCTCTTCCCAATTTTACCTCCATCTCTCCTATTTGATTTTCAAAATTATTTTTGAGCTCTTCCATGGCTTGAAACTATTGCATATTTTTTTGGAGACCTTGGATGTAGAAAGCCTTGATCTTACTGTCTTACTCTGATTATATTCTTTGTTTTTCCTCATCCAAAAGAAAGGAAGAAAATACATTTTCACCAAGAAAGTAACTTTCTATAGTCTTATTTTTCCCCTTTGGGGGCATTTTCCCAACCAATAATTTGACTTTTGAGTCTTTTGTTAAGTGGAGGGTATTTTATTCTAGCCTTCAGACATTTTGTGCAGCTGTTCTGTGAGGCATCTCTAGGAAACTGTAAGTTCTCTGTTACTCTAAGGTGGTAAAATCAAGGGAGACGAGTTTACTCTCCTGGCCTGTGCTCTGGTCTATGAGCAAACAAAAGCACTTTTTTCTGTCCTTGTAGTGTGAGTAGGATTCCCTTTCCACAGCTACTAGTAGCTCCACCACACCAGGGCTCCTCCTTACCCCAAGACTGCCACTCAGGACTGAGACTCAGATCAACAGCTCAATTTCCCCAAGGTCTTTAGGTCAAGGGATCCAAGAGTGAATACTGCTTCCATGGTAGGGGCTGCTGTCCTGTGGTCAGGGCTGAGGCAAGACCTTGCTTCCCTCTTACCCAGGTATAAGAGCTTTCTTACTGACCTTTGAGGCTGTCATTGGCATTTATGGGTTGAGAAATCTGGAAACCACAGCAGCTACCTCTGATTCAGGGCCCTAAAGCCTGCTCCAGTCCTGTCTATGTTGTGTGGCTCACTCTGGGCTGTGCTATGCTCTGATCCTGGTGTGATAGACCTTTCCTGTCAGCCTTCCAGACCATCTTGGGTATTTTGGGCTGGAAATCTGTTTCACTCTGTCATTTTGTGGCTTCTGCTTCTCCAGAATTTGTTTAGAGTCTCTTTTACAGGTATTTTAAAGACTATGGGAGGAAAATTAGAGTAGGTCCATCCTTTTATTTTAACATCTTGGATTGCCTCCAAGATAGAGGACTTTCAACTATTCTTGAGAAAAGACCAGAATGAATAGAAAATTTAAGTTTTTAACGCAAGAATCAAGAGAAGCATATAAAGGTACACAGGAAAGGGAAATCAGAGGGGATTCAATAAGGTTAAACATTTCTACATGAGAAAATGATATGTGTAACTCATAAGACATTTCCCATTATTAAGGTAGTTAGGAGTATATATAGACAATACAGGTGTGAGTTGAATATGAAGAGACGATGTGTGAAAAACTAAAATTAACAAGTGAAGGAAGAATATACTGGGAAGAAAGAGAGAGGTAGAATGGAACAAATTATCTTATATAAAAGAGGCAAGAAAAAGCTTTTACAGAGTATCAAAAGAGCTAGGTGGGTTGGAGTGAGTGAACCTTACTTTCATCAGAATTGACTCAACAAGGGAATAACATACACACTCAATTAGGCAGAGAAATTTTTCTTACCCTATGGGAACATAGGAGGGGAAGGAGTTAAGAAAAGTGATGAGGGTGGATAGAAGGGAGGTCAGATTAGGGGAGAGATTACTCAGAAGAAAATCACTTCTGTGGAAGGAGAGGATGAAAGGAGGGAGAGAATAGAATAAACGGGGTAGAATAGGATGAAGGAAAATACAGGTAGCAATAGTAACTGTGAAAATGTAAGCATGTTGTTGGGGTATTTTTGCCAAAGGCCTTGTGAAATTTGTAAAAAAAAAAAAAAAGAGCCATTCCTCAATTGATAAATGATCAAAAGGTAAAGCTATGTTTTCAGATGAAGTAATCAAAGCTGTTGACAACCATATAAAAAAATATTTGAACTCACTTTTGATTGAGAAAATGCTACTTAGAACAATTCTGACATACTATCTCATACGTATTAGATTGGCTAATAGGACAACAAGATGAATGACAAATATTAGAAGAGATTTGCAGGAAATGATAGATTAATGCACTTTTGGTGGAGTTGTGAACTGATTCAATCATTCTGCATAACAATAAAACTATGCATACTCTACTAGGTCTGTTATTTCAAAAGAGACAAAAAGGAGGGGGAAAGGATTTAATATGTACAAATATATTTAAAGTAGCTTTTTTCTGGGAGTAAAGAATTTAAAATTATAGGAATATCCATCAATTGGGGAATGGCTGAACAAATTGTGGTATATGATTTTGATGGAATACAATTATATTATAGGAAATGATGATCAGTATGTTCTCAAAAAAACCTAGAAAACTTATATGATCTGATGCAAGTGACATGTACTGTGTATAAAGTAACAACAATATCGTAGGATGATCATCTGTGAATGACTTAGCTATTCTCAGCAATATACCAACTTAAGACAACTCTGAAGGACTTACATAGAAAAACATCAAAGTACTAAGCAAAAAAAATTAAAGAAAGAAGATTATTTTATGAAGACTAGATAAAAGTAGATTCGATGGTAATTGAATTTTATTTACCAAAATCAAAACTAACTGAATGTATATTTTCTGTGTGCTAGTTTTAGAAGAAAGAAAAGTCTGGGGAAAAGAGAGTCATTGATGATCCGTGCTCCTAAAGAAATCAGGGTTTCACTAAATGTGCCAAAAACTTTAAAATTCTATTTGGTGGATCTGAAGGCATCCATAAATGCATTATAAGGTAAAGAGTCATTTCTGTTGCATAATTAACAATCTTAGTAGCTAATTAACCATTCCAGAAGGAATCACAAATATAGTTAAGGAAAGGAACATAGTAAAAGTATGAGTCCTCAGTCCAAGTGAATAACTGGAAAGAAAAAGATGCATTTAAAGTCATAAATAATGCGTGAGAGAGGTTAGATTGTATATCTAACTGGCAAGCTAGCTTGTTAGGCCCCTAGGCAACTAGAGTGCATGGTGGATAGATCCCTGGGCCTGGAGCCAGAAAAACTTGAATTCAAATCCAGTCTCATACACTTTCTAAGCTGTTGAGGGGATAAAATATGATACTATTTATAAAGCACTAAGCATAGTGCCTAACACATAGTTGTTGTTTAGCTGTTTATCATTTTTCAGTCATATCCAGTACTTCTTGATCCCATTTCAGTTTTTCTTAGCAAATATATTGGAGTGATTTATCATTTCCTTCTCTAGCATATAGTAGATACTTAATAAATACTTGCTTCCTTCTATTCTATTTCTATAGATGATACTATATAGACATAGAAAAAAGATATATATACATACACACATACATGTATATGTCTGTACAAGTGTAGATAACTGAGGATGAATACTAAGGTTTGGTATAATAGCTAGGGCCAGCAGCTCTCAGGTCAAACATGATCTAATATTGGCAAGGAAAACTAGCTAAAACAAAAGTCTTAGTCCTTTTATTAAACTATATTGGCAAACAAAAGATTAAAGATGTAATAGTATCAGTAATTGGGGTCAATAGTATAGTGGTAATAAACAACAAAGAATAGGCAGAGTTCCTTATTTCCTATCTTGATGCTGTTTTCTCTGCTAAGGAAAAAAACCTCTTTGGACTAGAAAGTTAAGGGTGAAAGCATCTAAAAGTAGCTAATAAGGAATCAACACTGAAGGTAAATAAGTGAAAAGTTAGCAATCAACATCTAGTTGTCCTTGATTTCAAGTCACTGAACTGAGATGAATTACATTCTCAAGTACTGAAAGAAATTGACAGTCAAAGGGAGTAGAAGATCTGGACAAAAATCCCAGACCAAGAAAGAATGCTTTCTCTTTCCTCCTCTTATTGATCCTAGATAGTGCTGCTCCTATTGTACCCTGCCTCTGTCAGATGATCACATATGGATTTTTGTGCTTAGTTTGGGGCATCATATTTTGAAAGTATATTTACAAGTTAAAGAGCACCTAGAGGAGGATAACCAAAGTGGTGAATAGTCTTGAATAAAGCAGCCTGGCTTACAGTTGGAGTTTAATTGCCTATTGACTTGTTGACTTTAATACATGTTAAGTGAGTTTCAGTGAAAGGAACTGAAGTTATTTCACTTGAAGAAGAAATGACTTAGGGAATTCATTTTATCTGTTCTCAAGTAGTTGAAGTGCTGTCAAATGGAAGAAAGATTAGTACAAATTAAACTCAAAGGGCAAAACTCTTTTCAGTGGATGACACCGTTAGACTTAATGTAAGAAAAAGTGTTCTAGCATGAACTATCCAAAAGGGGAATGGGCTGCCTTAAGGATGATGGATTCCCTGTTACCAGAAATCTTCAAGGAAAGAATTTCTTGAATCTATTATACAGGGAATGTTCATTCAGATTGGAATAGATGGCCACTGAGGTACTTTCCAATTCTGAAATTCTATAATTCTGTGAAAAAAAAATAAGCCAAATCTTAAAAACAAAAAAATCCGAAAACCAAATATATGATTATCTTCATTAGACTCAGGAAACTCTATCCCTGAACTCTGCTGAAATCCCTGTTTCTCTACATGAAATGGATTTTCTACCCACAAACGGAGACTTGAACCCTTTTAAAAATCCAAAGAACTTTTAATACAAAGTCAGATAAATGTAATTGACTCACTCAGTACTATTTTATTCTGTCTGTCTAGCTTGGTATCCTGGTCTCACCTAACTTTCCTTGTCCCTGTCAGACCTTTCAATGATATTGATTTATTTTAGTTCCTTGACTCTTCTAGCTGAGTCCTCAAAAGCTAGATTGTACCCTCCTGCCCCCTTGTCTCCTATTTGTCATATATGTTAACAATCCAGTATCCTATCTATGACCGGGGAGAGATATAATTAAAAGTTAAGGGCTCAGCCTTCAATAAGATAGCTATCAAAAATTTTGTTAAAAATCAAACAAAATAAAACTGGAGTAAATAAATTTTCCATTCAGATTCTGATATATCATCAACTAAATCAACAATAATAACGACAGCATTTATATAGCACTTTCAAGGGGGTAAAGCACTTTAAAGCTGTCTTGTCTGATCTTCACCTCCGTGATGGGAGATGTGATTAACAGCTCCATTTGAGAGACAAGGAGACTAAGACACAAAGAGGTTAAGTCATTCATCCAGTGTCACTCAGTTAGTAAATGTCTGAAGTCAGATTTGAACTCAAGTCCTCATAGTCCTCATTCAGTGCTCCTCATTGTGCAACCTAGCTACATCTGGACGTTTTAACAAATGCCTGTTGGTTATTGGCTGATTAATTGTACTTTCTGAATCTGTACTATCAAGCCCTTCAATGAGAAATACATGTATGTACATATATGTATATTCATACACATAAACTTATACTATATATGTATATGCATATATGAATATGTGTATATACATATGTGTATGTGTGCATGCATGTGTATAATATTCTAAATGTCACTATACTCTAAAGTCACTATAAAATCCTGAATCAAAGATGGACTGGATTATCTTGAATTTATTGTAATTTCCAAAGTAAGGAAGTAAATTGTTAAGAAATCCTTTGAACAATAAAAGTGGAAACAAACAAGGATTTCTGGATACACTCCACATAGCCAGTAAAGATAATCAGGAGAAAGAACTCCTCTTCATGTGAGACAGGCTGAAGAAGAACATGACAGAAGACATCTTAATGATGTAAGATGAAAAGGACAAGAGAAGAGGAAGTTCTTTTTGAATGTTTTCATGTTTTTGTTTTTGTTTTTCTCAGTGAAATAGAAGGTTGGGGAGCCATGAACATTTGTAGAGATTTGAAAAGCATTGAAAAGTCCACTATAGCAAATAGAGTAATAAATCAATCTGGAAAAATTTTTAAAGATCATTTTGCTTCAGTGAGAGCCCAGTTGAGATTATGTTACATAAATTTTATACTGGACCCAGTGAGTGTATTTCAATTTTATCTTCATTCAGCAGCTCATTAGTATTGGTGAAGGCAGTGAGAAGTTAGCACCCCAAAAGGGTGATTGCTTATATTAGGTTCTTGGAGTAACCTTGTGGATGACTATTAGCAAACATCATAGCTACTGAAGCCGAACTATTGGACTTCCGCTTAACCATCAGCCAGAAGATTGTTATTTTTTATCAGAGGACATAATAATAACAGTAGCCACAAAACATTTTCCTGAAATTCTGAGGTACCCTCTTCCACAAATATTATTTGGGTTTTGGTGGGGTGGTGTATGAACCTAAAACACAATAGCAGCAAGGCATGTATGTAGAGAACACACATATCTAAGGCAATTCACAATTCGGGAATAGTAAGTCCTAAAAGTCCTTTCTCTCAAGAGTCTACACAAAGTCTATTAGGGGGTGGAGATAATTGAATGGATGAGTCATTCTCTTGCTGAACTGGCCTTGACCCTATTACGCCATAACATCTTTGCTGGTTTCCCTGAATTCTCTTGTATATTGGAAATTACAAGGTTAGCTACAGTCCTAACCATCTTCATTCACCCTCTGGCTTAGTCATATATGATGGTGCTATATACAGCAAGGGCAATGATCCTTAGCCTGGGATTGACAGAAGCCTCTCCTCTTACTCTCTTTGAGCCTTGTCATTGAGGTCAACTTCAAGCAGGATCTGGGAGAAGTCCAGTTTTTCCAATTCAATCATCCTTTTTTCTCAGGTAACTTCACTCAAACTTTGAGTGAGACACTCAACCTTACTTGTGAAGAAAACATCAGTTAATCTTCCCAAGTCTCAGGCTGGGAATCAAGTGAGTGGTTGGGGACAAACGTGTGAAGGCAGTCTGTGCCCTAAGGGAAGTTCATTGCTTTTGCTGACGTTTTCATAAGAAATTGCAATATCTAAGCCTCAGACCTTTCAGGAGTGCTTCTTTACATATGAAAAGGCTTCCCCTTTACTTTTATTTGTCTCTTCTTACCTTCAGCCTTACAAATAAAAATCATTGTCATCAAGGTGCTTATATCCCATCAAATACATTATAGAGGAAATTTCTAGCTCACTAATGAACATCCAAGCTATCTAAATATCTTCCATAAATCAAGAGTATAATCCTTACAAGTAACCCTAAATATAGAAACACAAGTATTACAGAAAAGAAAATGATGGAGACAAATTACCAAATAATATCCATCCTAGGTCCTATGGGACACTATAGGAAGCTGCCAGAGAAAGACTAGAAAGCCTGAAAGCCAGTGTTCTGGTCTTCTATGAAAAGAGAGAAAGAAGCAAAAGGGAAATCAAAGTTTCACTTCTGTGTCTATGCCCATCAGGAAGAAAAAGAAAGAGGGAAAGAAACTAAAATCCTTCAAAAATTGTCCTTAAGTTCGATCAACTGCTTTAAAAAAATGAATCCAGTATTCTCAAAAAGGACTAAAATGACATCACTATGTGAGAGTCAAGTTATAGTGTGTCCATCTGTGACTGATTAAATCAATACATGCTCAGAATGCTCTAGCAGAGTTTGGGCACAAATAGCCCATGTAAACATTTGGGGTGGATTCTCTAAATTTGAGTATCTCACATTTCTTTTGAGCTATTTCAATTCTGCTTTTGTCCTAGAGCACAGCACCTCCTCTGATGAGGGAATGCCATCCTGGGAAATCTTGTGCCAGTGTCTCCCATGTCACACAATCAAAGTTCTTCAGAGAGACCTTGAGAATGTCTTTCCCTGTGTGAATTCTCCATAAAATAGTCTTTTAGGCATTCAAACAACTTGAACCCCAGTCAGTCACACTCTCTGCAGTAGAGTTTGAATGCTTGGGAGTTTACTTCTAGAAAGGACCTCCATGCACATGTACTTCTCATGCCAAGTGATCTTCAGAATCTTTTTAAGACAATTCAGTCAGAAGTGATACAGTTTTTTGGCATGGCCCTGGAATATTGTTCATGTTTCACAGGTGTACAACAATGAGGTCAGCACAACTGCTCTGTATACCTTCTGTTTAATCTAATACCTCTTTTCCACCACACTTCAGGGCCTCCAAAATTCTAAACTGGCTCTGGTAATATGTACATCAACCTCATTATCAATGCATACATCTCCAGATGCATCATCCAGATGTAAGTATAAGAAAGATTAAACAATTAAAAAACAGCATTCAAAACTTGTCCATTTGTTGTAATCAATAGTTCCATGTATGGGTGGTGTGATGCTGCCTTATGGAGTACATGTCTTGCTTTTTCTTGTTGTTAATTGTTGGGTCAAAATTAGCAAAGTAGCAGAAAAACAATACATAATTTGCTGCATCTCAGCTTCAAAAGCTGCATTGAATGCATGATTGTGCAAACAAAAAGAAATTGTGCACCAGTACTTCCTTCACTTTGATCTTGGCTTATAGCCTTTCAAAGTTGAATCATTTACCATCAGTATGGTAGTTGACTTTGGTGCTGTGTTCATCCTTATTGAAGGTGTTTGACACAATGCTAAAAAGCTTGATTGCAAGCCTACTGCCTCATTTCACTGCATTGGTGATTGAGAAAGCACTAGAGCATCATCCATTATACAGAAGCTACTGGTAAGCATGCTATCATGAAACTGACATACAATGGTGATGAACTCCAGGCAACCAAATTTTGATATCATTTTCCATAAACCTTCAAGACTGACTGTAATAAAGACCTTGGTCAGATCTTCAAATATTGTGTACAGAGTTTGTTCTGCTCATGGCATTTCTCCAATAGTTGTTGGGCAGTCAACACTATATTGACTATTCCTCAGACCTTTCTGAAGTCATGCTAGTTCTTAGGTAGATGACCATCTTCCAAGTGAAGAATCACCCTATTAAGGGAGACTCTGGCAAGATTCTTGCCAGCAATAACTAAGAGAGATTTCCCCTTCTCCCTGTTTTGTCACAGGAAAATCTGTTTCCTTTACCTTTATGGAGATGGATAATGGAGGCATCTTTGAATTCCTGAGGGATAACCTCCTCTTGTCAGGTAACCTGGAAAAACTCAGTAAGCTTTTGTATGAGCAATGGTCCCCCTGCTTTATAAATCTCAGCTGGAGTAGAATAGCATCAGGTGCTTTGCCATATGAAAGGAATCTAATGTCATTTAAAATCTCTTCTTCAGTTGGAACTTCAGTTAAGGAAGGATTGACTTTAACCTGAGATAAGTGATCAGTGACTTCCAAACTAATTGAGGGCAATGTGTTGAGAATACTGTGGAAGTGTTCAGACCATCTTTTGGGATCATGTCTTTATCACTAAACAATGTAGCTCCATCAGCAATGAATACTTAAGTTGCACCATAGGTCTTTGGCCCATAAATAGCCTTCAGGACATCACGAAAGTGCTTTGGTTTGTTACTATCAGCATAAAATTGAATTTCATCTGCCTTCTTACTGAGTCAAGCATGTTGCATCTCTCTAAGCTTCACTTCTTTTGATGGAATTAAATGCTAGAGGTGTATGAACTATCCTGCTGGTAAACCCTGTGGAGTTCTTGTTTTTTATTTAGCTCCTTCTGAATTTTCCCATCTTTTGTCTAGCAAGACTTGATGATTGTGAGGGTTCTTTTCCAGATGAGTAAATGCAATGCTGCGCAGCAAATCCCTGAAAGCTGCGCACTCCTTTTCTACTCCACTGTTGCTGATTGTGTTTTGGTTCAACTTTCTCTTCAAGTTAGCAACAGACTCTTGCTGCTCAGAGAAGCACTCTAATCTGTTGACATTAATTGTTTTGGTAATCATCTTGCCTCGGGGCCACCACTGTGACCACTCCAGAAAAGTGTGCATCTTGCTCCAGTTTCAGTAAGCTGGCCTTCATTTGCCAATTTTGTTTCACTCAGGACTACTACTTGGATGAGATACCTGCTGAATTCCTTTGCAACAAGAGCTGTTCATTTTCAGTTATACTGGATTTTATGTTGTCTTTAAGTGCACACACACCATATCCTGATGGTGAGTAGAGTCATTTGTGCCCCAGTTTTTGTACATTTTTTTTTTGTTTCCACTGCAGGGTGAGATCCCCACATGCTACGTAATCAGGGCAGGAGTGAATAAGCAGACAATTTTTAGGGCACTTTTTTTAGTTCCTTCCTCACATCAGGAGGTGAGCAGTGAAATCCTTAAAAATCTGCTCAGACACCCAAAGGGCTGCTGAATTTCATGACTGCTGAAGATGACCCTCTGGCCTGAGTTGCCTGTGGGCAGCACTGTGACTACAGTTCTCAGTGTATCCATACCGGCTACATTGTCACTTGCCTGTTGCTACAGGAATTTGAGATAGGTAAAAATGGGAAAATTTTATGGGTGATGTCTTTTGATTCACGTGACAATTGAATTGAAGTGAGACAGAGTTTCAGGAAAACTTGTAGGCTTCACTTTCTCTTCCAAAGTCATCACAGTCCAGTGGTAGGACAGAGTTAAGATAACTGGTGGTTGCTCCAGATGCATTGAATGGTCTTGGTGTCTTTGATGTCTAACCAAGCTCTTAGCACTCCACAGTGCCTGTTTCAGGTGTCCTCATGGGCATTGAAACAACTTGTTCTCATCTGCCTATTCCACCAGGGAAAGTCTTCATATGCTTGGAGTAGACACGCCCCCTAACCTACCAATGAGTTGGAGATCGCTTGCTTATCCTCAATATGGCTCATTCTCTCTGCAGAAACAGTTTACCAGAATGTGTGCCCTGGGCATGCTACATACCTTCTTGGAGTCATGGAGTTAGGTGCATCAGGTGGACACAAATGTGGAAAACAGCCCTATAAAGGACTTGGCAGCCTTCTTACTGAGGTACTCTTCTTCCCTGAACACACCCTAAACTCTCACAGAGTCAGACCTGAGTGAAATGACTCAACAAAAAGGAAATCTGAATTATCTCCCTCCTTCCTTCCCTTTCTTCAGTCATTTAGAAGGCAAAAACCAAAACAAAATATATACAGATACAGAAATATGTGTTCATATACACACATATATGTGCAAACACAAATATGTGTGTATATAAATACAAATATGCATATATACATATATAAATATACAAAATTAGTCACATAAAATTAAACTCAAGGAAAATAAATTTTCACATTGGCCATGTTCAAAAAAGAAGAAAAAACAAAAGAAGAAAATATGCTTCAGTATGGAATTTGAATCCATGTGCTCAAGTCAGAGCAAATTTTTTTATATATTTATTGCTTGTCTTTTCATTTATTTGCATAATTTTTCCAATGATTTCCTACCATCAACAGAACCCTCTCATATAATAAGCATAGTCAAGCTAAATGAATTTACTCGCTGGCCATATGTGAAATGTACACTTCCAGTACATTTCCATATATTTCCGATCTTCCATCATCTCTCAGAGCCCATGTTGAAATGCTCATGCTCGCTCTTCATTCAGTTCCTTCATCGAAGACTGAAGGTAATCATAACAAAATTAATAATAAATAACATTTTCTATTGCACTTTAAAGGCTTACAAAGTATTTTAAAAATACTGGGCTTTTTTTTATCCTCGTTACAACCTGGAATGTAGTCAATCAATAAACATGCTTGAAACACCTACTAGGTGTTGGCACTATGATGTGTTGGAGATACAAAGAAAAGCCAAAGGCAGTCTTTGCCCTGGAAGAGTTCCCAATCTAAGGGAGGAAGATAAATACATTAAAAAATATGAGAAAGGTGAGGAAGGGTACCCAGCCAGTGTGTGGGGAACACGATGAAGTCTTGCAGTCAGCTAAGAAATGATGAGGTAAGCATCCTCCTGAAATGGAGGATCTGGGAAGAGCTCTCTGGTGTGCCCCCTCTGCCCTCTCCAGTCAGAGGGAAGGAGATAACTAAGGAATCAAGGCACTTAGGAGGTGTGAGTTTTAGAATTGTTAAGGAGGTGCTATTATTTCTCACCTTTGTTCAGTCATTTCAGTACTGCCTGACCCTTCTTGACCCCATTTGGGGTTTCCTTGGCAAAGATACTAGAGTAGTTTGCCACATCCTTTTCTGGCTCATTTTAAAGATGGGGAAACTGAGACAAACAGGGAAAATGACTTTCCCAGAGTCACATAACTGGAAAGTACTTGAGATTGGATTTGAACTCTTTCTTCCTAACACTAGGCTTGTACCATTTAGCTGTCCCCACTATTACTATTGCCCTCTTTTTATAAATGGGGAAATCGAGGCACAGAAGAGGTGAATGACTTGCTCCAAGTTACACAGCTAAACAAATTTGTTTTGATTTCAGGTCTTCTTGGCTCCAGGACCAGTGCTCTTCCCACTGCTCCACACAGGCAGAAACATAATTTCTGTAGTTCAGCTCCTGAGGGCAAGTTCTGAAGACCATTAGGATGTCCTTTTTTCAAAGAAAAGAGTTTTTAATTTAATGGCTCTCCCACTGCTAATAACAGAAACTAATCACTATAATCTGGAAATATTTAATATGATTTTTAAACCCAGCTTCCTAAGACATATTTTCTGTATAATATTTGGTCTTTAGTTACCAAGCCTACCATTCCAAATAGCTCTATACAGAAGGTGGCTTGGTGTGGGTAAGAAGTATTATCTCATTGAGGATGGCTAAAAAAGTAAAACCGTAAATGTTGTGTTAGTAGTTCTTCAGCTGTGAGAAGAAGATAAACACAAATTACCTTGTCTACAATTTTTATAAGCTCATCCTTCCTCCTTTAAAAACTTGATACCAATATGCTTAAAAAATAAGGGGGGAAATGGATGGAGTGAATTGTATTTGAACCTCCAGAATCCTGAAAGGACCTTTACTGATCATAGTTTGAGAATTACTGATCACACTGCTGAGAACAAAGAGTAGCCAGTTTCCCCTACTGATATGTTCTGGTATTTTGCCTGATTCTTGAACCAATTCTGGTTTCCTTCATCTTTCTCAGAGGCCCAGACTTGGGCCATTAATACTTTTTCACTACTCACTCATGTTGTTTTACAGCTCCAAATAAAGAGTACATACCATGTGTCGTGCTGAAAAGATAACTCAAACATCCTACTGTTTTATAGATTTTTTTTTGACCAGTGCTACACTAGTTCTATTACTTTCTGTATTTTGCTGTGTCTGTTCTATCTCTCTGGTTCGTTTGACATCCGCAGAAGTATTTCATGACACTTTTCAGGAAGGCATTCCAGAAAGAAATAAAAGATAAACTATGAAATATTCACTACCACAATCAACCTTGCCTACAACCTGCCTGAGAGAATCAGGGAGGTTAAGGAAGATATTGGCCTTTTAAATCCAAACTGTCTGTTTCCCATTATGTGTCTGCCTCTTCATCTCACTTCTGTTTATACCACTGAAGTTCCTTCTTGGGAGCTATTGAAGTGGTGGTAAGAGCAAAATCTTGCTTTAAGCACTCATCATACAAATTAAATTTAAAGAAAGAGCTATTGGCATTGCTGCTGAGTAAGTTCTTCCAGTACATTGCACAGACACTCTACAAAATTGCCTACTGACCTCTTCCATGGGCCAGAGATGCTCATGGCCTAATAGCCAATAGTATCTATCACAGGTGACATTTACAGTGAAAAGTCCTGTACACTTCTGCCAAAAGAGCACGCCCACTGAAAACAGGCCATTTAGGATGAAATGGTATATTAAATTAAACTGCACTCCCAATTGAAAAATGAGTTGTAAGAGGAGAAATAAAACACTCCTGCAAGGGAACCAAATAAGGGAAAACGAACCTTTGAATGCAACGAAAATTCCTTTGGTCTGATGCCCCAGGTGTAGAAAACATGGTATCAAGAAATAGGTATCCAATTATACAATCTAAAGTCATTGTAATTATGTGTAGGCTAGCGCAATTTGCAATGTTTTTTGTGGGAAGAATTTCTCAGTGGAGACCAGGGGTAGACTCACAAAGACAAAGTTGTTAGGTAGCTCCAGAGGTAAGGTGATTTGATAGGGAGCAATATGACTATTTAGCTCTGACTGAAATTCCATACCTGAAGATTTCTACCTTATCCTAAAGATTTCATTAATGGTGGTATATTAAAGCAGCTAGGTTATACTAAGAAAGAGCATTGGACTTGAAATTAGGAAGACTTTAGTTCAAATCCCACCTCAAACAGTCACTACCTGTGTGACCCTGGGCAAGTCACTTAATAACTGCTTGTCATAGTTTTTGCATCTACAAAATGAGAGATTTAGACCAAATGAACTCTAAATTTCCTTTTGACTATGACTTACTACATGGTTCTCTAATAAATGTTAAATGATCTTGAAGGATATAGTAAACATTTAGTATTAATCATTTCTGGTGGCACACAGTGGATAGACTGCCTGGCCAGGTAGCAGGAATACTCATCTTCCTGAGTTCCTGGCTTTGTGACTCTGGGCAATTCACTTAACCCCATCTAACTCAGCTTTCTCATCTATAAAATGATCTAGAGAAGGAAATGGCAAAACACTTCAGTATCTTTGCCAAGATGACCTGACTGAAACAAATGACCAAATAACAACAAAATTATTCATTTCTAATCCTAGAACTAGCCTAACTAGATCAATCAATTTAATCAAGTCATTTAGCTTCTCTGGGCATCAGTTTGTCCATCTATTAAAGAAGACAATATTAGATAGTTTTTTTTAATTCCCTTTGTGCACTGTATCTGACATTCTATGGACTTTATAATCATGACCTTCTACTCTTAGCTCATCTTGGAACTTCCCTTAGCTCCTGCTATTTCATCTCTGAGAACAGTGGATAATCCATTCAGCATGGACACCTCTTCCTTCCCTTAAGCCCTGCCCATCTTTTCTGATTTATTTGTTCCTCCTGGAGCCTTAAATTTGTGGAAGGGCCTAGGCTGACCTAACTTCATTCCCCTCCTAGCACTTTTCTTGACTTTGTCTGGATTTTAAATGTCCTAATGCTAGGTACCTTCTCCTTCCACCCATCTTCCTTTTCAGCTCTCTTTTTTCCATTGTCTTCCTCCATTGCAATGCTTTGCGTCTATTTGTACTCCCATTATTTAGTGCATTGTCTAGGTCATGGTAAATGATTAATAGATGTTTATTTTCTTCCTTATTTTAAGATAAAAAACAAAGTTATTGATATTATATATATAGTATATAATGAGTCAAACAATATTACATACATATAGCACTTTGCAAGATTTAAAGGACTATATAAAAGCTAGCTAGTATGATTATTGCTATATTGACATACGTATGTACTCATATATGTGTGTATATAAAATTTAAGATAGGTAAGTAAATACACATATAGAATATACACATACAGAATACATAGATGCAGAAGAGACAGATAAAATTTAATGATGATTGAAATAAGCCTGTTTTTTGTGTTCCCTTCTGCATTTATTTCTACATATATACTTAAAATTTTTTCTTGCTACTCTTTCCATAGCTAATACTCCTCTCTCAACTACTATCATTTCCCTCACTACTAGAGTTCAACCTCTCTTGAAACAAGTATAACCACTCCCCTAAAACACAGGAACACATCAGTCATGTCTGAGAAAGCAAATCCCATTCCACTTCTCTAGTCTATTTCTTCTGTCAGGGAAGGAAGTGTGTTTCTTCATCAGTCTTTTGAAGTTACTATTTTTCTTTATTTTTAATAGATAAACCTTTAAAGAAATTAAAGACTTAAAATGGTGGCAAGAATGTAGTCAGTGAATCCTACAAAGGCATGAAATCTGCTCAAAGATACAGAGGTCAGAGGTAGAATTCAGAATTCCAGGAACAAGAAATTTTAAATATGTCCAGAATGGTAACCAATTGCTAAGGTCTTTTAAATCTAAGCTTGGTAAATTTTATTGTAGCTAGAGCCACTAAAATTGTTTAAACAGAGAAGTGACATGGATTGGACAGAACCTGGAGTAATCAATGGAAATTATATGGATAGTTTTGTCACTGTTATAAAGTTATCTAATAATTAGAATTGTCCAAAAAAGTAATGCTATGCTTCAGAATAAAACAATCCCCCTATTGCTCCAGATCCTTGGATAGAAGGTTGATGGAAGTTATTGGGGATCTTATGGTGGATATTACTGTTACAACAAGGGTTAGATTAATTCCCTCTGAGATAATTTCTAATTCTGTGATTGCTATTTCCAAGGAATAACAAAAATTGAAATTCACATGTAATTTCAATAAACATTTATTTATTAGTGGTTAGATTTGGTTGGGGTATTATTTAAGGATACTTTAGTATAGTGTAGCTGTATGTGTTTCTCATGATAAAACTAATAGTCTTATTACTCATTTTTATAACACTGCATTTTACAAAGTGATTTCCTTACCAAATAACACAAGCACTATTATTTCCATTCTGCTCTTGAGGAAAATGTGACTCTAGGAACATAATGGATTTGCCCAAAATCGAGTTAGCAAGTGACAGAGCTAAGATCTGAACCCAGATATAGTCATTGGAAGTCTTATATTCTTTCACCTTATCACTTTCAAAACAACAACAACACACTTTTCCACATTTAGCCTAATTAATTGAAAATTGCTATCTATGCAAACTTGTCCTGCTAGGTCAAATACATATGAATGGGTAGTTCGATTGGATATGGGCCAGACTTTTTGCAATTGCAATTGCAGTTTACAGATTATTTTAACAAATTAATTCTTAAAATTCCTTGATACTCAAGTGATTTAAGAGGTCTTTTTACATATAAACATAAAATGATTGTATTCAGTTTTTGAATGTAAGACCTACAGCAAAATGTTTTCTTGAAAATGAGATTAGAAGTCATTGAAATGTAACACCATACAAAAAAATTTCAGCTGTCATTTTCATCCTTTTCTTAACTCTAGCTGGCTAATCTTAATCTCTGAAACATCAGCACATTTACTAAAATTGAAAATTCAGATACAGATGATATCTAAAGTGAAGACATTTCTATTTGGGCAGGTGTAACCCTTTTTTACCCTGCTTGCTGAAAGAATGCTTCTAATCCTCAACCTCTTATTACTAACTCTAGACTATTTAAATATTGATTTTCTTTGTTTCGCTATGTACCTTTTCCATGAAAATATTTCTTCATATGTAATACACATTCATCCACACAGTCATAATTTTCTGTAATATTGTACCTAGAACAAGTCAAACCTGGATTAGACCCAAAAGATTGTTAATTTGTTAGGTATTCTTCAAATTTCAATACTTTTTCCTTTCTAAGCCAAGGTTTTCTGTTTGACCCCCGAGGGAAGAATTAATAGGAGCAAGTAGTAAAAGATACTGAGGGTCTTGTCAGAGTATGGAAGAACTTCCTAAAATTTGAGCTATTTTAAAATGGAATGAGATAACCCTACAGGCACTAAATCCTGTCAAGTAGAGACTAGATGACCCAAAATTCATGAAGCAGGAGGGATTAATCCTTCAGGATTAGATAACATGAATTCTAAGGTTCTCTGCACTAGAAGATCACACAGTACTACGATGCTATAAAATCTAATCCTCCTTCTTCATTCCTTTTGCATATTAACATCTCTAAAGTATCTGATAATAGCAGCCAGGTGGCACAGTAGATACAAAGTGTTTTATCTGGAATCAGGAAGACTTGTCTTCAAATGCTGCCTCAGAAAATACTTGCTGTGTGACCATAGGGATATCACCTAACCTCTCTTACTCGTCTCCTTATCTGTAAAACAGGGACAATGCTAGCACCTGCATCACAAAGCTGTTGTGAGGACCAAAGGAGATAACATATGTAAAGTGCTTTGTAAATAGTCCAGTCCCTATCAATAATTAATTAATTAAAATAAATAAGAAAGAAACTCCATTTTCCTTAACTTTGGTAACACCAAACATAGTTTTACAAAATCTAAGTTTAAATGACAGTGATATGGTACTACAAAAAGTTTATAATCAAGCAACTTTGACAAAGAGGAAAGACAGGTTACACATCATTCAAAAAATCACGATGAATCATATGAAAATATGTTTAATAAGAATGCATGTGTAGAACCCATAAAAGATTACATGCCATCTCAGGGAGGGAGGGAGGAGAGAGGGGGAGAAAATTTAAGACTTATGGAAGTGATTGTTGAAAACTGCAAAGAAATAAATTAACTTAAAAAAATCACAATGAGGCTGGACAGGAACTGTGAGTCTATAACAGTAGAGACTAATTCGGTGTCCTTCTGATTAGAAATACTAACAGTAATTTCGTTTGTCCTGGAATTTTAAACAAGCCATATCAGAAAATGTGGATGTTGTCATAGAAATATGATTATATCCTTACTTAGAAGAGGGGAAATTCTGGTTGAAGGAGAATTTATCATTTTTTGAATAAGAAGGGCCAGGGTTTATAAAGGAAGAATATCAGAATTGCAATGCTAGTCTGCTGCCATCAGTTACAACCTGCAATTAAATAGAAACACTCCCTATATCAGAGGTTCTGGAACTTCATTATTTTTTCTCCCAGCAAAATGCATGCATGCAAGCACACGCATGCACACATACACACACACACACACTCACGTTGCTATTGGGAATAATCACATATTATAGAAGAGTTGGGAGACTCACAAATGTGTACGCCACTGCAAGTGTTAAGTTTCACATAACTCATGTCATTCCTGATGGAATTTTGTGGCACACTAGGGTGCTGTAGAATATTTTTTGAGAACCGCTGGTTTGCAATATTTTAAAAATGTATTATTCCTCCTTACCTTTAAATCTTATAACCATTAGCTTTAGGTGCCACCTCCTAGGGGAACCCTTGTCTGAATCCTGGAATCCCTGTATATTTCTCTTCTCTTCTCTTCTCTTCTCTTCTCTTCTCTTCTCTTCTCTTCTCTTCCCTTCTCTTCCCTTCCCCTCTCCTTTCCTCCCCTTCTCTCCCCTCTGTGTGTGGTGGCAGAGAATTTTTTCATATGCATTATCAATATTTTCATAATATGTATTATTTGAATATGACATATAATAATAGCAAATATACATAACAGTTCCATGTCCAAATGTTTCCATTTTGATGTTAAATTTCTGTCCTAGTGTTTGCTAATTTCATTTGTTACAAGATTTAGCATTCTTGATGTTAGTTTAATTTTCATTTGTATTGATTCTCACATATTTTCTAGCTTCTACCTATGTAATTGTTTTCTTCCTCCTCCTCCTCCTCCCCCTCCTTCTCTCTCTCTCTCTCTCTCTCTCTCTCTCTCTCTCTCTCTCTCTCTCTCTCTCTCTCCCCACTCCGCCCCTTTCCAGACCTATATGAAACATTGATTCAGAATCCTCCCTACCTTCATGTCAGTAGCCTTACTTTTTAACAGGAATTCTCTTTTTCTGTGGCACAAATAATATTAAGTCTATCCATCTTTTTCCTTACTCCTTTTTACTTCTCATGCACTCTTGAATTAAATCTCCCCTCTGAATTTTGTTCATAGAGCCTTTCTTTCAATTCTCTCAATGGCCTTCATATGAGATGAGACGGAGCAAACAAAAGACTTATGCTGGGTTCATCTGATTCCTTCCCTCCTTCCTTCCTTACTTCCTTCCTTCCTTCCTTCCTTCCTTCCTCCTTCCTTCCTTCTTTCCTTCCTTCCACACTCTGAAGCACATACGTTGCACAAATGTAGGTCCCTGACCAATCTCTACTTGAGGGCTCTTTTCTGGACACTCCTGGCTCCAGGATGATTATCCATAGTAACTATGGCTCTTTCCCTCCCAGCTTCATTTACTTACTTCTTTTTTTGTTTCTTTTGCTCATTAAGGGGTCATTCTCTGAATACTTCTTAAAGAGGCCTGCTCACTGAATAAGAGTCACCTCACTCTAAGTGAGTATAGTGCTTAGACAAAAAAGGCCAAGGCCTCCCATTGCATCCTGGGTCATCTCCAGTCATTCTGACGAATATCTGGTCACTGGAGGAGAAGTGAGGCTGGTGACCTGCACAGCCCTTCCTCACCCAAAACAAAGTCAAGTGCAAGTCATGTCATCATTTCTCTGATGTCATGGTCTTCTTTGGCAACAAAGGATGAATACAGACAGGCAGACTTATACACTCCAAAAATCTTTTGATATGCCTATAACCAAATCTTACATTTTGCCCCTGGAAGCACCCTGAGTTCTAATAGGTGAGCTTTTTTGATGCTTTTACTTTTCTTGTCTAGATCCAAGGCTCCATATCACTTTCCAACCACTTCAAAACTATTTCATGAAACATACACTGCCCTTCCCCTATATTCCAGTTTCCTTTATGTGTAGCATAATTTAAATGTAAATTTAAATGTAAATTCTTTGAACACTAGGACTACCTTTTTTTTAAATTTATAATTCCAGTTCTTAGCGCAGTCCCTGGCATATTATGTATTTAATGAATGCTTTAGTACTCATTCACTTCTTCAATTTTTGCCCACAAAAGGGTTTTAATCCAAATATTCCTCATTCTGTTATTGTCCAACTCTTTATTTGAAAAAAAAAAGACAACAAAACTTATATTTGTGGAAACTCATTCTCAGAAATATAAATTCATTAAATATGCCATGGGGCTGGGAAATGAGCACTTGGGATATAAAGTCAGAAGATTTGGATCAAATGTAGTGTCTGTTGCTAACACTTTTATATCCTGGCATACCCTATTTTTGTTTGATTTTTTTTCATTTCTCTTGACCTCATTTCCCTCACATTAAAAATACAGAGATTGGATTAGATAGATGCTGGTGATATCAGGCTATCTAGCCTGAGCAGTTCCTTCCTATCTTCCCCACCTCTATTCTCTTCCAGTTCTAGAATATTACTATTTTTTCCTTCGTGTACAACACCCACAGTAGTTCTTGGTCATTAGACAAGGTTTGACTAAATCAAAGAGAGGATAATCACTGTTCACCCAAACAACTCCCTACTTGACGACTCTTTGGGAAACATACTTTGGTCTGGGCAATCCTATTTCCAGAGACACTGGGTCATGGAAGAGGCATCATGGTACAATAGGAAAAGCAATGGCTCTTGAGTTGGAAGACTTGGCCTGAGTACAGTTTCTAATATTCACCATTTGAACATCCTACCCTTTGGACATCAGACACCACATCTAATAAATGAGCTGGTTGTGCCAATTTCCATGATCACTTCCCTCTTCAATTTCTATGATTGTGAAGCTAATAGTTTCTTTACCCACAGTGTTCCATTCAACCTCTAGGATGATTCCTGTCCCTATGTCATGTGCTTCACTAATAAATGTTCTCTGATTATTCACTTAATTGCTGCTATTGCTGCTGTTTTCCCTTCATTCTCAAAGAAGACCATGACAACAGGGAAGTGATGCCATGACATGCAAATGATTTGGATTTAAGCGAAGGAGGGCTGTGCAAAGTCACCAGCCTCACTTTTCTCCTCCACAGTCATCTGGGTCCAGTGGCCAGATATGGATCAAGACAAATGGAGATGGCCCAGGCCAAAATAATGCTTCAAGAGGGGAACTGATTTTTCTCCTCCTTTGCTCATATTCTTGTATGTTTCTGAATTTCCACTGTATCTTCTTCAGATGAGGCAGCTGCTGATGCAATGGATAGAACACTGAGGCTAAAGTTAGGAATGCATGAGTTCAAAGCCAGCCTCAGATTCTTACTAGCTGTGTGATCTTGGACAACTCATTTGACTCTTTGCCTCATTTTCCTCAAGTTTAAAGTGAGGATAAAAATAGCAACTTCATAAGATTGTGAGGATGTGAAGAAATAACATTTTTTAAAAATCACTTTGTACAGAGCCTGACACATAGTTGTACAATATAAATGTTTATCTTCCTCCTCCTTGTGCATTTTTGTTTCACTGACCCTCATTTGTGATACTTCTTTAAAAAAATGAATTCTTCCCCTTACTCCTTTCTTCTGATCTAATTTTCCTAGATTCCCCTTTTTGAATTTCATTCATAAATGATTTCGTTTGTTCTTTTATGGTGCTCAGACAAGATAAGAGTTTAAAATGACAATGATATTTTCTCTTCCTTGAAGCAGGTAAATATTGGTTCCACTGATTAGTATTTTTAAGTTACCAGGACTTGATTCCTTTTCTTAAGTTGCTTTTCTTTGATGAATTTGCATGACAAATAAAAGTCATCATCACCTCTGGCTTCTTCCATAGGAAGGATCCTTATTGCTTCCTTTTGCTGAAAATCCATTTTTTTTTTCTCTTTCATGATTAAGCTCAACTGACATGATATGGTGTTTTGGAGTGCAAGCCAATTTCTTTAGCTTTTAGAATATCAAAGCTTAGGTATTTTTCCCCTTGCATTTCTCATAGATAAGAAACAATATAATATTATTTGTGCAGATTTTCCTTGGCATATGAAGGATCTTCTTACTCTGCTTAGTATTGAAGTTCTGAAGCTTTGCCCTGACAGTTATGGATGACTTGAATTTCACAAGTTTGCTCTTTTTGCCTTTTGTAGAGATACTATAAAACATTTACTTTTGCTATTTATTTATGATTGCACAATCACAGATTTAGGGCTAAAAGGCCTTTATTGTTTTGTTAATATAAAACCTTCATCTTAGTGATGAAGAACTGATGTCTATTGAAATAAATTGATTTGTTCAGAATCAAATAGGTAATGACGTATATGTGTGTGTGTGTGTGTGTGTGTGTGTGTGTGTGTGTGTGTGTGTGTGTATGCCAAGACATGTATCTAAGTCTTTGGATTTCAAAATTATTGAAATAATCTTGTATGATTTGCAGAAGTATGTTCATCAAGTTTTTTTTTTTAATTTCATCATTTCTCTACAGATTATCCATTAAGGGTCAGATTGTCATTTCACATTCTATGGTATATACAGATCTCAAGGGTTCATGAAAAGATAAACTTTATGAATCTTTTAGTTATGTTGATGTTTTCTGAAATTTTTCTACCTCTATGTCTCTGTGTTTGAAATCTACACATTTCCTTTTCAGAGAATCTATTCAAACAGGTTTCACAATCATTTGTACTCAGTAATTTTCTCATTTTACAATATTCTTTCTGAGAGCTCTAATTTTTAACCTTTATTTCTTCCCTGAAACCTTTGTTTCTTGATCTTAAAAAAAAAATACTATCATCTTGGAGTCTTTCTCTGTATTTTTATGGTGTCTTTTTGTGGTTGCTATATTTTCCTCTGTTCCAAAGTTTATTCATTGCTTTCTTTTGCTCCAAAATATATGTATTGGGACTTTTTTTGTCCACTTAATAATTTTTTTCAGTATTTTCATTTGTTTTCCTCATTCTAAATTATTTTATATTTCCTTATTGTTTCCAAATTATTTTATATCACTTTGTTATTAATTGCAGTTAATTTAAATTGTCTGGCACATTTCTTGCTATCTTGAGGTAATGGATGGGGTAATGGATGGACTTATAAATGATCTTTCATTCACTCATATTGCCACAACTTTCCCTGTGTTCTTTGTCCAATATCAAGCTGTTTCTCTTTTGGCAGCATTTTACTCAGGAAAGCATCTAATTTCATCCACCATATTTTTCTTACCTTGTCGAAATGAAACAGATTGTGACAAGTATTGAGGAGATAACATAAGTTTTATTTTGCACTATTAATATAGTCACACATACTTAAAACACTTCTATCCATTATGTTTCTGTAAAGAGCTTCCCCTATCGAAATGTCTGAAAATTCACTTTGGTTTTTTGTCAGACATCTTTTGTTATTAAAATAGTCCTAGTCGCCAACATTCCCTCATCTTCACAAAGCATCAGTTGAAAACTGTAGAAATGGTTCATGTTGTTGCTATTTTAATCTGGTAGATGAACAAAAACAAAAAGAAAAGAAGAAAAATTCATTTTGAAATGAAAATAAAAAGCTTGGCATGTTATGAAAAAGACTCAGGTCAAATGAAATTGAAAGGCAAGAACTGGGCCAAAGCCAGATAACTTGTATATTCTGCTTTTCAAAGGGTGAAAGAAAAAGGCTTGGTTTCAAGTGGCTGCTCTGTGACCTGCATAGGTAGCTTTCCACAGCACACAAACACACACACACACACACACACACACACACACACACACACACATAAAATGCAGAAGTTATGGCATTTGTGGAAAATCAAAATGAATTGAAGAGAGAGAGAGAGAGAGAGAGAGAGAGAGAGAGAGAGAGAGAGAGAGAGAGAAATAAAACTAAAAAGACAACAAGCATCCAAGACTTCAAGTAGGTAGTTGCTGCAGTCATGACAAGTGCTTAAAGGGAAAAAAAGAAAAAGAAAGAGTAAAGATTTGGTTATCCTTAAAGTCTTAAAAGGAAATGAAGAGTTTATCACCAGATATCATTGCTTTACATTGCTGATAAAAAATGGCATAATAGATTTCCTGTGATCCTAGAAGGAAGTACATCAACATTTTAGTTCTTATTATCAATAAAAATGATAATATATGTATATATATATGTATATGTACATGTACATATCAATTTTTTTGCCATGTAGTATTAAGAAGACTTAAAGATGCTAATCCTGGGTACAAGATTGGTTATTGTGTTCTTCAATGATTCTCAGACCCATTATAAAACTCTAACTCCTTCAGATTTCCTTTCCTGGTGCCCCTGACTTCTAATGCCTCTCATTGTGTGATTGCCTTCAGTCTATTCCACATGTGTGTTGTATTTACTTAACTATTCACATTTTACATGTTGTCTTCCCCCATTAGAATGTAAGTACCTTGAGGACAAGGACTGTTTCTATCTTCCTTTGCGGCACTAATGCCTAAAAAAAGGTCAATATTTTATATATGTTTTGTTAACTAAAAGACTGACTGGTCAATTGACACACCAAATTTCAATATATATATTGAGTGTCTCCTGTGTTTAGAATTACTATGTCTCCTGTAATAGAAACTATTTTAGTATCTAATGAGCCTAGGAGTACCCTTGCTCTACATCTCATTTTAACATTATCATCAACGTGACTATCACTACCAAAATTTCATCATACAACATTTGCTTGGTAGATACCATATTTTAAAGATTCAAAGAGGTATAAAACAATGTTAATTAAATTTCTTCTGTAACTATATTATTTTTTTTTCAGAACACCTCAGAAGATTCTTATGAATTAAATTTCGTATGTTTGGATACTAGCAATATCCTGGGAATATTGTACCCAGTAATTAAAATACTCAGATTTCTCTTTGAAAACGTGTCTATTCATATCAAGTACACCAGATAAATAAATTAGCATAAATATGCTTGTGCGCATACATATATAAGCAGATATATGTATACATACATACATATATATACACATATACATATACTTGTGTGTATATACAGACATAGATAGATATTTGGAGGGGGAAGTAGCCAAGAAAAAATATCAAAAATATTTGTTCATTCAGAAAGGGAAATTAGTCAAATAGACACATCTGTGCATTTGTAACAGTAACAAATCTTTATGAAATATTTATTTCATTCACAAGAATGATGTTTTATCTACCAGCATTAGGCATATAGTTTGGAGGAGCTACTTAGAGTGCTATAACTGTGGAAGGCACCAGATGACATGTGAATGCATTTGACCAATCAGGCACTAGAGTTGCCAGCTTAATATTGAGCATGCACAGAGTGAACCTCCTGTCTCCCACTTTCCCTTTTTTCTACATTCTTAGTTTCATCCTGGGGCTGCTATATCTCAGGATAGATATATTCAAATAATAATTTATAACTCATTTTAACATACTGATTCCAAAGGTCCTTGGTTTCCTGAGTTTATGGGACAACTATGTGTTAATGTGGATAGATTGGCAGACTTGGAGTCAAAAAGGTCCAAGATCAAATCAAGGTGTGTACACTCACTAGTTGTGCACAAATTCACTCAAATAGTCTTTAGATTAAAATGCATTTACTTCCTTGAAAATAAAAATTAAGAGAGGCAGAGCCATGACAGTGGAATAAAAGCAAGGATTTCATTGAGTTGTCCATGAAAGTCCTCTAAATACCTGTAAAAATGACTCTAAACAATTCTAGGGGGGCGAAGCCAAAATGGCAGAGTAGAAAGACTCACCTATGCTAGGTCCGAAACCCACAGCCCATAGATTTCCTGTAAAAAGAACTGACAAATTCTGGAACAGTGGAAGCCACGCATAAACACAGTGAAGGAGATTTCCGTTGCAGAGAGTCCTGAAAAACCGACTGCAAAGGTACCCCCGGAGGGGAGCGAAGCCCTGCCTGGCCGAGCGCTCCCCTCCCCCGCCCAGGCCACGCAGCACTGAGAGGAGCAAGCAGACCCAAGCAGGCGTCAGGGACCTGAATCTCCGACAGCTGCAAAGGTCCCTCCACCCACAGGTCAGTGAGAGAGACGGGCTGAGAGGGGAGCGGGGGATCTCCGAGACTCAGACCCCCTGGGAGGCCGCCACTGCAGCAGAGGCAGCTACAGGCAGAGCAGGCTGGAACTCGACCACAGCTCCATTACAAAAGATCTCTGCATAAACCCCCTGAGGGAACTGAGCCTGAGAGGCAGCCCTGCCCCCACCTGAGAACCAGCAGATAAGCCCCCATTGAAGAGCACTCAGGCCTGCCCCCAAAAGCCCTGAGGCTGGGGAGCAGCATTTGAATCTCAGACCCCAAGCACTAGCTCATCGGATCTAAACCAAGGGGGTGGAGAGGACTCTCAAAAGTCAAGTAACTGGCTGGGAAAATGCCCAGAAAAGGGAAAAAAAACTAAGACCATAGATGGTTATTTTCTTGAGAAATTAGTTCCGCCATTCATCTCTGAGGACGATGAAGAGATATGCTTACCATCAGGTAAAGACATAGGAGTCAAAGCCTCTGTATCCCAAATATCTGAAATAGATACCCCATGGGATCAGGCCATGGAGGAGCTCAAAAAGGATTTTGAAAATCAAGTCAGACAGGTGGAGGAAAAACTGGGAAGAGAAATGAG
>CM053773.1:120221412-120259142 GCA_028658325.1 Potorous gilbertii
AAAAGAGAAGATGGGGACAAGAGAAGGGAGGGACGATAGAAGAGAGGGCAGATTGGTGATAGGGGAAATTAGAATGCTCAATGTATTGGGGTGGGAGGAGGGGACAAATGGGGAGAAAATTTGGATCCCAAAATTTTGTGAAAATGAACGTTAAGAAGTTAAATAAATAAATATATATTTAAAAAATATTTTATTTTAAGCTAGTTACATATTTGATGTTATAGTTTTCTTTGTTAGTAGCTTATAATTTACTAAACTTCAAATTTCAACCAATACTGTGTCTGATCCAACTTTTGCATCTTCCCTAGCACCCTTTTCTATACGTAGCAGAAATTTCAGTAAATGTCTGTAACCTTAATGAATGAATATGTAGCACTCCCCTTTGGACTGGCTTCTCAACTTTCATTTACACTATTGCTCTAAATTCTCAGAGTCCACTGGCTATAGAACTCATCTCCCATCCAGATTCTATATATCTTTCCTCGTTTTGATACCAAAAAAGAGCATCACCATCCATGTTAACCTTTCTGTCAAGCAACTTCTCACAATGGTTCTAAATACAGACAGTGTGTGACATATAACATAATGACTATTTCTTAACTTCACGTGGGTTGTGGGATAAAAGCAAACACTTATTAATCACCTACTGTATACCAAGCTCTTTAGTTGACATTTTACTATTTTTACCTCATTGACCCTCACAACCACCCTGGGTGATATTGTTGTCATATTCACATGACAGTGGAGGAAACTGAACCACAGAAAGGTTAAATGACTGAAGTCTGAGGTCAAAGTTGAATTCAGATCTCCCTGACTCCAAGTCAAACCCTCTGCCCACCGCATTATCTGGTTGTCTATTCATAGGAATAGTATACATTATACTAACCCTCAGTGGAATAGCCAGAGACCAATTTGAATTTCAAGAACCCTGCTGAGTTTCCAGTTTCTGAAACTGCCTCAACTCATCAGAGCCATATTACACATTATCCTGGATGTCATTGCCTTTCTAGCCCATGAGATAGAGATCAACTGGACAATAAGGAGGCTCTTATTATTATTGATGGTAATATGAGATTATTGTTAAAATTATTCATTTTGTTTGATGAAGTTCAAATAGATATTCTAAAACAAGTTATTGCATTGTATGTTATCATAATGTTTATAAAATGTTATATAATTGTTATAACATCACTGCAATGTTATAAGGTTAATGCAATACTTATACTTAATGTAATTGAAAAACAAATAAATATTTATTAACCACTCACAGTATGCAAGGATCTTTGCTAAGTGATGAGAATAGAAAGGTAAAAACACAGTCCTCACCCTCAAAAACCAAACATTTTAATGAAAGAAAGAACATACAAATAGTTATGTATACACACAAGATATAGAGGATAAATAGAAGGAAATTCAGAGCAAAAGAATTACCAGAGAAGATAAAATGACATGGAATAGAAGGAAAATAAAGAAAAGTCTCATGCCAAAGCTAGTTTTTGAGTCAATTCCTGAATGAAGCCAGGGACCACCAAAAGACTGAACCAGGATATAGACAGAGGGAGGAGATAAGATGGTGGAGTAGAAGCAGGGACCTGCTTGATCTCCCCCCACAAAACACTCAAAAAACCTGAAAAAAATGACTCTAACCAAATTTTAGAGCAACAGAAGTCACAAAATGACAGACTGAAGCAAATTTGCAGCCCAAAACAACCTGGTAAGTCAACAACAAAAAGGGTCTATCACCCTTAACTGTGAGTGGAGCGCAGTCCCATGTGGGCTGCACTGACACAGACTGGGCTAGAGCAGGCCCTAGAAGAATGAATCACTGGTGGCTACAGTGGTTTACAGACTTCTTAACCCACAAAAGCCAGAGTTCAATGTGGAGGATCTCTCACCTGGCTGAGAAGGGAGTATGGTCCAGCCCCAGGGGTGGAGCAGTCACTGTTCTAGCAGCAATTGGCTCTGTAGGCCTCCAGTTAACATAGAGCTGAAAAGTCAAGTAATTGAGCAAATAGGGACAGGGAGAAACAGACTATAGATTCTTACTTCCTCAGTGAAAGGTATTTTCTTACATCATTGGTGATGAGGAAGATCATAACATACAACCAGAAGAAGACAACAAAGTCAAAGCTCCTACATCCAAAGCCTCCAAGAAAAAAATATGAATTGATCTCAGACAACAGAATAACTCAAAAAAGGATTTTGAAAATCAAGTAAGAGAAATAGAGGAAATATTGCAAAAAGAAATGAGAATGATGTAAAAAAATCATGAAAAATGAGTCAACAGCTTGCCAAAGGAGACCCAAAAATTCTGAAGAAAATAGCACCTTTAAAATTAGACTAACTCAGATGGCAAAAGACGTTCAATAAGTCATTGAGAAGAAGAGTGCCTTAAAAAGGAGACTGGGCCAAATGGAAAATGAGGTTCAAAAGCTCACTGAAGGAAATAGGTCCTTCAGAGTTGGAGTGGAGCAGATGGAAGCTAATGACTTTACGATAAATCAAGAAATTACAAAACACAACCAAAAGAATAAAAAAAGTAGAAAACAATATTCAGTATCTCATCGGAAAGACTACTAACCTAGAAAACTGAATGAGGGGAGATAATTTAAAAATTATTGGACTGTCTGAAACCCATGATCAAAAAAGAACCTAGACATCATCTTTCAAAAAAAATCAAGGAAAACTTCCCTGATATACTAGAAAAAGAGGGTAAAATAGAAAGGGAAAGAATCTACTGATCACCTCCTGAAAGAGATCCCAAAAGGAAAACTCCTAAGAATATTGTAGCCAAATTCCAGAATTCCCAGTTCAAGGAGAAAATATTACAAGCAACTAGAAAGAAACAATCCAAGGACTGTGGAAAAACAGAATAACACAAGATTTAGCAGCTTCTGCATTGAGATCAGAAGGCTTGGAATACAGAGGGCAAAGAAGGCATGAGTATAACCAAGAATCACCTACCCACCAATATTGAATCTAATAATTCAGGACAAAAGACCAAATGGAATTTCAATGAAATAGAGGATTTAAAAGTATTCTTATTGAAAAGACCAGTTGAATAGAAAATTTGCCTTTCAAATACAAGAACTGAGAAACATGGAAAGGTAAACTGGAAGAAGAAACCATAAGGGATTTATTAAAGTTGAACTGTTTACATTCCTATATAGAAAGATGATATTTATAACTCAGAAGGCCTTTTGCAATGTCAGGGTAGTTGGAGGGAATATGTGTGTGTGTGTGTATGTGTATGTATGTATATGCAAATATATATATATATATATATATAAAAATACGTGTGTGTGTTGTGTATATATGTATGTGCATATATATATATATATATTGTTTGTGTGTGTGAGCTGATTATGAAGGGATGATATCTAAAAATTAAAATTAAGTATTGAGAAGAATGCACTAAGAGAAGGAGAAAGGGCGAGGTAGAATGTAATAAATCATCTCACATTAAAGAAGCAAGAAAGGGCTTTTACAATGGAGGGGAAGAAGGGAAAGGTGAAAGGGAATAAGTGAGCCTTACTTTTGTCTTCAGGAGGGAGAAATTCACACTCAATTGTGTATAGAAGTTTATCTTACCCTACAGGAAAGCAGGGGAAGGGGATAAGAGAGGGGGGACAATAGAAGGGATGGCAGATTGGGGGAAGAGGTAATTGGAAATACACACTTCTATAGAGGAACAGGCCAAAGGAGAGAATTGAAAATATGGAGGGCAGGACAGGATAGAGGGAAATATAGTTATTCTTTCACAACATGACTCTTAGGGAAGCTTTTGCATGACTACACATGTATAACATATCAAATTTCTTGCCTTCTCAATGAGGGTTGGTGGGGAGGTGGGGAAGGGAGAGAATGTGGAACTCAAAGTTTTAAAAATGAATGTTAAAGTTGTTTTTACAGGCAACCAGGAAATAAGATATATAGCCAATGGGATATAGAAATCTATCTTGGACTACATGAAAATAGAAGGAAAGGGCATAAGGAGGAGGAGGTACAGAAGGGAGGACAGATTGGAGTAAAGGCTGATCAGAATACACACTATCCTGGGTGGGGGAAGGAGGAGATGGGGAGGAAATTTGAAATTCAATATTATGTAGAAGTGAATGTTGAAAACTGAAAATAAATAAATTTAATTAGAAAAAAAAAAGTCAGCATGTGATAACCATTTTTTTATTTATTAAATTACTGGTAAGAAAACTTAACGTTTCTAGGTTCAATGAAAACATAATTAGCAGAAACCAGTGGAAAATAGGATGATTGGAATAATATTATTCTCCCAAATGATTTTGACTTCTTCTGCTATGTCTCTTTATTTTGAAAACTTTCCATGCTATATATACAGTTTCAAAAATGTCAGTATTTGGTATGGTAATGACTATTAAAAATGCTGATCTTTAGATTTTCAAATCAATGCACTCTGTGAAACATGTACAGAATAGCCTGACATTTTTTCCTTTTCGTATTTAAGCCAAATGGTTTGAGAGTTGTCTATAAGGATGCATCTTTGATGCTACTTGTGATACAGTGATGATTTTTCTACAAATGAAGTAGAAGAGCCATTTTTGTTCCTCTATTCAAAAACCTTGTCTAGGAATCAGTATGGTACACTGTAAAGAACATTGGATTTGGCATCAGAAGACCAAGTTTCAAGTATTAGCTTTACTCATTACTATATGTGAGGCCTTGGACAAATCAATTGACCTCTCTGGGTCTCAGTTTCTTCAACTGTAAATTGAAGGAGGAGGGAGGAATCAATAATTCTCAGGTCCTTTGTCCTGTTATCCTTGAATCATCCAATTAAGTAACTACATATATATGTGTGTGTTTATGTATACACATGTATACACGTGTATGTAATACACATGTAATATACATAAAACAGACATATAGACAGATATACACACATCAATATATGCATATATATAATATATAAAACACAGATGGACAGATAAATACATACCATACAAATTGTTGTATTTTGTACACATGCACCATATATGTGTGCATACATACATGTATATATTCCCAAATTTTCCTTTTCCTTTTAATCTCATCCTAATGAAATAGACTAGAGTAGACACCACACTTTCCAGCCAAATACATTTTTAAATATTGCCTTGCTAATGTAAAGGTTGATTTTCAGCCAAAATTTCTATGACAGATTTAATTGGATAAATATTACAATGACTTCAAGTTGTGATCATTAATCTTCCAGATAAGAAGCATCTTTCTAGCATAACTCTTCCATTCTAGATGGCCTTTTCTTACAGAATGCCCAAGTCAGCTGTTTTCCATGAATTTTCTGCCATCAATGTAACTTAAAACTTTAGCTTGATTGACTTCACTTTTTCTTTGCCTCCAGCAAACCTGTTGGCTGCACTAGCACGTTTACTTCTGCCCTTGCAGATATATGAATTATCACGGGCAGAACTTGACCACAGATGGTAGAAGGTTCACTTTAATCAATCTCTTGTGGTGTTCCTGGAGCAGTATCTGGCTTGGCCCCAACTTATAAGCTTATTATGTCAGTGCCCAGCCTGTACACGTTGGTTGTGTGGGGACACTAATCTGTTAATTTTTGTACAGCACAATGCTCTTTATGTTATAGTTTTCAACAAAGTAAATATTTGTCATTCACTTCTAGATGACTATTTTAGGCATCCCTAATTAGTCTCAGATAAGGTATTTCAGTGAGTTGGTACTTTCCTCTTTGAACAAGTAAGATAAATAATGTAAAGACGCTTTTATCTTCCCTGAGTAGTTATGAAATCATTTTATTTCACTAGAACAAAAAGAAAGGGACACAGACTGGATGTAATGACCAAGGTGAAAGAGCTTGATGAGAGACTAGGCAGGCTCAGTTGGGTTATTTGTCTGTACTAAAGTAAATAATGTTCCAGTTGTCTTGCTTGGGTTTCAACTTAGAATATTCAGTTGGAATCATGCTATTACAACACAAGCAATTGTGCAATAGTGCGGCACTCTTTGAAGACATTTTTAACTCCTGTAGAAGCCAGGAAAACACAACATTCTTAGCTGCTCCAGCAATCAAATCTTAAAAATTAGGAGGAAAGTCAGCAAATTCCTAGGAGATAGAGTTGAGACCATGATTAAGGTGGGGAAGGGAGATTCGTCTGATGTGATAATTAGCCCAGTCTCTCCTATCTAGTGATACAAGTCAGAGGCAACAAGAAAAAAAAATACACTGAATCTTCACAGAGTTCAAAGATAAGTGAAAATTTTTATCATTACCATTTCACAGATGGAGAAATTTAACTGAGAGGGGTTGAATGGTGGTCACTACCTCATACAAATCTAGCCACTCTCCTGTTCTGTCAAGCTAATCAGAAATTTATTCTGAAATCTTCTGTAATATGCCCTTCAAATGCTACATTAACTCGTGACATCAACAAGACTGGTTACTTCTGTTTACCAGGAAGCCAGATATATTATAGAAAATGGTCTATAAAATGAAAAGTCATTATAGCCAGCTGCTTTTCTGTCTATCCCTTCTTTCCAATTTAATTTTCACATTGTATTCTTTCTTTTTTGCTTCATGAAATGTCAGTATTAAATGAAAGCAAGACAGGATGAGGGATGTAGTATTTACTTCAGATGATTATCTACATACTATTTGACACTATTGTGGTAGTAAAACCAATGGTGAAAGATAGATCACAAATTCATAGATACTTTGATTTCTCAGATTTCTACATACCATAGCTACATTAGAAACCTTATCCCTTCAATATTCTTTAGACTTTTCTTACAGAGACTATGAGATTCTCATGTGTACCAGTGTGCAATGTTGATTGCTATGATAATTTTAATTCATTTTTTCATTCCTATTCAACATATACTGCAATATATATCTATATTGCTTTTAATACGCCTTTAATCAATGGCATAATCAAAAATGCTATTACTTGTATATCAAATATATAAGGATATTTTTCTTTTTATGAATTGAATAGGCTATTTATAATAATTTAAATTTTCAAATGGATCAATAATCTCATCAATGTGGTAGGCCCTTCAGCAATACAGATCACAAATCATCCATGCCTGTCCATCCTGTGTAACTTTTTTCTGTTTCCTCATAAAAATGTCCACTGAACATTACCTGGCCCTTCATTTATTTCTTTTGACATTGCAACAATTTCAGTGGAGCATAAAGGTTGTACACTGATTAGTACTCATTCTTGCCATGTAATTAGGATAATGCTTTTCAATAGTACATTCAAGTGATAACATTCTTTCTCCATTCCCCCATTGTTCTCCTTCATTTGTAATGTAGTGCCTCCTATTCACACCAACCATGCTCCTCTCCATTGCCCTTTGGGTTATTTTCAATTTGAATTATTTAAGGCATATGTTATTCCACAATATGAAACTATACAATGTCACTGGACATACTTCTAATGGTCTTTATTTCAAAGTAAAATCTGTGGCAAGGAGGAAGGAACCTGTGACCTAGAGGCCACATTTAAGAGGATACATTTTATGAAGTATGGATTCAGTCAAAGGACTGTACTTGAGGATCTAGAAGATTACATGTGGCCTTGAGGCTACAGGTTTCCCCCCAACCCCTCCATTTGGGGTCATTAAAAGATCAATTTGCCAAAGGCATTCCAGCCCATTCCCCAACTCTTGCTTCATTCTGTGACCAAATTATACATTTATAATCTTTTACCAAGGAGTGTGTGTGTGTGTGTGTTTGTTTGTTTGTTTGTGTGTGTGTGTGTGTAAAACAACCTCTATAGATTGTCCATTCAATTGCATATGACAGTTTGGAAAATAACATTCTTTATCCATTTACTTTTTATTTATATATGAATAATTAAGCCCAATTCTTGTAAGTCATTTTGTATCTCATTTGGGAAACTGTATTCAGCATAGTGTTATCAACCAGCAGGAATGTCTAAAATATCACAATAATTATCATATAAACACCTGAGAGTAATTAGACACTTTTCAGAGCCAGAGGACATCACAACCCTTGAGAACTAGTGCATTAGACATTAACAAAAGGTGTGGTCCTCCCCTAGTCAATCTTCCCTTAATGGGCCGTCCCATTAATGGGTGGGGAGGATCTTTAACTTTCACTAACATTACACCAGGTGGTTACAGAGAAGAGAATGAGACTGGTGACTCTGCAGCCCTCTTTCACTTCAATCCAATTCAATTCAATTCAATCCAATTACGGCCAGACAGTTAGTTATACCTGTCTGTTGAATTATGGTCAGGCAGAGGAAGCTGTATTTGTTGATTACATTGGGGTTTACTGACTAAAAGTATATTTTTGGCCAGATGAGGACTCTGGGAAACCCCTAAAGAGCCCCCAGATGTCTTGCTTTCCTCTCTAGTAACTATGGTTAAACTGTTGGGGTCCAATTTGTGTTGAATTCAGGCAGAGGAAGCCATGTCTATTGATATTTTAATTTCTCTGTCTTTTCTTTGAAATTCAGGCTGCTGACTCCCTTAACTAACTGAACTTGATTAAAGTGATTGTTAACTCCTCAAAGTTGCCTCTCCTTTTATGAATGCAGATCTAAGAACCTGTGGTAGCAGGTTTCCTGTGTATTTTGAGGTGCTTACTGATACAATTTCCTATGTGTTTGATATTTATATATTTATAAAAATAAATATATTTTATATTTTTATGTAATTTATTTATTTTTAAATACAAATATAAATTTATAAAGATATAATCTATTATAAAATTTTTTTGTGTAAACCTGTCTGTTTCCCAAATATCCTTTTTAAGGTTGTCTGAATTCAAGTGTGCAATATTCTCATAAAAAATTAAATAGGAAATGAGGTATATGAAAAAATTATAACTCATGTATTTTGATTTTCTTTAAAAACTATTGTGATGTTTCCCAGGATTGCATCCACATCTTTGTTTCATCCCTTTTTTCAGATACTTTGAGAACAGATCTCTTAATATTCTCAGTTATATTCCTTTTAGTTTGGACCTCCTGCGAACATTTGATTCAAATATTCTTTTCCCAAATTCAATTTGGGTTCAATGGTGACATCTATGAAGAAGATTCCTACATCTATGTCAGCTATCCACCAGTTCACTAAGGCCTGTCTACCCAGATGTGAGGATATGAATCTGGACATCTGAATTTCTACCTCACATTTTCAAAGTCCCTTCTCCAGTACTGCCCCACACCACTCCCTCCTGGCTATTTTCTCCTTTTTGATCTTAAATTAACTGGTGAATCAACCCTACCAATGCTATTGGAAAGGGTTGATCACCTATTGCCCTCTGGTTATACTCACAATCTCTAACTGCCTAGTCAAAAACTCTCTTTGTGGCCACCACCCTTCTATAAGTGCTGCACTTCAATTAGAATGTACTACATTTCTAAAGGGACAATCTCATTATCGTATTTGTATCCATTATACCTAGAACAGTGTCCAACATATAGAAGGCACTTAAATACTTTTGGATTAATCGAGTGATTGGTATAACTAAAAGACATAATTGATTGCTTTCTGTGTTCTAATCATTTCAAATCCTTTGAATTTTTTGTCATCCTTGAAATAACATTCATTCATTTCCATATGTAGATTAACCACTTTAGCGGCTTGATGACTGAAATCATCATGTAATCTGCCCTTATCACATTTATGGAGTATTTTATGGTTTACTCAAAAGAAGATTTACTCATTTTCTTCAAAATTACCCTGTGGCATTTGAAAAGTAAATGTTATTGTTCCCATATTATAGATGAGACTCTGATCCCTGAAGCAGAACAAGGAATTAGTTCAAGTCTCTGGACCTGATTGAAACATGCTGTGGAAGAATCAGAGCCACCATTTGAGGAACCTGCAGTTGGGTTGCCTGAACAGATTTTCACAGGTCTAATATCGGCTAAAACCAACATCTACTGAAATTTTCAATTACATACAAGTTGAAAGAAATCTTGCTTAATTCCATCAAAAAGGGAATTTGAAGCAATATTTATTTTACTTTAGGCCAGAATTTTGAGCATGCAAAACTCAGACCCTGAGGACAATGAGCAGCATTTGCACTATATACATTATTTTGGGACCTCTTTCACCTCGCCATGCAGAGGTACCTCCGAGATTCTCAAACAGCACCACAACATACCTTGAGAAAGTAGCAGAAGGTGGAAAAAGCTTTGGCCAAGCACTCCTTCTAGAAGTGTGCATGTCCCAGAACTAACATAAAATCCAAAGTCCAGAAGTAGACTGAAAGATGAAGAAATAAACAACAAAAAAGAAATTCATCATAAATAAAAACTATTTTCACAACCAGGCAACTTAAGACACAAACCTCAAAGCAGACAATGAATTCAAACTTCCACAAGAAATACCAAAAAATTCATCTAGGACACAAATCCAACCAGAATTCCCATTACAGATAAATTAAAAGTTAAAAACAGTCTAAGGTATGATTTTAAAGCCCAATGAGAGTGGTATATGGGGAAATGGGAAAAGAAAAGAGAGCTAGGGGAAACGATATAGGATGAGAATTATAAGCTTGGAGTAAGAGGAAAAAACCAAGCCAAGGAAACAACTGTTAAAATTAGAATTGACTAAATAAAAGTTAATGTTCCATGGCACAAAGAAATACTAAGAACAAAATTAAAAGGATGAACAATAGAATAAAACATGAAGTATCTCATACCAAAAAAATTGGCCCAAAAAATTGAGGAGAAATTGCTTAAAAATGATTGGACTCTCTGAATGCTAGGATCAAAAAAAGTGCCTGGACATCATTTTCAAAAATTACAAAAGAAAATTACCTGAATCTCTTAGAACAAGAAATCAAAGTAGAAATATGAAGAAAACATTGGTCACTTACTGAAAGAAATCCCCAAATGAAAACTTCTATGAATATTATATATAAAATCTTGAGTTCCTAGATCAAAGAAAAAGTATTCTAAGTGGCCAGAAATAAGGAATTCAAGTTGTGAGTAACCATAGTAAGAAATTATACACAAGATTTAGTAGTTACCACTATGAAGAAAAGAGAACTTGGCCCATAAAAGATCTAAACTCACAACTGAAAGTAATTAACTGAGCAAAGCCAAATATAATTCCACAGGGGAAAATGGCTCTCAATCAATAAATACCTCTTAAAAGCCTACTATTTGTCAGGCACTTTGCTGAGTGGGGGGTATTTAGTGAAATAGAATCTGTTTAAATATTAACGAAAAGATAAGAGCTGCATGGAAAATTTAATGTATCAACATAGGAGTCAAAAGAAGCATAAAAATGTATGAGAGAATAAGAAATCATAAGGATTAAACAAGCATTAACTGTCTGCATTGTTGTATGTAAAGGTGTTAAATGTTTTCCCTCAGAACTAACTTTATGATCATGAGTCAGAAAGTGAGTATAGACAGAGGGCCTGGTAGTGAATGGAAGAAGAATGGGACACATAAATTGTCAGCACTCCTCTATACCACAAACAAAAATATACTAGAAATGATAGCAAGAGACTCTCCATTTAAAATAATCTAGACAGTGGAAAAATAACTGGGAGCATATATGCCAAAACAAACTCAGGAAATAATGAATATTTTTTTTAAAAAGCTTTTTATACAAATAAAATCAGATTTAAGTAACTATTGCAATATTAATTGTTCATGGGTAGGCAGGGCCAATATAATAAAAGTGACAATTTTATCTAAATTAATTTGTCCATTCAATACTTATTGAATATAGAAATTATTAAATTATTAAAATTATTTTGCTGAATTAGAAAAAACACTATTTTAGAACAAAAAATCAAGAATATTAAAGAAACTAATGAAAAATAATGTAAAGGAAGGAGGATTAAGTGCCAGATCTTAATATTATAAGGCAATAATTATCAAAACTATCTGGCACTGGCTAAGAAATAGAAAGATACATAAGTGGAACAGAATAAACATACATTTTATAGCAGCAAAGGACTATAGTAAACTTGTGTTTAACAAGTGTAAAAACTCAAAATTGGGGAGAAAGAATTCCTTTCTTAATAAAAAAAAAGGTGTTGGGAAAGCAGGAAATCTGTCTGACAGACATTGAACATAGACCATTATCACATACCATTTACCAAGATAAGGTCAAATAGATACATGACCTTGATACAGACATAAATATTACAAGAAAACTTGAAAAAGATGGAACTTATGGATATCAGACTTTTGGATAGGGGAAGAATTTATGAATAAATGAGATAGCACTATGTGGTGTAAAATGAAAAAAATTTGATTATATTAAATTAAAAAGCTTTTGTGCAACTAAAAGGTAGCCAAGATCAAAAGGAAAACAGAAATTGGGGAAATATTTATATATAGTTGCTCAGATAAAAGTCTCATATCTCAACTACATAAAGAACTTTATCAAACCTATAATAATACAAGTCATTCCCCAATTGATAAACAGTTAAAGGATATGAATAGACAGCTTCTTATGAAGAAATGAAAAGAAATAAATGCTCAAAACCATATTGGTTAGAGAAATTCAAATTAAAACAACTTTGAGATATTTTACACCTATCAGATTGGCTAAAATGATCAAGGGGAAAGTCACAAATGTTGGAGGACATATGAAAAAATTGGTACACTAACTCATTGTTGGGAGAACTGTGAACTAATCCCAATCATTTTGGAAAACAATCTAGAATCTTGTCCAGAGTTATTAAATTGCCTATTGCCTTTGACCCAGTATTACCACTACTGAGTCAATTTCTAAAGCTGATGTGAGAAAAATGAAAAGAATCCATATGTTCCCAAATTAACAACAAAGGCCCTATGAAGGAAGACACTATTTGCATCTAGAAAATAACTGATAAATAGAAGTACATATAGAATGTTTTTACATATGTATACACACACAATTTAAAAAAGAAAAATGGAAAAAGAAGGAAAGAGAAGTATAGTGGCAGAGTATAGAGTGTGGGAGAGGAAGACTAGGGAAAATTTGCTTACATAAATCAGATATGCAAGTACAAACATAGAGAAAAAAGAGGTTAGAGGGGGACAAAAAAGCAACTCGTGAATGCCGTTCTTATCCAAACTGGTCAAAGAAGAAAAGAATGCATATACACACATTTGAGTTCAGAAATTCATCTTACTCAAAAGGAAAGTAGGAGGGTAATGGGTTAAGTGAAAGTGTTAGGTGAAGAAATGCATTTTATCTAACGGGGAAAAAAATAGGAAAATAGTTAAGGGAAAAGGGCAGCAGGAGGACAGTAGAATAAAGGAGAGATTTGTCAGAAACAAAACAAACTCTTAAAAGGGTTGTGGAAAACAAAAAAGAAGGAAAATTGCAAGGGAGCAAAATGGAAGTACACAATTAACCCTAAGTGTAAATATAAATGGACATAAATGGGATAAACTAACATGTAAAATGGAAAATAATAACATAATGGGTTAGAAAACAATCCAATAGCATGCCATTTATAAGAAACACACTTGAAAGTGAAAGATACACACAAAGGTAAAATAAGGGACTGTAACAGCATCCATATATTTTAGCAGAAGTACATAAAGAAGGTGTAGGAATAATGCTCTCAGGCAAAGGGACAGCGAAGGGTAGATCTAATTAAATAGAATAAAACGAAAAACTAGATTAGGCTAAAGATATTATAAACAATGAATTAGTATCAAACGAAATACATATGCACCAAATAACATTATTTTAAGGTAAGTTATTTCTTATTTTATTTTAATTATTTTAAGGTAAATTTTTATTGATATTTTCTGTTTCCTACATTCTACATATCTCTGCTTCTACTGCTCACAGTTTGGGGTGAGACAATTTTCTAGCCCAAGATAACTTGGGAAGTCTGCAGGAAATATCTGTCTCACAGGCTGGTGGTAAACTAGGGAGCACAGCACAGGAATCATTCTATGCCTTGGGGGCAGCTACATCAGTGGTACGGCAACTTCGGAGCTCTCAGCATACAGACAGCAGGGGTATTGGACAAGTGGTCCGAAGGAGATTACAGAGCACCTTTGGCTGACGCTGAGTGCAAGACCCTATTACTTTACCAATAAACAGTTCTAGGTCATGACGACAGGGTCAAAAAGGATACAGCGCACTTGCTCTTGTGATCTTGGGAGATCAAGGACCCTGGTCACAGTTCCAGGGGGGAAAGGAGTACTTGTGGTTGCTCAAGAGAGGGCAAGTAGGTCTAGGGCTGAAAGGAGCATTCCTTGGAACCTAAAAGAGAAAACGGTCCCAAGTTACATATGGAGGATCAGAAAGAGTGAGTTGACTCAGCCTCAGGGGAGCAACAGTCCTGGTTCTGGTTCCAGAGCATGGAGAAGTACTTGTGGAAGCTTACTGGTCACAGCACAGAGAAGAAAAACAGTAACCACACCTCTCCTTACATCATAACATCTTGAAAGAACTGAAAATTTTCAGGCCCTCAGAACTAGCTCTGAAAACAGCAGCAAAAAACCATGAAATTTGGAACGGTGTCCCTCCAACCCGGGAGTACAGCCATAGACTTAAATGTTAGAAGTAAAGAAACAGGTTGGGAAAATGAGCAAATAGGAAAAGAACCTGAACACAGGAAGTTACATTGGAGAAGGTGATGACCAAGACACAGTTCTTTTTACAGCCACTGTATTTTTTATGAGAAAGATGGAGAACTTAAGTTGAGGTATTGCTTAGACAGCATGGATACCAGTTATCTAGCGGACAATCACAATTAAGGAGGATGGTTCCCATTAATTTTAATGACATTATACTCAAAATGGTAGTAGGTAAACTGTTCCGTCCATAACTCTTAAGTGTCAATTAGGTCATTATAATTTGTTTTCATCCCTACAGAAAAATAAAGGAAGAAATATCAAATTCTTTTCATATGGCAGAGAAAACAAAAATGAATAATGTATGTCTTTCCTTGACTTAATCTGGGATTCTTTCCCACTCCAGGGAAAGCTACATTAACAAGTGTATAAAAGTGTTGCCCTTAAGGGCAACAGCCTAATGCATAAATATTCTCAATAGTAAACTAAGATAAATTCTTTATTAATGAAACAATAATAGGTTATTATAGCTTTTTTATATGGGTAACTACAAGAAGAAAGAAAAGAAGAAGAAATTAAAAGGTAATTTAGTTAAGAACTGTAGAAATTGTTACTTTATATGAAAGCCTACTTATAGAAACAATCAACTTTTGCCTAGTTACCAAGTTTTCTGGAAACAAAGGGCTAAAAAGAACCCCCAGATAAGACCAGGGGAAAAGATCTAAATTTTGAAAGCATGAAATATTGATAGTTGTTGGAGAATAGTTCTTTACAACTTTCAACTTGAGAGATTTCTGAAAGGTATCTAAATAAGTGTCAGTTTTCCAGGGATGTGCTGGAGCCACCTCCATCTGAAAACCATTTAAATTTTCAGTGTAAGTCTCTGCATCTCAGAAATCAGCATATATTACATATCAAGACTTGATTTATTTTTATATTTTCTATACTTAAGAAAGTGATGGAAAAATGTTAATAAGGCAGATTAAACATAAACATATTATCAATCTTACTTTTTCTGAAGAAGTGGTTGTCAAACATTTATGAGGATACTCCTATATTCCTACCACTTGCCTGGTAATTCCATTTCTTACCCTGGAATTTTCAAAGAAAAAAGAAACTAAAAATACATTCATGTACACAAAGGAGAGAAGCATTGATTTCAACAGAAAGCTAATCAAAGCACTCACAAAATTTGAAAATTAGAAGGGAACTATTCTGCTGTGTCACTCAGTAGTTATCATTGGTGTTAATGAAATCCTATCATTGAAAACTTGAGCCTCCACTTCTAGTAGATATAGATTTGCTTGTACATGAAGTATTTGCAAGTATGATGGTACTAATGTATATTATAAAATATACACAGAACTTAGGTTTGTTTTTTTTAAAATAAAGATGAATATTTCATTCTAGAGTCAATTAGAAGCCAATGGAATTTGTTGAGTAGAGGAATTACATAGTCATATCTGTGTCTTAAGAAAATGATTTTTATAGTTATATAGAGGATGGATCAAAAAGTGTTGAGTCTGGGAGACCAATTAGGACCCTGTTTTCATAATCCAGGTGTTGAGGTATCTATCATAGAGGTAAGGGGTAAAGGGCGAGAATATTGGAGGATGTACTTGTTTTGGAAACCAGATCCATAACTGCCTATCCAAGAAAGGGTGGGATGCAATTCATCTTCTTATCCTCAATAGATTGATCACATACCAAAGGGAGTTGTGTGATTTCTTTGGGGTAAGACCATGGTTCTCTCTCAGGTTTCATATCACTCACTTTGGAGATCACTAGCCTAGCAGAAAGATATCCTCACTAAAATGCTTAGGACAAGTGGTTCTCAGACCTCTACTTGAAAAGCTTCAAAGGGGGAACTAATCAGCTCTTGAGATATCCCATTCCATATATGGACAATTGTAATTGTTAGGAAACCAACTACCTGGTGCGGTGTATGACGTGCCAGACTCATCTTCCTGAGTTCAAATCTGACCTCAGACACTTACTAGCTGTGTGACCTTGTGTGAGTCACTTAACCCTGCTTGCCTCAGTTTTCTCATCTGAAAAATGAACTGGAGAAGGTTAATGTCAAACTGCTGCAGTATCTTTGCCAAGAAAACCCCAAATGTGGTCAAGAGGAGTCAGACACAACTGAAATGACCAAAGCAACAATTTTTAGGAAGTTTTTCCATACATCACTATTACATTGGCATCTCTGAAAGTTCCCTGCATTATCTGATCTTGCCCTGTGAGGACAAAAAAGAATAAGTTTAATCCCTCTTCCATATGATGACTTTTCAAATACTTGAAGGAAATTCTCTTATCATCCTGAAATTTTCTCTTCTTCAAGCTCAATATGACCAGTTACTTCACAAAATCCTCATAACATGTTCCAATCCCATCAACATTTTGGTTTCCTTCCTCTATCTACATTCCAGTTCATCAATATTGTTTTTAAACTTTCTCACTTAGAACCCAATGCAATATTCCATATGTTTTCTGACAAGGGCAGGGTAACACATATTTTGGAAACACACACACATAAACACACATACACACATGTATTAAGTAATTAGTACCCACTGCACTTTTCCTTTGAACACATGAAGATGTCTTCCTCACTCTAAGTCTGGCACTCTATCCACTGCACCACCTAGCTGCCCTTCCTAGAAGATACTCCATTGAAAAAGAAGTATTTAGGGGAAATTTTCATCACATATAGATCTCCCTTCAATTAAATAAATTTTGATTAAGAGCCTACTATGTGAGAAGCAGTGTGGTATAGTAGAGAGGTGTCCTTGAAATCAGGTATAACTGGATTCAAGTTAAATTGTAATACTAAAGAAAGGAACGCTTCAAATGCTTGTGCTATGAAATTCTCTCAGACTGGTTGTAAGACACTGGGTAAATCATTTAGTTTCTCAGTGCCTCACTCAATTCTCAAAGATTACAAGTTGCAGAGAAGATGATGAACTGCATTAGTGTCTGGCCTAACTGCCGTGGGCTGCCGGGTTGTCTTGCCTACTCCAAGTCTTTGGTGGCCAACCAGATAAACATAATGAGAGAAGAGACCTCCAGAGTAAAACAGATGTGTAGACTTTATTCTGGATAACAGCTACATGCCAGCATGTAGGACGAGTTCTCCCTGTGGAGCCCCCTCCTCCTTCTGGAGGAGAGAGGAACCCAACCCCCAGGTTTCCTGTCCCCATTTAAGCTCTCCCAGCTGCATGGTTCACTCGTGGACAGCATGCTCTCAGCCCCTTGGCTAATCAACAACAGGTGTGCTCAGACCACGGACCAATCTCAAGGGTGGGATGCTCTCCCCAGCAAGTTTCCATTGAGAAGAGGTGGAAAAACAAAATAGCTCATGATTCACTCCTCAATTCTCAGCTATTTCCTGGGGGTCCTCGTGAGAGCTCGGGTTTAGAAGCCCTCCCCTTTACCTGACCCAAGACTGTTCATGTGAAAACCGAGCTTACACCACAACACATTAGCAGATGGAATTACTTAGACCAATAAAAACACAGATTCAGACCCTATTATTATATCTATGCATAACGTAGATTTGATGAGTATTAGGGATATGACAACAAAAATGAAATGGCTCCTGTCCTTAAAATTTATATTTTCCACTGTTCTCTTTTCCCTTTTTCATAGATCATAACAACCACTAAAAAGTGAACTTAGTAGAAGTCCAGGGAATACTTAGTGATTTGAATTTAAAAAATGGAATGTAGAACTTGTTTCTTATAAATTATATTACCAATAAAAGTTATCATTATAGGCAGCTAGATAGTTCAAGAGAGAAGGTGCTGTACTTGGAATTTGGAAGATGATAGTTTGAATCCTACTTTTGACACTTCTTGATTTTTATCCTTATGGAAGTCATTTTATCTCTCTGGGCCTCAGTCTCCTCATCTGTTAAAAAATAAGAGGCTGGGACTCAGAGGTATTTAAAGTCTTTCCACATTCTAAATGTATGATACTATTGTGATTATGATTAGTGTACAGGGTTTTTGAGATGATGAAGAATAAGAAATATACTCTAAGAAACAGAGTATAAAATAGACTCTAAGAAATAGAGTATAAAATTGCAGGATCAATTGATCAGTTTGCTCAGTGTGTAAAAGAGATTATTGTGAGATAGGGCTAGAAAAACAGTTTGAAGCCATTTGTAGATGGCCTTAAATATCAGTCCTAAGAAAGAAACTTTTAAACATTTAAGAACTCTTATCAACACACTAACTAATAATCGCTCCATTTGACTCATGGTAAAGAATTTTATCCACCTTCTAAGAAAAAGATTATGGGCTCAGGTGGTAGAATGAGACTACATATATATATATATATATATATATATATATATGTATATGTGTGTGTGTGTGTGTGTGTGTGTGTGTGTATGTATGTATTTCATTTCCTTGGTGAGTAGAGTTTGAGGGTGGGAGGGAGAGAAAATGAACTCAATGTAAAAAATCAAATTAGAAAGTCATTTTGAGAAGTTTCAATTTTATCTTAGAACTAAAAAGTTACAAGGATTTATTGTTTATTTAGTTTGGTTTAGTTTAGTTTTGTTTCAAAGAAGGGGTGACAAATTCAGTCTGGAACCTTGGAGACTATGTAAGGAAGGATTAAAAAGAAGAAAGAGCAGAAGTGTACAAATGAATTATGGGCTTATACTAATAGTTCAGGTGAGAGATGATGAGGATCTTAACCTGGATGGTTGCCATGTTATTAGAGACGAGAAATAATGGCAGATTTTGTGGAGGGAGAATCAATAAGATGTGGCAAATGATTAGTTATATAAGCTGACAGATGGAAACAAGCTTAGAAAAGGAGTGGATTGTGTATGAGAAATGAATTTTGCTTTAGACATATGAAGCTTCAAGTACCTATGGAGCATCCATTTCAGAATATTTAATAGGTAGTTCATGATGGAGAAGAAAAGAGAATATAGCTGACTATGTAATCCAGGAATTATAATTTCAAAATTCCTTGAACTACCATTTTTACAAATAATATTAAAATAAATATAAATAAAGTCCATTTGGAATGATTTGATCATGATGAAACTCAATTAGTTCTTTGTGATCACAGTCTCTTTCTTCAAGATGCTTGTTATTCAGTCCTTAGTTATGTCCAATTCTTTAGTATTCCATGAATCATAGCACACTAGGTCTTTCTATGCTCCATTATGTCTCAAAGTCTGTCCAATTTTATATTCATTGTTGCCGTGACGCTGTCTCATCATCTGCCATTCCCTTTTCCTTTTATCTTCAATCTTTCCCTGCATCAGGTATCAACTAATTTGATATCCTTGTTGTCTAAGGAACTTTCAAAAGCTTTCTTCAGCAGCACAATTTGAAGGTGTCTGCTCTGTGGTGCTCAGCTTTCCTTATAGTACAATTTTTACAGCTGTACATTGCTACTAGAAAAACCATAACTTTAACTGCATAGATCTTTGTCAGGAAGGGAATGTATCTTTTTTTTTGTATGCTCTGTAGATTTTCTATAGCTTTCCTTCCAAGGAACAAGTGTCTTTTAGTTTCATAGCTGCAGCGATCTTTGAGTCCAAGAATATAAAATCTGACACTGTTTCCCTTTCTTTTCCCACTATTTGCCAGGAATTGATGAGATCTTATCAAGACCTGTTTTTTGTTTAATGTTAAACTCCAAGTGACCTTTTACATTCTCTTCTTTCCTCCCCATTAAGAAGCTTCTTAATTTCTCTCAACTTTTTGCCATCGGAGTAGTATCATCTGCATATGTGATATTGTTGGTATTTCTCCTAGCAACCTTAATTCTAGCTTTTGATTCATTCAGTCTGGCAATTTAATATTCCAAATATAAGTTAAATAAATGTGACAATATGCAGCCTGGATGTACTCCTTTTCCATTTTAAACAAATCAATTGTTCAATGTTTAGTTCTAGCTATTGCTTCTTGATTCATACAGATTCCCCAGGAAACAAGATGATCTGATAGTCTATCTCTTTCAATATTTACTACACTTGGTTTTGATCTATCTAGTCAAAGGTTTCAGTGTAGTAAATGAAGCAGTAGATGTTTGGGTTTTTTTTTCGGGAATTCCCTTTTTTTCTCCATAATCCAGAAAATGTTGGCAATTTGGTCTCTAGTTCCTCTGCCTCTTTGAAAACCAGTCTGCTCTTCTGGTAATTCCCTGTTCTTATATTGCTGAAGCCTAGTTTACAGAATCTTAAGCATAACCTGGCTGGCATGTGTGTGTGTGTGTATATATATATATATATGTATGTATGTATATGCATATATATATAAATTATTATATATAATGTTGATTTTATCTTCATAAATCAGTTATTTTAACATACTACCAATGTTTTATGCAGTTATGTACAGACCATTATGATCAAGGTTTTTACTGCTGACATTTCTTGGCTCTTATATCCTGTGAGTTTCTATTCCTCTTGGAAGATATTCTTCTTCCTGTGCTGTACTTAATAACATTATCACATTTGCTTTCATCTATTCTAACAGGAACACTATTGAGGAACAATATAGAGATAATTACTCTGAAAAATATTTATTTTTTCATTGTTTTTTTACTCACCACAGGGTCACAGAATAATTGAGATTTGCTGGAGGTGAGATTGCTCTGATTATTCATATCTGACTTAGTAGGTGACTCGAAAGGCATATTTATACTTGGAATTCTAAACTCTGAAAAGGAAATAAACAATATATTCCACATGCAAATTTGGTTTAGTTTATGGATGCTTTTTGGGGCATTTGCAAAAAAAAAAACCCATAAATGAATGTGTAATAAAGTATATTTTTGGCCACACAGAACAGAAAGAAAATTAAGATCAATGGCATCCAACTACTTATGAGCATTTTGACATGTGAAGAAAGAGTCTCAACTTTGTCTAATTAGAAAGAACATAACTTAAAGGTCATGCTCATTCAATCAAATGAAGAGAGAAGTAAAGAGGAAAGACATTGTTTTTATTAGTTCAGAGAGCAAAGTCATATAAAATGCATTTTAAAAAATTAAGGAGATAGAGTCAAAAGAGAACATACAAAAGGGCCAGACTATAGCTATAATATTAAGCTACATGCCATAAAATGAGCCAGAAAATCAGGTGTGAGAAGACAGTTCTCGTAAATTACTTTTCATATTTATAAAGGGTGAAAATATTTTCATTGCAGATAATTATCATAAAGATATCTAGTAATAATTTGGAATAGTGTAGTGAAATGAGAAGTGGATTATGAGTCAGAGGAATCAGGATCAAACCTCAATTCTGCTACTAACCAGTACCATCAATTTGATTTTGGACAAATAACTTCTACTAGTTTCTTCATCTGTAAAATTAGGTGACTGAACCAAATAACTTGAAAGAACTCTTTTAGCTCTAAATCTCTAGTCTTTACCACTCTTTTGCATGTTATAAAAGCACAGTTTGCAGAAAAAATGCTTTTCAATTTCTTCTTTCTATAAAGGGATTGTTGGAAACAAAAATTTTCATCCATTAAGTAATTTACAAGGATCAATATAAAATATAGTGTCCACCTTCAAGGAATTCATGTCTAGATATTAAGATGGAGATTTCCATAGAGAGGTTGATTTTTTCAGATCACAGTTCTTCATGTCTCAGTAGATGGTTTAAGGAGTTGTTGATATCAAGCATGCCATTATGTCTTGAATCTAGTGATGAATTCCTCTAGACTTAACTAGGCAAATTCAATAAAAAGTGTAGAGTTCATTACTGACCCTATATTTAAAACTTTTGCAATCTGGTAGAAATTGTGAGAATTTTTCATTTACTGGCATAGACTTAAAGAACCTGGAGCCACCCATATGCCATGGAAAGACTTCAGGAATGAATTTCAGTGGTGAGGTAGTATGGCATAGAAAGAAAACCTCATAATAAGAAAAACCAAGGTTTAAATGTCATCTCAGGTACATACTGGCTGTGTTGGTAACAAATCACTTAACCTTGCAGTACCCTAGGCTACTTTTTAAGACAGCAATTAAATTACATGGTCAGACCAAAAAGAAAACATCAAAAACATTCCCCCATCCTTGTCCCCCCAAAAAAACAACACACAAGCAAACTGTGGCAATAGAGGAGACATTATCCTCCTTGACATGAAGAATGACATCTTAGAATTTGCTTCCACTTCAAAATCAGATAGGAAATTATATCTGTGTTTTGCTTTTTTTCCACTTCTTATGTTAAATTAATTAAAAGAGAATCTGCCTTATCTTAGAATCAGGAGATCAATGACACACTAGAAGATCAAAACGTTTCTGTCTTCTAAATCCTAATGTACAACAAACTTTTCCTAAGGTCTTGACTGCATGTGCCATGATTATGTCTTTTTTGTGTACTATAAATATCTGTGAGAAACCATCCGTACTTAGAGGCCTTCTTTCCAAATAGAGATTTTTTTTTGAATGACATTTGATCCTTTTTCATACCTTGACTTGTTACATGGTACAGAGAAGTATTTTACGATTTTGTACTCTAAAATGTAATAATGAGGGTTTTCTTTACATGACAAAACAAACAAAATGAACAATGAAAAGCAGAATAGTGGATTTGAGGTACAGACTTTAACTGCAATAGGAAAAAAAGATTATTTTGTGGGAAAAGAGACAGAAAGAAGAGTTAGACATTGACATGAATAGATATGCTGATATCAATATAAATGATGGTATTCAAGGTAAAAGATAAGGTACCAAATACAAAGGGCCTTTCTGGAGCTGAACTAGCAAGCAATCAAACGCTACTGTAGAGAGTGCAACTTTGATAGACTGGCCATGTTGTTTGAATGCCAAAGGTATTTTTGACTTAAAGACTTTTTACTGAAAACTCACACAAGAAAAGTGCTCACATGGAAGTCAGAAGAAACAATACAAAGCTACTATCAAGATTTCTCTGAAGGACTTTGGAACTAATTGTGAGACACAGGACATACTGGCACAGAACTGCCTAATACAGCATGCCCACATCTAAGAATGTGCTGTACTCTATGAGAAAAGCAGAATTGCAATAGTTCAAAAGTTCTTTGAGATGCACAAATTTAGAGACATCTCTCCTCCAAATGTTCACATGGATTATTTGTGCCCAACCTGTGGCAGAGCCTTCCAAACTCATATTGGTGTAATCAGTCACACTTAGACACACTTTGCATTGACCCCAACATAGCGATGCCATTTTGGTCCTCTTCAAGAAAAATGGCTCTCCTTTCTCCATCACTCATACACCCCCCCCACCCTTCCAGCCCCAAGCCGGATTCCTCTACTGCATCAGGAAATGGCAGTAGTTCCAGCCCTTTCTCTGGGCAGTCAGAAGTGCAGCAGAGCAGCAGAAGCCCCAGAACAATGGATTGGAGGAGATTTCTGTCCAAGAGAGACCTGAAAGACCAATGGGAAAGGTCTGTTACACCGGATTCAGAGCAGAGCCCAGCTCTGCCTTGGCCACATGCACTGCAAGGAGCAGATCAGAGCAGGCTTCAGGAACAGAATCTCTAATGGAAGTGCAGATCCTTCAACTCACAGGCACCAAAGGTCAGTGAGAAGGTCTTTTTGGCTGACTGAGAGGGGAGTGGGGTGTCCCTATAACTCAGGCCCGCTCAGGAGGCAGCAGTAGTGGCAACAGCAGACAGGGCTCCCAAAGTGGGCAGTAGCACACATCCATTGTTGAAGGTCTCATCATAAATCCTGTGAGGGAACTGAGCCCTGTGTGACTGCCCTGCCTTCACCTGAGTAGCAGATTTTAATCTCACATTGAATAGTAGTCCTGCCCCCAACTAAAACCCCTGAGTCTAGGGAGCACCTCATCTGAATCTCAGCCCCCAGTGCTGCCTTGGTAGAACTGGAGGCCAAGTGGTTGTGAAGAGGAAACTCAGAAGTCAATTAACTGGCTGAGAAAATGCCCAAAAAAGGGGAAAAAAAATAAGACCGTAGAAAGTTACTTTCGTGGGGAACAGGTGTCTCCCCCCAACCTTTCAGATGAGGAAGAACAAGGCATCCTCTCAGAAGAAGTCAATGCCTCTTCCTCCAGGGCCTCCAAAGGGAATTTAAATTGGGCTCAGGCAATAGAAGACCTTAATAAACAAGTTAGCAGCTTACTAAAGGAGAACCAAAAAAAAAAAATGCTGAGGCTAACTCAATTGGAAAAAGAGGTCCAAAACGTCAATAAGGAGAAGGAGGTTTTAAAAAGCAGATTTAACCAAATGGATGAGAAGATTCAAAAGCTCACTGAAGAAAATAGTTCTTTGAAAGAGAGAATTGAGTTCAGGGAAATGAATGATTATGAATTAAACCAAGCAGTTAGTAACCAAAACCAAAAGTTTGAAAAAATAGAAGATAATGTGAAACATCTCATTGGAAAAACAACTGACCTGGAAAATAGATCCAGAGGAAACGATTTAAAAATTATGGGACTACCTGAAAGCCATGATCAAAAAAAGAGCCTAGACATTATCTTCCATGAAATTATCAAGGAAAACTGCCCTGATGTTCTAGAACCAGAAAGCAAAATAAATATTGAAAGAATTCACTGATTACCCCGTGAAAGAGACCCAAACAGAGAAACTCCTAGGAATGTTGTGATCAGATTTCAGAGTTCCCATATCAAGGAGAAAATACTGCAAGCAGCTAGAAAGAAATAATTTGAGTACTGTGGAAATGCAATCAGGATAACACAGGATCTAGCACTTCAATAATAAGGGATCAAAGGGCTTGGAAAGGGATATTTCAGAGGTCAAAGGAACTGGGATTGAAACCAAGAATCACCTACCCAGCAAATCTGAGTATAATATTTGAAGGGAATAAATGGTCATTAAATGATATAGATGACTATAAATCATTCATATTGAGGAAAAGACCAGATATGGATAGAAAAATCTGGCTTCCCAAGACAAGAATTAAGAGAAGCATAAAAAGGTAAGCAGGAAAGAAAAATCACAAAAGACCCTCTAAAACTGAACTGTTTACATTATTACATGGAAAGAAATTATGTTTAACTCATATCTTTTCTCAGTTTTTGGGTAGATGGCAAGATTGTACATACACACACAAACACACACACACAGACATATAGATAGATAGTACAGAGTGTGTTATCTCAGAAAAGATGATAGCCACACAAAAAATAAAATAAAATAAAAATTAAGAGGTGAAGGAGGAAAATACCAGGAAGAGAAAGGGAGAAATGGGAACGAGGTAGGCTATAACTCATAAAAGAGATAAGAAAAATCTTACTCAAGGGAAGAGAAAAGGGAGAAAGGGAAAATGAAGCTACTCTCTCCATGTGTAGCTGAAGGAAGGCATAACATGCTCACTAAATTTGATATGAAAATTACTATCACACCACAGGAAAGTAGGAGAGGAGATGACAAGTGGGGGTGAGGGGAATATTAGAAGGCAGAGCAAATGGGAGAAGGGAGTCACTAGAAATAAGCACTTTCAAGAAGGGACAAGGTCAATTGTGAGAAAAAAAATAAGGGGGAATAAAGTAGGACAGAGGGCAATATAATTAGTATTACACATTTTATTACAACATACTTATTGCGAAAGAACACATATTTAGTCTGTATTGAATTGCCTTCCTTCTCAGTGGGGCTGGGAAGGGAGCAAGGAGAGAGAGAAGTTGGAATTCAAAGTATTAGCAACGAATGTTGAGAATTTTTATTGCATATAATCAGGAAATAAGAACTACAGGGAATGGAGTATAGAAATTTATTTTACCCTGCAAGAAAAGAGAGAAGATGGGGATAAGGGAAGGGTGGTGTGTGATAGAAGGGAGGGTACATTGAGGGAAGGAGTAATGAAAATGCAGGGTGTTAGGAAGGGGGAGAAGGAGAGTGATGGGGAGAAAAATTGGGCATGTTGCAAAGTAAGGTAAAAGCAATTAGTATTAAAACAATTGACTGAATTAATTACTGAGAATAAATCTAAGACATTTTTAGTTTGGGGAAAAGAATTTCAGTGTAAATTTCCTAGAAGAAGGTAACCTCAGTTAAATTTGGCATTGATGGAAAAGTTAAAGTATTAATGGTAAATTTGATTTTATGATTGCTATTTAATCAAGAACTAGGACATGTATAGAAAGGCAGGTAAACCAATTAAGACTTGCCTCAAAAGATGTTCCTTAGCCAAAGTGAAATTATAATCATATTTGAAACCTAGTTATTAAAACTTGCCATTTTTTAGATGCTATAGGACTATTAAGTGACTGTTCTTCTGAGTCTAACTCCAGGTATGGGTAGCAAGAAAGGTGACTTGAGCCTCCAATCCATGAGGCCAGTAAGCTGGTGAGATACTGGTATGAACTGCATAAGGTGATCTCAAGGGAAGGGTGGGAGAGCAGCTGTTCAGCATGGGCTAAGGTGGGATTCTCCTGACTCAATTTCCCCACTGACACCTGGCAGATTTTAAGCCTGACTGAATGCAAGTGGACAATCTAATCCTGCCTGGAATTGACATTAAGTTGGGAAGATATTGTATCCCTGTAATGTCCCTACTCTTGGTGGTAATTTCCTAAAATCAAAAGGTTTGTAAGCTTAATACCAGATGTATTCTATTATAGATTATTGGTAGGGGAACATCTGAGGTTAAGGCTAAAATTAAGCTATTAGGCATAGGACTTTAGACCAACAACAGTAAGTTAGGGTCCTTTAATTCTTAGCAATATTGTGGACACAATTAGGTCAAGAGCTTGTGAAGTTAGCAACATAAATATTATTTGTGTATCAGTTGGTTAATGTTTCAAAAAAAATTCTTTTGTGGTCCATATTGTAAATGCTTTAAAATGAAGTATCACCTGACCAAAACTTTGAATTGTTTTATCTATTATAAACTGTGTTTAAAAATTAAAAAAAAGACACTTCTCATAACAATCTGGTAAAGAAAATACTATAGTTTTCATTGTTCCCATTTTATAAATGAGGGACCTGAGTCTTAAAGAGGTTGAACAATATCCATGAGCACATAACATCAAAGAGATTCAAGCATATCCTCCTAATTCTAGGTTAAGCACCCTAGTCCTTCTACCCACCTGGTTGCTCCTCCTGGAAATAGGCAGAGGCATGTAGGAGGTCAAGATCAATGATATATCTGTGTCCCTCACCAAAAGTTTCAATTGTTTTATCTGTTATAAATTGTGTTAAAAATGAAAAAGAAAATGAAAAAAGAAAAAGAAAAACTGACAACAATGTGCCAAACACTATACTAAGTGCTAAGGAAAGAAAAAAAGCAAAAGACACTGCCCTTAAGGAAAACAAAATTGAATAGATGTTTATTAGCGGAATAAAAAATTTCCTCAGTTTATATATATATATATATATATATATATGTATGTATGTATGTATATATATATATATATATATATATATATATTTCTAATTCCATAGTGATTTTTCTCCAATACCCTTTACTTTTCATATATTTCGTATACCCACTCCATCCCAAATCATACTCATACTGGTAATTTAAATCTCCAGGGTTGAATATCTTTTGAAAACTATAAAAGATCCCTTCAAAATGCTTCTCTTTAATAGCCAGTTTTTAGAAACCATAAGCTCAATGTAGTCTCAGTATTTTAAAAATTGGAATCATAAGAACAACAGCTACAAAATATTCTTGCTTTAACTAAGGACACAATTTCCTAAAAATAAACAAAATGTCAGTCGACAGAATGGGAATAAACTTATAACACACTGGTAAAAAAAATCATACACTTAAGGAAAACATAGGGCCAAGATACTTTAGATTTTATTTGCTTGTGATGTACTCATGCTGCCTGTCCACTCTGAGAATAGTCATGTTTGCTCAGTTGTGCACCTTGGGATTATAGTTCTATGTAGCTCAGTTTCCAACTGCCAGCATGATTTCTCCCTTGAATCTACAGTTGTCTCTCTTCTCTGCTGCCAGGGGTAATAGCTATTTAAAGTTGCTTCCTGCACCAAATGTCAATCTCTCCTACTCTCTGCTCCCTGCTGTACACAGTGATTCATCTCATGCAAATAGTTATCTTGTAAAATTCCAAGGCCATTGGAGAGCTAGAGGAAGAAAAGAACCCTTCTCTACCAGCTAATTTCTGGTAGAGGGACAAAGACAGCACTCTAGAAAACTATTTCCTGTTTGGAATGCCTCTAGAGATGGAAATCTTGGTCTTATAATGGTTCTTGCAGTCAAATTTATCTTCAACTAGACAGTAATAAATATGCCGTGTAATTCTGTCATGGAAAATTTTTGCATTTTTCATATAGGGTTTAGACAATTTTTAAAAAATATTGTTATAATAGCATCTCATTATTTCCAATAATTACTCATTACTCACTTTTATGTCATCAACTGAACTGGGGAGAACCACATTTCCACTGCTCTACTTATAATTTATATTATCTCTTTTATCTTTTCTGTTCTATTCCACTAATCAAATTTTCAATATTTAAAAATATGCTATTATCAAATAATTTTGATAATTATTGCTTTGTAATATAGTTTAAGATTTGGCAATATTAAGCCTCATTCCCTCCCCTTTAACCTCATTGATTAAAATAAATACATTATTTTGTTTGACTCTACAAAATATCCTTTTGCTAATTGAATTATTCTAGCACTAAATCTGTGGATAAATCTGCGTAGTATATTCATTTTTACTACAGCGATGCAGCCTTTTCCTGAATATTAAATATTTTTCAGATTATTTAGGTCTTTTATATCAGTAGAAATATTTTGTAGTTCTATATACCATTCTTAAATTTTCACTGAGAGGTTCATTTCCAAATGTTTAATACATTTTTCTTGTTTTAAATGGAATTTCTCTTCCTAAATTATTGATTCTCTAGAATTCTTTAAGTAAACCATCATACTGGATACAATGACAAAATCTTAATTCCTCTTTTCCTAAACTGACAGCTCAATTTATTTTTATTATTGATATATCTAACATTTCTATATTATGTCAATAGTGAAGGCAGTGTGCATCCTTGATTAAAAGGGAAGTATGCATTCTTATCTTATGGAAAAACTTCCAATATTCCTCCATTACAAATCACTTTAGGTCTTAGTATTTGAAAGATGTTACTTTTAGTAGATATTATTGAACATATTAAGAAAAGGTTTTTTTATTCCTGTACCTAAATGACCATTTAAATATAAAAATATTACATATTCCAAAGATTTTTTTTGCCGTAATTGATAAAATCATATGATTTTTTTATTACTTTAGATGTTAATGATTATAATATTCCTAATATCAAAACATCTTTGCACTGCTTTATATGAATAGGAATAGAAAGAATAATTACAAAATGTTAATTGATCTTTTTTTGCTATTGTTTTATTAGTGACATTGGTCTATAGTTTTCTTTCTCAGTTTTTTTCCATTTTTGACCAGAATGACCATATTTGTTTGAGAAAATTAATTCATATCTAACTCAAATGCTTTTTCATAGATCAAGTGGATTAGTTACTCTATCTCTTGTTATGTGAATTTGGGTATTTAATTTTTTTGTAAAAATTATCTACTTTATTTTTGTTTTCAGTTTGTTGGCATATAACTGGGTATAGCAGAACGATGATTTTTATGTTGCTCCTTAAATTTTTCTTATTTTGACTATTTTACTTTCTTTTCATTTATTATATACACTAGTATTTTATCAAATTTATTGATCATTTTGGAAAATAAATCTTTTGTACTTTATTGACCAGGATTCCTTTTCAATTTATTTCCTATTTTATTCTTCACAATTGCAACTTTTGTGTATGTATTGATTTTCTGGTTATTTTAGTTTTTTATTCACTTCAACAAGTCTCTTTTTATTGTTTGCTAATGTAGATACTCATAGATACTGTTTTTCCTAAAATTTGCTTTAGCTGTTACCCCCAACTTTAGAGTGTTTCCTCATTTTGTTAGTTTCTTTCGCAATTTTTTTCTAATTTGCTGTTTTTATCACTATTTAATCTCCATAGGGTCTATGAATTTGTTCATATTTCCTTTACATATTATTCTGTTTCTTGTATTGTGGTTCAAATCAAAACACCCTGGCCTGGATGATATTTTGCTCTATGTTTATTCTTCCTCTTATAGAATTTAAGCTCCTTGAAGTTAGGGACTGTCTGTCCTTTTTCATTTGTATCCTCAGGTTTAATGTAGTGTCTGAAACTTAGTAGAACAAGCACTTAATCCTGTTTTTTTTTAATTTATTCATTCATTCATTGTAATTTTTAAGAGAAGTGATGAAACATGGTGGAAAGAAAGTCAAGCTTAGAGGCAGGACGATCAGGGTTCATGCACTATTCCTAATATAAAATAGCTACATGATCATATTCAGGTCACTTAATTTTTTAGTTCCCTTAGTTGCAGAACTTTCTGCAAGTCATGTAAGTTTTATTCTGCATTGGTAAAGGGAGTTGGTCATATTAATGTTGTCATAGGATTGCTCTTTTTAATAAAACGTCTAAGAATAAGCAAGTGATAGAAAGCAGAGTGAAATGTAAAATAGATAATTTCTATTATATTAAATTAAAAAGGGGTTTTACAAATAAAACATATGTAGCCAAAATCAGAAAGAAAGCAAAAATTGGAGGAGGGAGTTTATAGATAGCTTCTCAATTAAAGGTTTCATATCTTAACTCTATAAAATCTAGTAAAATCAATTATAGTACGAATCATTCCCCAACTGATAAATGATCAAAGGATGTAAATAGTCAGTTTTCTAATGAAAAGATCAAAACAATTTATAGTCACATGAAAACCCAGTCTAAATCATTAATTGAATGCATGCAACTTAAAAGACCTTTAAGATATTATTTGACACCTATCATATGGGTTAAAATGACTGAAGGGAAAAGCAACAACTGTTGGAGGGGGCATGGAGAAATTGGGGCACTATTTCACTGTTGGCGGAACCGTAAACTGATCCAACCATTTTGAAGAGCAATATGGAACTGAACCCAAAGAGTTATTAAACTGCCTTTGACCCAGTAAAATATTTGTAACAGCTGAAATGCTTATAGCAGTTTTCTTTGTCATGGCAAAGAAATGGAAATTGTGTGGACACTCATCAATTACACAATGGCTGAACAAGTTATGATGTGTAATTGTAATAGAATACTACTGTGATTTAAGAAATGATGAGCTTGATAATCTTAGAAGAACATGGAAAGGCTTACATGCTATAATGAAGAGCAGAATGGACAGAACCAAGAGAATACTGTGTACAACACTGTTTAAAGAACAACTTGGAGCAAATATGTCATTATGACTATTATAAACACAAAAATAAATTAACTGGAAAGGACATATGAAGGAAGACACTATCTGCATCTAAAGAAAGAACTGAAAAATAGAAAAATGTGTAAAATAATTTTGTATATTTGTATACATATTTGTGTTTAATGGCAGCCATTGCTAGGGCAGAGGTGGAGATTAAAACAAAGGAAAAAATAAAATCACAGATAACTTTATTATATACTTAAAAGAAATAGCAAATTTTACATAATAGATTTGTCTTTTCATGTACAATCATTTTTATTATACCATGTTATGAATATACTTGGTTTTTTTCATAAATTAAACATTAAAAACCCTATTTTTTAAAGTCTACAAATAATTTACTTAATATTTCTTCATTTATTTATAAGATATTTATGTTGTAACATGTGCGATTTTAAAAGTGTATTTGGTAATTCTGAAAATTAAATATATTTATTCAGAATCTCATTCAACATTTATATAATTTATATAATGTTTCTAGTTTGTTCATATTTTTGCTAATCTGTTTAGATTTAAATTAAAAGAGATAGTTTGAAGTCATAAATAATTATGGTCCTTCTATTTAGGTCTTCAGAGAGATTTTCCTTCAAGTATATATGTATATATGAGTGTGCCTGTGTATGTGCAGTCTTTTCTGTACTAGTAATCCTCCTCATCCTAGGACTGCTACTTAGGACTGTAATGCAGATCTGTATATGTGTGAAGCAAAACGTGTCCTGCCTCAATTCTAGCAAAAAGGTACAAATGTTCAACTCACGCACCATCTGTGGGCTGAGGTTTCTGGAAGCATCTGTTTATGCTGCTGCTGCTGCTGCTGCTGATAATGATGATGATGATGATGATGGTGGTGGTGGTGGTGATGGTGGTGATGATGTTTACAGAATGGAAGCAGATAGATAATGGACCAGAAACCATAATCAAACAACATGTTCTTTATAATAAACATACATGAAACACAGACACACACAGAGCTAAAATAAGGGCCTGGAGCAAAATATGTTATGGTTCCAAAACCTCCAAAATATACGCAATGGTCTCACGTCATGAAAGAGCTCAAAAAGGATTTTGAAAATCAAGTAAGAGAGTTGAAGGAAAAATTGGGAAAAGAAATAAGAGCAATGCAAGAAAATCAAGGAACATAATTTTAGACAAAACAAAAGCAAAAATAAACCTACTTAAAAGATATAAGCAAGGAAACTATATCTTGCTAAGAGTAACCATTGACAATGAAAAAATAATAATAAACATATATGGATCAAATGTCATAGCATCCAAATTCTTAAAAGAAAAGTTAAATGAATTATAGGAGGAACTTGACGGTAAAATATAGTTGTGGGTGACATTGCTTTCATCTTTCAGAGCTATTTAAATCCAAACATAAACTAAATAAGAAAGAAGTAAAGAGATCAATACAATCCTTGAAAGGTTAGATGTAATAGACCTCTGGAGAAAATTGAATAGGAATAGAAAAGAGTATATATTTTTAACTCCTGCATGTGGTACCTGTATAAGATTTGTAAATATTTCAGTTGATAAAAGCCTCATAAATAAATTTAGAAAAGAAGAAATATATTACATTTTTCAGACCATAATGAAATAAAAATTACATTCAATGATGAGCCTTAGAATCATAGATTAAAAATTAAATGGAAACTGAAAATTTTAATCTTAGGAATGGAGTGAGTCAAAGAAAAAATCAAAGAAACAATCAATAAATTCACAAAAAACAATGAGACAATATACCAAAATCTCTGGAATGCACTTGAACAGTACTTAGGAAATTTTATATCTCTAAACGCATGCATTAATAAAAGAGAGAAAGACAAATCACTGAATTGGGCATGCAATTAAAAAAAACTAGAGAAATAAAAAATTAAAATCTTAAATTAAATACCAAAATGAAAATCCAGAAATTTAAGGGAGAGGTTAATAAAACAGAATTTTTTAAAACTGAACTTATGTATACACCTAGGAGCTTTCTTTTTGAGAAAAAGGTAATAAAATGCATAAAGCATTGTTTAATATGAGTTTTTAAATAAAGAAGAAAACCAATTACCATTCACAAAAATGAAAAGGGTGAATTTATCACCAATGAAGAAATTAGAACAATTATTAGAAGCTATTTTGCCCAATAATGTATCAGTCAATCTGAAAATGTAAGCAAAATGGATGAATACTCAAAAAATATAAACTACCAAGGTTAAATAGGAGAAAAATAATACTTAAAAAAACACAGACTTAGAAAAAGAAATTAAACAAATCATCAATGAGAGACTTAAGTAAAAATTGCCAGGACAGATGGATTTACACATGAATTCTATCAAATTTTTAAGCATTGAATAATCACAATACTATGTAAGCTTTTTACAAAAACAGGTAAATTTATGGAGAATGGAGAAATTTGTGACTAAACAAGAGACAGAGAATATTATGAAATGCAAAATGGATAACTTTGTTAAATTGAAAAGTTTTTGCACAAAGTCAATGCAACAAAGATTAGGAAGGAAGCAGGAAAGTGGGAAATAATTGTTACAGCTAGTGTGTCTGATAAAGGTCTCATTTCTAAAATATATGGAGAACAGAGTCAACTTTACAAGAGTACAAGTTATTCTCCAACTGATAAATGGTTAAGGGATATGAACAGGTAGTTTTCAGAGGAAGAAAATAAAGTTATCTATAGTCTATGAAAAAAATGCTCTATGTATTAGAGGGATACAAATCAAAACAACTCTGAGGTACCACAACATACCTCTTAGATTGGCTAAATGAAAAAAACAAGAAAATGATAAATATTGGAGAAGATATGGGAAAGTTGGAACATTGCTGTGAGCTGACCCAACCATTTTGGAGAACAATTCTGAATTATGACCAAAGGGTTATAAAAATGTACATACTCTTTGATGCAATAATACTGCTTTTAGGGTTGTATCCTAAAGAGATCATAAAAATGGGAAAAGGAACCACATGTACAAAATGATTTATAGCAACTCCTTTTGTGGTGGCCAAAATTTGGGAATTGTAGGGATGCCCATCAATTGGGGAATGGCTGAAAAAGTTGTAGTATATGAATATAATGGAATACTATTGTGCTATAAGAAATGATGAACAGGCAGACTCTAGAAAATCCTGGAAAGACTTATATGAACTGATGCTGAGTGAACAGAGCAGAATCAGATCATTGTTCATAGAAATAACCACAATGCATGATTACTGATTTTGATAGACTTGGTCTTTCTCAGCAATGGAAGGACCCAAAAAGATTCCAAAGGGCTCATGATGGAAAATGCCATCCACATTCAGAGAAAGGGTTATGGAGTCAGAATAAAAAGTGAAAGATACTTTTCTTTTCATGTTTTGTTTTGTTCTTCTTTCTCATGGTTTCTCTCATTCATTATATAATTCTTCTATGCAACATGACTAGTATGAAAATGTGCTTAAAAAAATTTATATGTAGAGCTCATATCAAATTGCATACTGTCTTTGTCTTGGGGAAGGAGTGGGGAGGAAGGGGGAGAAAATTTAAAACTTATGGAAGTGAATATTGAAAACTAAAAATAAATTCACAGTTTTTTTAAAAGAAAGGTAAAAAAAGAATCCAACTAAATTCCTTTTTTAAATTTTACCTTATTTATTTTTAGTTTTCAACATGCATTTCCACAACATGCATTTCCACAAGATTTCTGATTACTCCTTCCCCCAGTCTGTCCTTCCTTCTATCACAACCCTCCCTTCCCTTATGCCCATTTTCTCTCTTTGCTTGTAGGGCAAGATAGATTTCTATACCCCATTACCTGTATTTCTTATTTCCCAGTTGCATGAAAAAACAATTCTCCACATTTCTTTCTAAAACTTTGAGTTCCAGTTTCTCTCCCTTTCTCCCTCCCCACTCATGCCCACTGAGAAAGCAAGTAATTCAATATAGGCAATATTTTTATAGTTTTGCAAAAGATTTCCATAATAGCCATGCTGCGAAAGCCTATATTTCCCTCTGTCCTATCCTGGCCCTCATTTATTCTATTCCCTCTTTTGAATTTGTCCCTCCCCTAAAATGTTTACTTCTAATTACTCCCTCCTCCTATTTGCACTCTCCTTTATCATCCGTCCCATATGCCATTTATCCCTTTCTTTCCTACTTTCTTATAGTATAAGGTAGATTTTCATACCAAATTGAGTGGCTCTTTAAGCCAAACATGATGAGAGTAAGCTTCACTTTTTCCCTCTCACCTCCCCTTTTTCCTCTCCATTGAAAAAGCTATTTCTTGCCTCTTTTATGAGAGATAATTAGTCCCATTTCATTTCTCTCTTGCTCTTCCCAATATATTCCTCTCTCACCTCTTAATTTTATTTTTTGAAGACATCATCCCTTCCTATTCAACTAGCCCCTTGCCCTCTGTGTGTGTGTGTGTGTGTGTGGGTGTGTGTGTGTATAATCTGTCCAACTACCCAAATATTGAGAAAAGTTTCAAGAGTTACAAATATTATAGTTCCATGTAAGAATGTAACTTTAGTAAGTCCCTTATGATTGTTCTTTCCTGTTTACTTTGTCAAATTTTCTACTCAGCTCTGTTTTTTTTCATCAAGAATGCCTCAAAGTCCTCTATTTCATTGAGTGACCTTTTTTTTCCTGAAGTATTACACTCAGTTTTGCTGGGTAGGTGATTCTTGGTTTTAATTCTAGTTCCTTTGATTTCTTGGGTATCATATTCCAAGCCCTTCAATCCCTTAATATAGAAGCTGCTAGATCTTGTGTTATACTGATTGTATTTCCACAATACTTGAATTGTTTATTTCTGGGTTCTTACAATACTTTCTCCTTCACCTGGGAACTCTGGTATTTGGCCACAATATTGCTAGACATTTTTCTTTTTGGATCCCTTTCAGGAGATGATCAGCGGATTCTTTCAATATATATTTTACCCTGTGGTTCTAGAATATCAGGGCAGTTTTCCTTGATAATTTCATGTAAGGTGATATATAGGCTCTTTTTTTTTTCACCATGGCTTTCAGGTAGTCCAGTAATTTTTAAATTGTCTCTCCTGGATCTATTTTTTCCATGTCAGTTGTTTTTCCAATGAGACATTTCACGTTGTCTTCTATTAATTCATTCTTTTGGTTTTGTTTTCTAATTTCTCAGTTTCTCATAAAATCATTAGCTTCCAACTGCTCCATTCTAATTTTTAAAGAACTGCTTTCTTGAATGAACTTTCGAACCTCTTTTTCTATTTGGCTAATTCTGTTTTTAAAGGATTCTTTTCTTCATTGACTTTCTTGACCTCTGTTGCCATTTGAGTTAGTCTATATTTAAAGGTATTGTTTTCTTCAGCATTTTTTGAGTCTCCTTTGCAAGCTGTTGACTCGCTTTTCATGATTTTCTTGAATTGCTCTCATATATCTTCCTAATTTTTCCTCTACCTCTCTTATTTGATTTTCAAAATCCTTTTTGAGCTCTTCCATGGCTTGAGACCATTGCATAGTTATTTTGGAGGTTTTGTATGCAGAAGCCTTGATTTTTTTTTTTATGTCTTCCTTTCATGGTATGCATTGTTCTTCCTCATCTGAAAAGATGGAGGAAAATAGTCTTATTTTTTTCCCTTTTGGGAGCATTTTTCCCTCCATTTACTTGACTTTTGAGTCCTTTGTCAAGAGGAGGGTATACTCTAGAGACCTGAAAGTTTTCAGTTCTTCCAAGGTGGTACAATCAAGGGAGGGGAGCTTACTCCTCTCTTGGTCTGCACTCTGGTCTGTAAGCAACCACAAACTTTTCTGCCCAGGATCTACAAGTAGAATTCCCTCTCCAGAGCCTCCACCAGCTTCATCATCCAGTGTTACTCCTCACCCCAGGACATAATATACACATATATACATACCCATAAACATCTACACACACACAATATATATATATATATATATATATATATATATATATATATATATATATATAT
>CM053773.1:120259642-120296942 GCA_028658325.1 Potorous gilbertii
CTCATCACAATTGACTAAAGGAAGGAATAAAATCCACAATCATTTTGGTATGAAAACCTATCTTACAATACAGGAAAGTGGGGGAGAAGGAGATCAGCAGGGTGGGGGGGACGCTGATGGAAGGGAGGGCAATGGGAGGAGGGAGCAATTTGAAGTCAACACTCTTGGGGAGGGACAGGATCAAAAGAGAGAATAGAAAAATGGGGGGCAGGATAGGATGGAGGGAAATACAGTTAGTCTTATACAACACAACTATTATGGAAGTTATTTGCAAAACTACATATATATGGCCTGTATTGAACTGCCTGCCTTCCCAAAGGGAATGGGTAGGGAGGGAGGGATGGGGAGAAGTGGGAAGTCAAAGTTTTAGGAACAACTGTTGAGTATTGTTCTTGCTACTAGGAAATAAGAAATACAGGTAATGGGGAATAGAAAGTTATCTGTCCCTACAGGACAAGAGAAAAGATGGGGTAAGGAAAGGGAGGGATGAAAGAAGAGAGGGCAGATTGGTGATATGGGTAATTAGAATGTTCAGTGTATTGGGGAGGTTGGAGGGGACAAATGGGGAGAAAATTTTGGAACCCAAAATCTTGTGAAAATGAATGTAAAAAAAAGTTAAATAAATAAATTTATAAAAATTGAAAAAGAAAATGAATGTAAAAAGTTAAATAAATACGTTTATATTAAAAAAATAAAAAAAATGACATTTGATCCCTCAAAAGTTGCTCTCCTTTTAGGAAAGGAGATCCAAGGACCTGTGCTAGCAGGCCATTCTGGATGTGTCAGGGTATTTGCTGCTACAGTCACTGATAACAATGTTTAGCAGCTCAGGGTCAAGGAAACCTCTCTAGCTCTATCAGGCACCTTGATCCAACTTTACATTGACCTATTAGTAATAACTACTCTCTGGCTTTGATTATTAAATCAATTCTGGACCAACCTAACCTATAGGCATTTCTTCAGCTTATCTTCATGGTTACTATTAAAGAATTTCATTTGTTCATTTGTTTTTGCTTTGCTGTTCTGACAACTAATCATAGCTATTCAATTTCTCTGATTCATGACTTCTTAAACTTTTTCCAGTTGTGACCCCTTTTTGCCCAGGAAAGTTTTATGCAACCTTGGGTATATAGGTATATAAAGTAGTGTAAAAATCAAACATTTACTGATAATAAATCATAAAGAAATTTATTTTAAAGTAATTCTTTTGTATATATATGATTTTACCATTTATGAAATCAAAAATAAAATTTGCATACCAATGAGAAAAATATGCTTGTTTTTTACATAAAAAATAAAATCTGGGAGCAATATTTGGTACTGTAAAATGTAGAGCATCTTCAACATTTTTCAGACTTAATTGGTATTTTGATTTTCTAAACATCAATGCTGAGAACTCCACTTCACATAAATATATAGTAAAAAATGGCAGAAATATGTTTAGGGCCATTTCAGAAATTGTTGGAAATTTTGTATTAATCCCAAGTCAAAATTCATTTAACAATTTTTTTTAGGAAACTCAAGTTGTAAACCTTGAACTTTTAATAGCATATGACTGACATTTTAAAAAAATTTTGATTGAGTATGATTTATGAACCCAACTTCGTTTTTTTAGAATCAAAATTTGAAGGGCAGCATTTCTTAAATGGTGTCCCAAGGCTCTTCAGATGATCAATCATAACTCAATTGTAACTCTTACAATTACTTGGGAAGGTTACTTTCAATTACGATGTCATCTGTAGTCACAAACATTTTTAAACAACCATTTTCCACCTTATTTTAACTTTTGTGTATATTATATGTTAACTTTTTTTTAATAAAACTATCAATTTAATCTGTAACATAAATGTTATTTTTTCTTCAAGTGACATGCTTAAATCATTGATATTTTTAAAAATATCCAACAAATAACACAGTTTTGAAAACCATTGTCTTCACAAAAAAAAACCAGAACAATTCTGGATTTCTGCTCAATCAAAAATGTAACTTCAGCTTTCAATTTCAATAATCTGTTTAAACTTTTCTTGAGGGTCACCTTGCCTCTGCATATAGTAATAACCTTTTGTAGTAGGAGTCCATTTCTTTCCAAAGGTTTGAAAACAAATCACTGTTAAGGACATGACTTTTAATGAATTGAACAATTTTGATATAATATCACCAAGCACAACATTTAACTCTGGTGATACTTTCTGATGACAGATGATGGATCACACAGTGACTAAAAGTGATACGTCCATTGCTACCAGCTTTAACTTTTGCTCTAAATCCAAAATTCCTCTCCGTCAATGCTCTAGCAATGTCTCTACAGACTCCAATACACTTTTTTCCATTGTAAACCTTCATTTGTGAAAAATTTTTGACTTTAATATATCTCTCCCTCTTGCATGCCCTTCCAAAGGGTGACAAAACCATAACTCCTCCTGTATGGTTCTTTCTTAAACATTTCTTACAGAAAGTAACAACTGTACTATGTTAAAATATAATTTATTTAACTGAGTTGCAAACTCTGGGTTTCCCTTAAGCCTGGTAACAAGCTATTGGAATTGGTTATTACTAATTCCAAAAATTCTTTTGGGAATAGTATTGTTTAATAAAGGAGGTTTATGAATTTCATCTCCATACTTTTCCCATGAACTGTTTCTGATATTTTAATAGCAGTATGTAGCACTAGATCTCCGGTTGCATATAGTTTTTTAGTTTTTGCAATTAAATAAGAAATTTTGTAAGATGCAAATAAATACTTTTCATTGAGAGTAACAAATTTTTCAGAATATTGCTTCTCTTTATTTGAAAATATATGTTATTCTAGCAAATACAATCCAAAGATATACTAATTTGATGCTTACATGCTGAGGATCGATGGTAGGAACATATTAAAAGTCTTTATTTTCTGTAATTAAACTATTATGTTTCTATAAGAGCTGAAAACTTTGTGTGTACACTAATAAGACAACATTTCATAACATACAATAGTCTAGAATCTGAGCCGAGGTGTTTCTGGCAGCATTCGTTGGAGTTGCATGGAGTGATGGCATGCAAAGTATGCATATTGTGTGTTTAGAACCATGGCTGAAGTGAAGGTGCTCTCCGCAACATGGGCAAGTTCTATCAGAAACGCCTTGGATTAATTATGCATTTGATTTTGAAATAATTTTTGATTGTTTTACATTCAGAAACCTTTCACTGGTGTCAAATTTTTTGTGACTCCAGCATTCATGTCACTCCATATGTTTAAAATGCATCACTGTAATCTACCTTTAGTTATCTTGTCAAAAAATGAAATGAATTAACTTGACGTGACCCATTTTGATGAGATCATTCTGGTTTTAATTGATGATTGCATCCCTGTTATAAGGATTTACAACGATTTGCGTTGCATCCTAGAATTTTACCAGGTGTAAAAGGGATGATCACCATCTTTAGTTATCAGCTTGCATTGAAGAATCAAGACTATTTCAGGTGAGGGAGGGGATTATGGGCTATTTCTGGATGGAAATTAGATTATCAGTACAAAGTTCTTCCTCTCGCTGGGAAGGAAGGGAATAAGTATTTATATAGCACCTAGAAAAATATGTGCAAGGCACTATGCTAAGTATTATTTACAAATCTCTTCTCCTTTGATCTTTACAATAATCCTGCAAAGTGGGTGCTATTCTTAGCCTTATTTTACAATTGAGGAAACTGAGGAAAACAGGTTCTGTGATTGCTCAGGATCACACAGATAGTAAATGTGTAAGGCCATATTTGAACTTAAATCTTCCTATTTCAAGGTCCAGTGCTCTATCCGTTGCACCACCAACTGCCTCAGTACTATAGTTGGAGATTTCCCAAGGTAGATTTCCTAAAGATTTCCCATCAAGAGCTAGAGAGAACATCATTTAGCATTGTTATAAATTGGGACACCTGTTGAGCCAATGGACCTCACAGATAAACTGCCAATGAAGATAATCATTGTTAAGGAGTGTCAGTGGGTCACCCAACAAGTGCCTAAATTTCTCAGCCAATGACCAAAGTGACTTATGATACACCAAAATGAAGGAGTAAAATGTTACTCTTACAACTTTGTGGTACACACTGATGCAAAACTGTACATGACCTTTCAGGAAGGATGAAACATAGATAAAAATGGAGGTAATATCTACATTGGAAAACACTGCTATATCATGCTTCTTAATAGGTACTTATATTGGATCACATATCTGATGAACTGCTTATAACTGTGTGATGTAGAATGTGAACCTATATATGGCATATGAATATTTCATGCAATTTAGCACTGTGCTATGTGTAACTTAATATATATGGTGGATTGGCATTTTTCTTTTTGTAGAATATCTGAACCATTGTAGAAAATGTGATAATCAGAGCAGAGAGTGGAGTGAAAAACGAGAAGAAAATCTAGAATAGAAAAAATCTTGCCCATATCCACAATTATGGTCCTGGAGAAGTATAATAAATATACAAAGTAACTAAGGAGATGACAGGTATGTGAAAGGAGTGTCAGAAGAGAACAGTTCCATGGAAGCCATGAGATGAGTGAGTATCCCAGGAGATGGAAATGATGGACAACAGTGTTAAATGTTTCAGAAAAATCAGAGAAGATAAAGACTAAGTAAACGCTCTTGGGTCTAACAATGCTTTTCTGTAGCTAGAACCTAATTGTTTTCTAAATTGGTTAAATCTATTCTCTTTCTCTTAATCAATTAGTACAGTTATCTATGAATTGATCAGCTAACACATGCCTCTTTCTGGTTTCTAGCACATGCCTGAAAACACTCATCTGTTAACATTTAGCAGGAAGTATGAGGCACAGCAATGCGTGTCTAGTTTACCAATGTATCAATGGCATTTTTTTTTGTCTATGTTAATCTCAAATTTCTGTGGCTTGCCTAGCTTATCCTTTACCTGCCTGGAAGTGGTGAAATGGGAAAAACACTGCCTTTAGAAGGAAAGGGCTTGGGCATAAATTAAGTCTCTGCTACTTAATAGGCATGTGATTTTTTTCAAGTCACCTTACCTCTCACATTTAAGGCCATAGTACCCTCATCATTAAAATGATGGGATTAAACTAGAAAAGAATACAAGTTTTACCTAGATCTAAGTCTATGATCCTTTGACTTACAGGCTTATTTGATGTATGAGAAACTAGGTTTTACATTTATGTTTAGATGTCTGTACTTAACATTTGTTTGTTTCTGTTTGGTATCTTTTATAATGACCATAATTCATTTTTACAATTTAAACCTTGCTCTAAACAAGTCTATCAGTGCCATTTTCCCAACAGCATGTATTTATATCATGTCTCTGCATCACATTTTGGTAATTCTCATAATATTTCAGGTATTTTATATTATAATTATAAAAATCTGTCTTGGTCATCTGTGATGAGTGATCTTAGAGGTAACTATTGTAATTATTTTAGTTCACCATGAATCACACCCATGTAAGAAGGTAAACTTAATCGATAAATATTTTGTGTGTTCTGACTGCTCTACTAACCAGCTATTCTCCCTTCTCTCTTCCTCTCCTATTCCCTGAGCCACAATAATATTGAAATATTTTGAATTAATAACCTACAATGGCCTCTAAAGTTCAAGTAAAAGGAAAAGTCAATTGATCAGACAACTTCATTATTGCCTCATTGAAAAAATTTGCAATAGTCACCAGAACCTTCAGCAACCATTGCCCTGATCAGTCAGCCACCATTAACATCAAGGCAAGAGCCTCTAATAACAAAAAAGAGTGACTTGCTAGAGATTCAGATGGTGGTTAGCAATTTTAACACTAAAATATTTTAAAGTATGTACACTTTTTATAGATAGTAATATTGTGATTTGTCCTTTGTTCTCAAGGAGGACCATGCCATCAGGGAAGGGATGCCATGACATGCAAGTGAATTGCCTGCCCATTCAATGATGAAGGTTAGGTAAGAAATGAAGCAGAAAACAGCCTCTTTACCTTGTCAAAAAAAATCTCTCTGGGAGGGAAAGACCTTCAGGGTTTCTGGACAAAACCAGAAGCAATTGCTATTTACATTCACTCTGGATCAATCAGGGCCCAAACAGTGACCAAGTGGTTCTTGGCCTGGGACCTATTTTTGGCTGTTCAATGGATGAGGGCCAGAATGATTTGGCTTTAATCCTAAGGAAAAAAAAAGGTTTCATAGATCAAAATTTAGGCAGAGCACCTGCAGGTTAAGTGTATGATGCAATAGGTGAAAACACTTAATGGACTACTACTATATAGTTGTAGACATAATTTTTGTATGCATCCAGGATTCAAAAAAATTTGTGTGACTTCCCTTGTTGTGATATACACTTTATTGCAGTAATCTGTGGCACACTCCACAATATCTCTGAGGTATTCCTGCATTTGGAACTTACTTTCAAGGAATTCTCTCTCCATTTATTGTTCTCCTGGACATGTGCTGTATCACATCATTACAAATCACAGCTTGAAATCCATCATATCTGCTGCCTGTCCAGGGCGTTTTGCTGCCACCCAGAAAGCAGCCTTGAAATTATTCATAGAAAAAAGAAGAAAATTAGACGCAATAGCAATATTAGATATATCAATAACACAAAGGAATATGATGAAATTACATAATTGTTTTGGATGAAAATATTATTCTCTCACATATTAGTTTTAAGTGGAAACAAAGGAAAATGTCCTCAGTTATAGGTCCTTGAAAACACTTAATCATTTATAAATTGGCAGATGTGTCTTTTTTTTTCAATTTAGAAGTTTAAAGAATGAAAAATGCTCTTGAGTACTATTTCAATGATATAGTTTTCCTTTACTGAGGATTCATCTCACAAGTTATAATAGCAAAGCCATTATTCTACAATGCTAACTCAGCAACAATTTATTTTATTAATTCTGAAATTTTACCTTCTTTTTGCCAGAGTAAATTATTAATATTGTTCAATTAACTGCTTTATTTTGCTGTCTGCATGATCTCATATAAATTACTTTCTCTGTTCTAGGCAATTTCTTAAGACTAAAAGTTGCAAAGAAGCTGCCAGAACTGTATATTTACAGGGTATGTCCTTAGATGAAAATACTATAATGAAATCACAGATTTAATCCTTATCCCTAATCCTAAGAATATGCAAATCAGCATATGATTTCATCACTTTATCCCTGTCTAAATAATATTTCAACTTATTTTGGGTCCAAAAAATGTTAAAGTTAAAAAAAATTTATTATATCATATTCAATTTTGATATGCACAATATGATGGGAGCAGTAGATTTCTCCATGTTTACTTGTGAACGAAAATCATTGTTCATATTGAATGTGAAAAGGCAACTTTACTAAGTCAGCACCATTCTTTTGAAAAATAACAATACAAAGAAAAAAATCAAGAATATAAAAAGTGAAGTTGGAAACCAATAACCCTTCATTATCTCTTTGATACTCCTATTGTATAAAATATACATTACAGGTGGAGACTTTAAAGCCCATCACACTCTTTCTTTAGCATCTTTGAAAAATAGATTTTTCTTCAGATAAAAGAAGTGCTTCCACAGGGATTTGTCAGTTAGTAAATCATCAGGTAAAGTGAAAATAAGTTAATTACATCATTTTTGTTCTAAAAGAAATAACTTTCAGTAAATTCCAGATCTGTTATCAGAGACCACAACTCTGGAGGAAGTATAGCTTTACTCAGTCCTCTGAACACTGTGATTCAAGGTCATTTTTTTGACAGAGAAAAGACATTGGGCATATAATACAGAAAATTTAAAGTTATGTTTTAAAGAAGCATATAAAGACTCTTCATTGATCAGTTCTGTTGATACTTTTGCTGATGTGAGACCCTTGACTCACATATATGGTAGTAGATTCCTGGTAGGAATGGGAAGTAAAATTCGGACAAAGTAATTTTTTTAATATATACTTAGGGGAAGACTTTTAGAAAGTTAAGTTGTATTTTTTAAAATTTAAGAAACATGCATATTATATATAATATATGTAATATAATATATATGTAAAACAAAAAAGCCCCAAATTTTCATATTGACTAAGTGCAAAAATATGTGTTGCATTCCTTAGAGTTAATCCATTACTCCTCTGTCAGGAAATAGGGCTAGTATTATCTATCATTGATACTCTGGAAGCCTGGTGTATCAGAATTCTTAAGGCTTTCAAAATTGTCTGTCTTTAAGATGTTGCTATAGTATAAATAGTTTTCCTGGTTCAGCTCACATCAGTCTCTAGCTATTCAAACAGATATATGGGTGTTATGTTTATAATGAGACTCATAGCTTTAGAAAATAATTCAAAATTTATTAAAATATATTATTTTATTAAGAATTACTATTGAAATACACAAAATCATATTGCCCTCTAATGTGTCAACACAGTAACACCTTGTCATCTTGCGGTCTATTTGTTGGTCCTGCAATGAAGCCTCAGCTATTCAAGTCTTCCTAATCAACCCCTTTACTTGATCCTCCAGTCAGAACTTCCCATCTGGAGACTCGCTTTGAAAACCCGCATGGCTACTGCAGAGCATAAATTATTCCCTAGTCACTTCCACTTAAAATATTTTGCCATATATTTTGTTTCTTTTTTTCTTGTTAGATTGCTTTTGTTCTTTTGGGAATGTATGCTGAGAGTATTAAACGGCCTTTTATACTTGGTTAGATATTTTCTACTTTTAAAAGGCCTTCAAATCCATCCTGACATGCTGAAGCAAAGCTAATAAAAAGATATATGTATACACCACAAATACACACACACATACACACACTGAACGTATTTGATTTAAAAGTAATCCTTCCCTGCTTGGACAGTGAAAACACATATGAGAAGTGAATTTTCTTATTTAAAACTATTTTTCCTCCAGAGCAGTATAGTAAATCCTGCAGGTGATATAAAATTTAAAAAAAATAATAATGTTGACAAAAGGACTATATTTCCATGTTATCAAGGAGGATTTGTGTACAATACTCCAATATAAGGTAGGCTATTTATTCTTGAGCTGCATTTCCATGGCAATGTCTTTCATATTGGATGACTATTAGGATAACCTCCCTACTATAGTTACTCTTGTCTGGTGTCCATTAATGTACCTTTTGGACAATTTATGAGAGTTTTGTGCTCAGTTGAGTAAAATAATGAACAATCTTTGCTAGCAAATGGAGACAATCATGACTGACGGGGACTTACAGCTATTGAAAGTGTCCAAAGTGTTTTTATTAGTTGATATTTTTTAAAAGATGGCTCAACAGTTGGAAAAGGGCAGGTAGGTGGTGCAGAGGATAGCATATTGGACTTGGTGTGAGGAAGACTCATATTTGTGAGTTCAAATCTGGTCTGACACGTTTAACTTGTTGTGTGACCATGAGCAACTCATTTAACTAACTTTGACTCAGTTTCTTCATTTGTAAAAGGGGTTGGAGAAGGAAGTGGTAAACCACTTTGCCAAGAAGTTGCTAAATGGGGTTACAAAGAGTCAGGTGTAACTGAAAATGACTCAACAATACAAATAAAAATGGTTGAAAATGCTTAAATACTACAGGCATACTTGATTTTACTGGTGAATATATGTGAATATACTTGGCAACCCCTTTACATATTTGGAGGTATACTTCATGAGTTATTGTGTATTCCAAAAAATTATTACAGATACCTGACTTCTGAGCATGAGCCTTTCCAAGCTTAGCCAGCTAGATCTTCAGATGTTCTAACTCTTTCCATTTTGATAGGTGACCAGCTCAACCAAATCTCATACTGCTCACATTTCAGTTGTGAATTCCCAGGTCATTTCCATGCCAAAATGAGTCATTGAAATATAAGAAGATGGATGTCCATATCTCATTAGTGTGGATATAGAAAGTCAAAACTTCTCCAACGATTAAGGCAAAGCATCAAAGGTATTACACTATGTGCAAACAAATCTTCAGTCAATTTGAGAGGAATGAAGTTTTTGTTCACTGAAAAAAAAACAGATGATGTCACATCACCGTATTGAGATTGGTTGAAAGCTTATGCCTATCCATATTGAATTAGCAAATTCCTGCAAGAGCATTCTGGTCTGGTAGAAGGAACTTAGGTAGGGGAGGAGTGTATTAAGTTCTCTCGTTCCATCTCCTTGATCAAAGAACAGCCTTGTAAATTTCAAAGAAAGGTCAGAATTTGTTGTGGAATTCCAATCGCTGGAGTAGGGGTAGCTAATAGCATTTTCTGCATCTGCATCTGAAGTTGCGAGAGATGCTGAGGATAACCAAAAGGACGGCAGCTAGAGGTTTCTAAGGCACCTTCCGTCAGAGTCCAGCAAAGAGTTTCATCCAAAGGGAACTTCATGAAAGGAAGAAAAGAACCTCTGTAACTGGGAACTATGACTTATCTTTTGGTTATATGTGCTCTTTCAGATGAAGTCCATTCTCCCTAGGGAACTTGTATGTGGTAGAGGGTACATCGGTTTTGAGGAGTCTGAGTGGTGTTTGTACTGCCTATTTTTATCATTATATTATGTTAGTTTTTTATATATTATATATAATTATTATATATAGTTAGCTTTTATAAAAGCTAATTATCTCTTGCTAATTGATAATGACTGGCATACTATACTGGGCCTCATGAGTGACAGTACTAGAAATAACCCTCCCTTTTGGGTTATCTCTAGAAACTTGAGGGCAAGAATATGCATCTGTTCTCTGCCAATGTTAGTGGGAGTTGGGCAAAGCAGCATAGGCTAGAAGGTGCTATGGGATTATGAAGTAATCTTTCAGAGAGGTTGAGTGACTTATCCAAAGCCACATAGTTAGTGACAGAGTTAATTGAACCCAAGCCTTCTGACATCAAATCTAACACTCTTTCCTTTCTTCTATCCCATCTCCTCACGGACCTGCACAGACCTTTGCAATAACAGATGTGAATGTATTATTTGTTGGTTAACTCATGATTTCTGATGTAAGGTACCTAAATTGGATTCCTCATTCTTGTCTCTTTCCTTTAAAAATTCAGAAACAGAAAGATAAGCCCCCTAACACATTATTAGATGCCTGAGACTGGGTGCAAAAAGATAATGGAATGTTAGAATGCTGGACTAAAGCTAAAAAAGGTGAAATTAGTTGGACTGTATGTAATCTTACATTTGGATTAAGAAAATCATCTTTGCCAATACAAAGTAAAAGTTAACTGGATAGCTGCAGAAATAAGAAGGCATTCCTATATTCAGGGCAAATTCAGGGGTGGGCAATTCAGTGCCCTTTTGAGGAAGGCAACTAGGATGGTGAAAGGCCTTGAAATGCTGCCATATAAAGGTTGTCTGAGGGAACTTGCAATTTCTAGTGTGAAAGAAAGAGGTGGGTGGATATAGAACATGGGGAACTTTAATCCTGTGTTCAAGTATTTGAAGAGACACTAAGTAGAGGGAGGAGATTAGCTTTTTTTCCCCATTTGTCCTGAAGGAAAAAATTGGATCTATTAGAGGTACATGTGTATAGTGAGTGTGTGTGTATGTGTGTATGTGTGTGTGTGTGTGCATGTGTGTGTGGGTGGGTGGAGTGGGATTTGAGAAGAGGCAAATTTGGACATTATGTAAGGAAAAACTTCCCTAAATTTAGAAATACCCAAAAAGTGTAGTAGATTACTTTTGATTGTAGAAATCTTGCTGCAAAAATTTGATAACTACTTATTTGAGATGCTAGTAAGGAGATTCTTGTTCTCTATAAATGTAGTTACACATCCTAAAGGCTTTCTTATTTCTAAGAATGTATAGTGAATGAAAAAATAATAGTCCAATACTTTTTGTTCTTTTAAATAGTATTGTATATTTATATATTAAATAGTATTTTATTTTCCCAAACACGTTAAGATTTTTTAAAAAGTTTTTTAAATAGAATTTTGAGTTCCAAATTTTATCCTCCTTTTTCCTCCCTAAGATTATTAGCAATTTGTTACAGCAATTTGATATATATAATTTGATTTTATTTGTTTATAAAGTTAATTCAATTTTATTGCAAGAATTCATTGTTAAGGCAGAAAAAGTTAATATTACATATAAAGAATGACTTTTTTTTTTTAGAGAGGGGGGCCACACTAGGACTATAGATACCTGAGCACAAGGGCCCTCAGGAGGTAAAATATTTTAACTGACACCATGTGCTTATTATCTGTTGCTGCAATCTGGGTCTAAAGTGGATGGTTTTACATAAACCAGTACTTTAGAGATTATAAAATGTCCAAAAAATTTAGTCTTGAATGTTGCTAAAAAAATAAATGCAACTAATGGAAACACATTAATAGGTCGTTAACAAAAAATGTCTATGAAAATGTGATGGCTAGTTACCTGTGAGATGAAATGGTTGTACACATAATTCACTCATAAATGACCAAAGGCAGCACACAGCCATGACAGGGACGGACAAAGTTGATCTATATTTAGGCTGCCTTATCATGGTATATTTTTCTGATATAGTATAGAAAGTCTGAAAACAACTGAAGTACAACAGATACTTTACTACTCTATACTATGTAAACCCAATAAATTAAAAGAGTCAATTGTTACAAGAACCTGGATTGAAAATTAAAATTGCTGACATTTGGGACACCCCTCAAGGCATTCCCCAACCATCTGTTTAAGAACTATATGAAGTGAGCAAGATTTCAGGATTACTAACTGTAGGTTCAAGGGAAAAATAATTGTGCAGTTTAAGAAATGACAATGCATTAAAATAAAACATTGTTTAATTCTACCTTTTTCTAGTTTGGCCTCCTTCATTCAGGTTTTCAGAGTCTTTGGTATTCAATCAATATTTAGTTGATTGAGGCTAGGTTACTATTTCTTTCTGTTGTTCTTTGAAATTTTGTAAGGGTACAAACCAAACATCATGGTGAGCTTAAAGGAAAATAGAGAAAAAATATTTGGCTTGGTGAGAAAACTGGGTTAACCCATTGCAATACAAAAAACTTAGTATTCAGGGAAGTTCTTAATGTTAGGCTATGTCAAATGAAAGGTACAGTAACTTGGTAATATTATCTTCAAGGTTTTGATTATTAGAGGTAAAATATGGTCTGGATCATATCCTTAACAGAAGGAGAGGAGATTTTAAGAGCTCTAGAGTAAGCTGGTCAAAGAGTTAAAAGATAGGAGATTCTGAAGTATCATTTTACAGAAAAAATGCCAAAGAATTTCACTAAGGAAGGAAATAAGGAAGTGTTCAAAGGCATAGATATGGCTGCACAGGAACCATATGATATCTGATTTTTAAAGGAAATGTGCGTAAAGACGGAAGAAAGGACAAATAACTGAAGATCAATAGGAAACAGTGAGAAGGCCCTATTGGAATGTCAGGAAGGATAAAGAAATCTGAAATATAAGGTAAAGTTTGAGAATAGTATGAATGGAAGGAAGAAAGTGTTCTTTTTTTTTAAACTATGTTGAAGGCAGCAAAAATAAATTAATAAATAAGTAAAAAGATAGACCCACAGATCAGAATGAATGGGATGATTATAAAAGATGACAGAAAGAAAGTGGAACTATTTACTTTTCATTTTGTTTCTATTTTCTCTCTCAGAAAGAATGGTCTTCAGATGGGAAAGAATGGTAGAAAATGGTTAACAGGGAATTGAAACCCTAGATAATTGTGAAAGTGATTTGTGAGCACCCACTTGTTCCAAATGACTTCTTGTCACCTAACCTACATAAGTAACATTCCAGGATCCTGAAAGAACTTATGGATGTGACTACTGGACCACTGCTTATCATCTGAGGAAGTGATTGTGACAAATGAAAAAGATGTTACAAGGTCGGAGTCACAGGTTTCGGAGTTTGATGATGATTCCCCCAAAAATTCTGGAATGGGTTACTAAAGCCATCATACACTAGTATTTAGAGAAGTTAGTATTTATAATTATATACCAACATGGAGTCTGCAAGGCTAACATTATCTCCTTTTGTTGAAGAATTAGTTAATTGGCAGATAGATGACAGATGAGGGAAAATGCAAAGATATGGCTAATCCATTAGAAGCAACTGATACTGCAGTGGATAGAGTGCTGGAAGTGGAGTCAGGAAGACCTGAGTTCAAGTCTGACCTCAGACAATACTACCTTTGTGACCCTGGCCAAGTCATTTAAGCTGTTTAACTCAGTTTCCTAAACTGTAAAAATGAGGATAGCAATAGCACCTACATCGCAACGTTGCTTTAATGATCAAATGAAATAATACTTAAAAAAAACACTGAGCACAGAACCTTGTACATAGGAGACACCATATAAACTATTATCTCCTCCTTCATTCCTATCATATTTTCCTTGTGAAAAAGATGCTGAGTAGATGATTATATATTTCTGCGACTGTGTTGAATTTTGTACTGGATTATTTTCATTTTCTTCTTTATCATAAATTTAACAAACATCAACAACTGTGATGATTTCAATAGGCAAAATAAATACATATGAAAATTCAACCGTTTTCCTTAGTGTTTTATTTTAAGGAGCAAATTAAAATCATCATGATAGTAACAAAATTTGCCTGCTTCACTTCTGAAGTTTTTCCTGTTGGCTGCCTACCACTTCCCTTTCCAACTGAGACTGAATGTAACAATATATGCAAAGAACTCGGTAAGCCATGGTGTGCTATATAAATACAGGCATTATTATTAAAACACACCACCTGCTTTCTTTTCTAATCATACACACTATGGATTTGTTATTTCATGTGATTTCATAGAAGCAAGTAATCATCAGAAAGATGTTGGCTTACATCCATCCAACCATAAGACTGGCAAGATATTTTGTTCTTCTTTTCCTTTGGGTCACCCATAATTTTGATTCTTCAGAATTTGTGGGCTTACATAATTCATGCCTATATAGAAGCACTACAAAAAATTTTACAGTTAAAAAGATGATATAAAGAAGTATAAAGGCATTTTGGGTAAAAATAAAAATCAACTGTAGATTAGGATCAGGGAAACAAGAATCAACAAAGGTTTAATATTTAAAAGTCCGTAGGGCTTTCATTGACTACATCAACGGTGTACAGTTGAATATAAATTGAAAACAAAATTAAGTGATAGGCCTTACTAAGTTAAAAAAAATAAAGCTAGAATGGAGTAACCAGAAAGCAGCAATTATATTAAAAAATGGACTAATTTTCCTTCTTAGGTAGCCTTCAACAAATAGAAAAAGACAGGTTGCAGTTCATATATTTGTAAATTAATTCATCAGTGGGTAAGTAATTCTTTTAGAGTTACTCTACATTCCTACTCTCCCTAAAAAAGGCACTTTACACTGGAAGGTTTTACATCCAGCACCAACTACCTCTGGCTCAAAGTACTCTATGAACCTGAACTCTGAAAACTATAGTTGATGGGTACCAGCTGGTATATTGACCTTGAATCACTAGTTAATAAAAAAGTAGTCCAAAACAAAAGCATTACTAAAGTGGCATAGCAAAAACATAAAATTAATTTAATAAAATTTAGTTTTATATTATTTTTACTTATAAAACTAATAAAAATTAAATTAAATTTAAAAAATTAAAACATAGAAACAGCTACATGGTTCAGTGGATAAAGTGTTGGATTTAGAGTCAGGAAAACCTGAGTTCAAATTTGTCCACAGTCAGTGTGACTGTGGTCAGTCACTTAAGCCTCTGCTTGCCCTGTTTCTGCATATGTTAAATGAGAATGTGTTGCTGTGACAGTTGAAGGAGATGATCACTATGAAGTGCTTGGCATAATTTCTGGCACATTGTAGGCACTATATAAATGTTATTATTATAATTAGTTTTAAATTAATATATTCTCTCACAAATGCCACACGTGTGTGTGTACATCCTTTGGTGCTGAAGAAGACCATGCCATCAGAGAAAAAATGACATGACTTGCACTTGACTTTGTTTTCAGTGAGAGAGGGCTGGGCAACTCACCAGTCTCACTTCTCCTCCAGAGCCATCTGAATCCAGTAACCAGATATTCATGAGGATGACTGGAGATGACCCAGGATGAGGCAATTGGGGCTAAGTGACTTGCCCAAGGTCACACAGCTAGTGAGTGTCAAGTGTCTGAGGTGAGATTTGAACTCAGGTCCTCCTGACTCCTGCACTGGTGCTGTATCCACTGCACCATCTTGCTACCTCACAACGCCATGCACAGTCACTGGGAGAGTGGGCACATACGTTGGAATTCACTGGTAGTTAAGTCCCACATGATGATTGTATGTAATGCATGCAGCTACATTTCCAGTTCACCTTTTCCTTTTTCTTGGTGTTATTGGTAAAATTATTGAGTCATTCAGTCATGTCCAACTCTTTGTGACTTCATGGACCATATTGTCCTTGAAGTTTTCTTGGCAAAGACGCTGGAGCAGTTTTCCATTTCCATCTGCACTGGTTTAGGACAAATGCAGGTCTTCTTACCTCCAGGCCACATACTTTATCCAATGTGCCAACTAGCTGCTTTTTTTCTTGGTGGGTCTTTGTGCAACTTTCTCAGAAGCTCAGGAAATTTAGCTTAGCTGGGTTTCCTGATCCATCTCTCCACATCTCAATTCCAGAATGCCAGGACTAATTCTGTTTTTACTCAAAATTCCTCTCTTCTCTTATGTTGAATGACAGAGACCTGTTCCCTGCTGCGTATAGTGCCTCCTCCTGGACTAGTACATCTGCTAAAACATGCCATGGCTCATGGGGTCAGGAGAGAAGAAAGAAAAACATCACTCCACTGTATCCACTGTGGTAGCAGCAAAAGGGGTAAGGAAAAGAGTAATTCTCTTTCAAGAGATAGATTTTTCCTTCACAGGTATCTTTTTTCTTTGCTTGCAGAGGTCACCCTTCTCAGAATTCTTCTGCCTTGATTAGGCTTCCCTAGAGAATGCATCTTGCCTTTTAAAGGTCACCAGGGGCATGAGTTATCTTGGGACATCCAATTACTGTTTTTTAATTCCATCAAGGAGAATTCCTTCATGAGTTTAGACATATCTTTTCATTTACCTTAACACATTGACATCTTCTTGCCTGTTACTTGTGCCTTTTGGAATTCCATAAATGTGGCTGGTGTTGGTGGGGACAGCTGCTAATTGATTTGGGATGTACTAATCTGTTCATTGTATCATTGGTGTGAGTTATCTTTTGTCTTAGGTGTTTCGGTTTTAGGAATTCTTTTTGGATTAACGTCCTTTGCTGATCTGTCAGTTTTGTACCATTGAGAGATAGGAGCATGCGCTTTCCTTAAAGTTGTCTTGTTTGCCTGTGGTACAGTCAAGATGCTATTTTAGGATCTTGGCATAGCTATCAACATTGGACTTTGATATGTAATGACACTATCCTTTCAGATTTGATAAATGATGAGGTCAATATAATTCTTGATTAAGACAACTCCTAATTTTAGATGAGGACCACAAGGCAATTATAAGTACAATATTTAAGGGAAAAAACAAACAAACAAAAAACCCCCCAAAACTTTCGCTTCATTGTATTCAGTATTGTTTAGACTACTTCCATAGCATTGTAATCAGTTCTGGCCATCATTTTAGGAAGTATGAGTAAGATGTCTTTCACAGGAGGGAGGCCAGGATAACATGGGACTTAGAGCTATACCACATTGAGATCTATTAAAGGAACTGAAAATGATAGTTTTGGGGAGGTGTAGGTGAGGGAAGAATGATTACTGTCTTTATATATATTATATATGATAATATATATAAAATATACATAAATACTTAGCAATTGAATTATGGAATAGATGGTTTTACTTGACCCCAAAGTACCCTTTAGGATCAATGGTTGAAAGTTACAAAGAGTAGATTTTGGCCTGATATTAGGAAGAACTTCTAAACATTTGGAGCCTTCTGCAAATAGAATGGGCTACCTAAAGAGGTAGTTTTTAAGAAGATTTTAGACTCATTTTTTGAGGATATTATAGAGGTAGAAATTCTTCAGGGTAGACTAGATGGAATTTAACATCTATTTTAATTTTAATATTAAGTAAGATACTGTATTTAAAACACTTTGAAAACTTAAGATATCTATGTCAACGTATTACTCCTATTTTTGTCGTTGATTATGATTTTATTTAATGTTATGCTAGGTAGAACTCTTAATTCATTCTGTTTAAAAAAATTATTACAGTTATAATAATCACATTTGGTGCTGCAGAATACTGGAATCTCTTCTGCCCTCTGGGAAACAGAATCTAGAGATCATTCTATTTAATACTTCCTTTTCCAAATTCAGAATCCTATTGTTGAAAAGACACTGTGCTGAGATACTAACTCTAGCAATAATTATTAGTGTGATTTTTGACAAGTTACTTCTCCTCTTGAAGAGTTCATTTCTTCACCTGTAAAATGTGTGGGTTAAAACACTATGGAAACCTTAAAATACTATACAAATGTCAGTTTGAGAAAGTTTGATTGGAACCCAGAAAAGTGAAACAATTTCTCCAAGTTCAAACAGACAATAAGTGGCAGGACAGAGAGTAAGCATCAAATCTCCCAACTTTTACCCCTTTGTTCTTTGAAAAAGTACATACACACATATGTACATATACATACATACATACACATAAATACACATGCATATATATTTTTTATTTTTTAATTAATTTTATTTCAATAATTAGGAATATGTTTTCTCTCCCTCCTACCTCTTATGTCCCCATTTAAAGAAAAGAAAAAAGGAAACGTTGCAAATACAAATATTCAAGTAAAACAAATTTGTGCATTGATAAGACTAAAAAGAATCTAATATGCACATTCAGTTCATTAAATCTCTGTAAGGAGGAAAATAATAAACATACTTTACCATTAGTCCTCTGCACCAGAGTTGGTCGTTGCATTGAGTAGTATTCTTAAGATTTTCAACATTTCACCTGGTGCTCTCTCAAGCAGTTTAGGGTTTCTTACTGTTTAATTGTTACTTCCTTCTTTTCAAGCAAATACACTCTACTATATCAGCTTCAGCACTTGATTTCCTTCATGAACTAGATAAATAGAGTCTAGATAACTTAAAATTAATAATAAAAGGCTAAAATCTTGAATTATTTTATTGCTTACAGCAATATGACTTTTCTAAGGAAACAAACGATAATGGCTTACTTTTATATAACACTTAATAGTTTTAAAAGCTGTATATATACATACATACATATATATACATATATATGTATATATATATATCCAGGACTGGTTCAATATTGGGAAAACTATTGGTGGAATTGACCATTTCAAAATTAACAGAAATCATATCATTATCTCAATAGATGCAGAGAAAGTTTTTGACAAAATTCAACATCCATTTCTATTAAAACATTAGAGAGTATAGGAATAAAAGAAGTTTTCTAAAAAATTATAAATAACATCTTTCTAAAACTATGAGCAAGCATTATATGTAATGATGATAGTCTAGAAGTATTTCCAATAATATTAGGAGTGAAACAAGGATGTTCATTATCACCACTGTTATTCAATATTTACTATAAATATTAGCTTTATTAATAAAGGAAGAAAAAAATTGAAGGCAATGAATAGGATAGGCAATGACGAAACAAAATTATCACTCATTGCAGATGCTATGATGATATAATTAGGGATTCCTAGAGAATCCACTAAAAATTACTTAAAATAATTAAGTTTTAGCAAAGTTTCAGGATATAAAATAAATCTACATAAATCATTGTCATTTTTACATATTTCTAACAAAGTTTAGCAATAAGAGATGGAAAGAGAAATTCCATTTAAAGTAACTGTGGACAAAATATAATATTTTGAAGTCTACCTGCCAAGACAAACCCATGAACATTAAGAAAATAATTACAAAACACTTTTCACATGAAAATGTTAGATTTAAATAACTGGAAAAATATCAGTTGCTCATGGATAGGTCCAACTAACATAATGAAAATAACAATTTTACCTAAATTAATTTGCTTATTCAGTACTATACCAATCAAGTTACCAAAAAAATTTTATAGAGCTAAAAAAAATAATAACAAAATTCATCTGGAAGAACCAGAGGTCCAAAAGATCAAGGGTATTAATGAAAAGAAATACAAGGGAGGGGGAGCTAGGTGGCACAGTGAATAGAGAACCACCCTGGGAATCAGGAGGACCTGAGTTCAAATATGGTCTCAGGCATTTGACACTTACTAGCTGTGTGACTCTGAGACAGTAACTTAACCCTGATTGTCTCACCAAGGAAAAAAGTGGCCTAGACATACCAGAGTTAAAACTGTGTTTCAAAACTACTTGACTACGTGGTTTCTGGCTAAAAAATCAAGTGGAGGATCAGTGGAATGGGTTGGGAAAACAAGACGCATTAGTCAGTGACTATAGATTACTATACTATTGTTTGATAAACACAAAGATACCAACTTCTGGAATAAGAATTCACTATTTGACAAACCTGATGGGAAAACCAGAAAATAGTATGGCAGAAACTAGGCATATACTGATGTCTTATACTATATGCAAAAATAAAGTCAAAATGGGTACATGATCTAGAAATAAAGGGTGATTCTATAAGGAAATTAGAAGGTCAAGGAATAGTTTGCATGTCAGGTCTATGGAGAATGGGAGAATTTATGATTAAACAAGAGTTAAAGAACACTAAGAAATGAAAAATGGATAATTTTGATTACACTAAAACAAAAATTACACTAAAACACTAAAAGCAAATTAAAACAGTTCTGGAAAACCACCTTAAAGCTATCAGATTGACTAACATGCTACAACAGAAAAATAATAAATATTAGAAAAGATGTGGGAAAACTGGACCACTGATGTATTATTGGTGGAGTTGTGAAAGGACCCAACAATTCTGGAAAACAATTTGGAGCTGTGCCCAAAGGACTGTAGAACTGTGCATTCTCTTTGATCCAGTGATTCCACTTCTATGTTTGTGTGCCCAAAAGATCATAAAAATGGCAAAAGGACTGACATGTACAAAAATATTTATGGCACCTCTTTTTGTGGTGGCAAAAAATTGGAAATTGAGGGGATGCCAATCAATTGGGAAATGGTTGAACAAGTTGTGCTATATTAATATAATGGGATAATATTAATGAGCATGTAGATTTCAGAAAAACCTGGAAAGACTTGCATGAACTGATGCTGAGTGAAGTGAGCAGAGCCAGGAGAACATTGCGTACAGTAACAGCAGCACTGTGCAATGACCAACTTTGATAGACTTAGTTCTTCTCAGCAATGCATTGATCTAAGACAATTACAAAAAACTCATAATGGAAGGTGCTATCCACATCCAAAGAACTATGGACTCTGAATGTGGATCAAAGCATATTATTTTCTCTTTTTTCTTTTTTGTGGTTTTTTTCCCTTTTGTTCTTATTCTTCTTTCACAACATGAGTAATGTGAAAATATGTTTAGCATGATTGTTCAAGTATGCCCTATAGCAGACTGCATGTCATCCTGGGAAGCAGGGTTGGGTAGGGAGGAGGAAAATGTAAAGCTCAAATATTATAAAAGTGTATGTTGAAAACTAAAAATAAATTAATTTTAAAGCATCATCTTGTTTGATCCTGACAACAGCCATGGGCTATAGGTTCTAATATTATGTCTATTTAACAGATGAAGAAACTAAAGCTGAAGGGAATAAAGTGATTGCCCAAAATAAGAAAGTTAATGAATATTTGAGGTATAAATCTAATTCAAATTGCTCTAATGCTAGCCTCTCCACTACTATAACAAGTTTCTCTAGTAATAGTATATGCAAAAGGAAATGATTTGATTTTTATGGTAGTGGAAATTCTAGAGCCAAGATTTCCTCAAGGGTAGTCAGAGGAGAAAGAAAAAAAAATTGAAGAGCTCATTTAGTTATGTATGAGAGATAATACTCTTCCACTTTAACCTTTTTGTCATATTGATTCTTGAAGTTAGCTGAATAATTTTACAAATCTGTCATAGTGCATGTTGGACATATTTTCCGTGAAATGCTTTCTCCTTCTTTGCCTTATGAGCATTGACATTTTAAATATTACCTTGGTAGTGGAAATGAGTATTTCCTAAAATTAAGTGAGTCTTACTTGTCACTTTAAAATTGGTCCACACAGAAATTGTAAGGAATATCATTCTAATAGTGTCTTTATGATTAAGAGCTAAATCTTATAGTTTTAGAATCTTCATAGAATCCCCATGTTTATTCTATGTATGCACAAAAATTAAAACCAGAATAAGTGAAATAATTTATTCAAGATAACATAGCAAATAAGTAGTGACAATAGAACCAAGATCTCTTCTTTCTTCATCTAACATTTTAGATACTGTGCTTTTCAGGGATCGCCTTTTCTTCCAAAAAAGGAATATCTGGCTGAAATTATTCCTATTCAGAAGGCATAAATAGAATATGGTCTATATTGATGGAAGGAATACCAACATAATAGAGTGCAAGTTCATCGAAATATTGAAGAAGGGTCTAGTGAGAATGAAGAAAAACTTGTAAAAAAGATAACTCCCTTTATATAAATAGAAAGATAGCCAATTATTTTATCTTGTAAGGGCATCACAATTTTTCATTCTCTGGTTTTGATTATACATAGTAAAAATACAGTGATTGCATTAAAAATATTTGTATATCCAGTAGCAAATCTTATGTTGCAATAAATAACAATGGTGATAATAACTACTATATATAGTATTTCAAAAATTTGCAAAGTCTTGCATGTACACTGTCCTACCAGAATAAGTGCTTTACAAAAGTTAGTTGAATGCAGAATTTTGTTTAAAGGATTAAAATATACAAAATTGTATTTTTGAGGGTTTTTTTGCTTTCCCCTTATTTCTTTTCCTAGAGAAAATCAGATACCACACTCCATTTTTCTAAGTGACAGAGGTAGTGTGCAGTTGCTGATGTAATAAAGTAAGGGCTGTGTACGAAAGTGATAACACTTAAGATGCATATAATTATTAACTTTCTGGACATAGAAAGATCAATATCCCAGTGAATGAATAGAAAGGATGTGATTTTTTTTTAAATGTTGGCCTGAAGCAGCTAAAAACCTAAAAAGGAAGCAATGGAAATAATTCTTCCTGATGTACTTCAACATGTAAGGTTTTTCAGAGATGCTTTCTCAGCACTAACTGCTGCTCAGAGTGTAATTGTTAGAAAAAGAAACGAAGACCTTGGTTGAGAATTCATCCAAATATTCTCAGTAAGAAATGGAAACTGTCCCCACCCCCAGTTTTTTTTTCCAATTTTGCTTCCATATTTTATAGATGAAAATTGTGATTATTTTAGAGGATTAAATGCATTTTATATGCTTTATGTCTTTCAGAAGAGAGATCAAAGTGGAATTTTTCTATTGCCTTTGAAAGTATTTGTTTTCTATCACCAAAGTGACACGATTTATGGAGGAAATGATACACAGTGAAAGATTTGTGTGTCATGATGCAAAGGAGTCGAGATGATGTTATTCATTGGAGATTCAGATTCTTATTTTAATAGAAAATTTTGAAAAGAAACAACCCAAGATAGTACCTTTTTCTTAGATTAACACACATAGAATGTTTTATTTAGCATTAGTGAAAATGTATTTTCTACTGTTATTGGCTAAATAGTAAAGATTTTTTTTTTTATATTAGGATACTGAGAAATTCTTTGAGGCTTATAACTGACACATATTTTGCTTAGTATTTTGGGAACATACAACTAAACATATATATATATACATATATATACACATATATGTATATATATGTATAACAGTATAAAAATGAATATGCAAATGTAAAACAACAAAAAGAAAACATGCCTCCACCCCAAATCTCCTGAACACATCTCCATTCCATTTTTTACCACATTCTCCTTCTAACTTTCATAATAATTTTCCTTCTCCCTTTCTTTCTTTTAGCATCAAAAGTAACTATTGGTCAGTTTTTCTAAGGATGAATTTTTTTGTTTAATTATTTGACAAAAGGACTAATTCTCTGTAACAGGATTTAAATGAGCAGTGGAATTGGTAGGAGAATAGAAAACCTGATTTACTTTTCCTCCTTGGTAAAAAGGAGTTGTCTAAAAAAAAGTAAGACAGTACCTTAAATTAAAGCAGGCCTACTAATTACTTTTCTTCTCCATTTTCTAATCTCTAGAAATCAGTTGTTCGTATTTCTTTGATTTGAGCAAAATGAAGAAAGCATCTTTTTCCATTGACTGATGTGACCATATAGGCTGAATTTTCTTACTGTTTCATTTCTTGAATGGTATCACTAATACAATCATGACTCTACTGAAGACCTTGATTGCCAGTATTTTGTAATTCCAATATGGTAGATTAAAAACAGAAGACAAGGTAAAAAGGCATCCATCTAGGCACTTGAGCAACTGTGGGGATCTGTGGACAGAGTTCTGGGTCTTCAGTCAGTAATGCCTAAGTTTAAATATGGCTACAGATACTGAAAAGCTGTGTGACCCTGGGTAAGTCATTTGACCTTCTGTCTGCTTCAGTTCCCTAATCTATGAAATGGAGATAACACACCTACATCCTAGAGTTAACGAAAATTAAATGGGATACAATTCGTAAATCACTTAGTGCAGTGCCTGATGCATCATAGGCATTTAATAAGTGCTAATTCTTGACTATTTTTCTTATTGTTGCTGCTGTTACTGTGCAGGCCTAGTCTCAGTCATTTATTAGTTGTATAGTCATGGGTGAAGTCACTCAGGATATCTGGGTTTCATTTATTGAATGGAACAGGAATTTCATAGAGCTGTGATTTCATTGCCAAAGGAAACTCCCAGGTGAGGGGATTCCCTTTGCGAATGCAGGGTGTTCCATCTGGAATGTACAGTCTTCAGTAGTTTCCTGGAGCACTTGAAGATTGAGTGTCTTATCTAAATGTATAAGAGGAATCCAATTCCTCCTGATTTCAAGGCTAGTTGTCCATGAAGAGGGAGGAAAAAGATAAAAAAAAACAAACAAACAATAAGCAAACATTATAATTTCATGGACTTGTTATGAGGAAAGCTCATTGTAAACTTTAGAACCCTATACAAATGTTAATTATAATTGTCTTTCTCTCTTTGTGTCTATGTCGTTGGGTCAGTGATTTCATTGTTTTAAGGAACTCCCAATGGAGAAACTTCTAGTGCCTTAAAGTGTTTCCTGAGGAACATCAAGAAATCAAATGATTTGTCCAAGGTAAGACAGCAAGTGAGAGTGTTGAGGTAGGACCTGAGCCCAGATCTTCCTGTTTCTAAGGACAACTATCTATTAATCTATGTTACCTCTAAAGGTCATCAGATTTATGTTTGTAGTAAGCACTTAATGAATACTTTTTGACTGAGTCTCTTTGTTCTTTGTCTAGATGGGTCATGTTCACCTTTCTTTTCTTTGTATGTTTATTATTTGAAAACAAAGAATTAATTGTATAAAAATGTTATGCAACAGCACGCAAGGTATTAGGAACCCAGATTATACCCACTACTACATCTACATGTTTCTATATAAAATGGTTGATAAAAGCATGGAGTCTGGAATCAGGACAACCTGAGTTGAAATCCAGCTGTCAGACATTTAACAGCCATGTGACCCCGGTTAAGTTGTTAAACCTCTGTTGCTCCAGTTTCCTCATCTATAAAATGGGTAGAATAGAAATATTTCCCCGCAAGGGTTATCGTGAAAATCAAAAGAGATAATAAATGTAAAGCTTTTAGCATGGTGCCTGGCACATAGTAAGAACTATATACATGATAGCTATTATTCACACCCAAATACTCTCAATCTCTCTCTCTCTCTCTCTCTCTCTCTCTCTCTCTCTCTCTCTCTCTCTCCCCCATAATTTCTCAGTGAATTTTTTTCCCCAGGAGGAAGCACCTACAAGGAATGACATTCTACTCCTAATTGCTTCAAAATGATAAGAAAATTTTTCACACATCATTGGGATTTTAAAAAAGCCCTCTGTTTTTCATTTTTATTTGTATTAATAAATATTTTCAAATTAATTAATTATTCTTCCCAGTTATATGGAAAAAAACAATTTTTAACATTTACTCATAAAACTTTAAGTTCCTGATTTGCTCCCTTGCTCCCTCCCCACACCACTCCATGAGAAGGTAAATAGTTCAATATAGGTTATACATGTGTAGTTATGCAAAATAAATCCACAATAGTCATGTTATGAAAGAATAAATACATAGACAAAAAAAACTCAAGAAAAATAAAGTTTAAAAATGTGTGCTTCAATTTCTCTTCAGATACTATCAATTCTTTCTCTGAGGATGGATTTTATTTTCATCATAAATCCATTAGAGTTGTCTACCATCATTACTAGGAAGTCATTCACAGCTGATCATCTTATAATATTGCTGTTACTTTGTGCAGAGTACATTCCACTCTGCATCATTCCATATAAGTTTCTCCTGGCTTTTCTGAGAGTATCCTGTTCATTATTTCTTATAGTACAATTGTATTCCATCATAATTACATACCACAGCTTCTTCACTCATTCCCTATTGATGAGTATCTCCTCAATTTCTAATTCTTTGCCCTAGAAATAAACTCCTATAAATATTTTTGTACATGTAGGTACTTTTTCTTTTATTTTAGTCTCTTTGGGGATACAGACCTAGTATTGCTGAGTCAAAAAGTATGCATGGTTTTACTGTCCTTTGGGCATAGTTCTAAATTTCCCTACAGAAAAGTTGATTCAATTCACAACTCCACCAATAGTGCATCAATGTCTAATTTTTCTGACATCCCCTCCAATATTTGTCATTTACCTTTTCTGCCCTATTAGTCGATGTAATATTTATAAGGTAGTACCTCAGAATTGTTTTCATTTACATGTCTCCAATCAATAGTGAGTAAGAGTATTTTTTTAATATAGCTAGAGATCTACCACCTCAAAACTGATCATATCTTTGGATCATTTATCATTTGAGGAATGGGAATTATTTTTATAAATTTGACTCTGTATACTGTATCTTTGAGTAATGAGACCTTTCTCAGATAAACCTTCATTTTATTCACAGTGAATATTGCTAACTGTATTGACCTCCATCCTACTCCCCCGTTGCTTATTCTCTTCTCTCTCTCTACTTTTACCCTGTTTGTTCTTACAAGTACCTTGTTTCTGACTACCCTCTCCCCCTGTCTGCCCTCCCTGTCATACACCCCTTTCTCTTATCATCTTCCCTCCTACTTTTATATAGGATAAGATAGATTTCTGCACCAAATTGACTATATATGTTATTCCCATTTTGAGCCAATTTTGATAAGTAAGATCCATTTATTCTTCCACACCTCTTTCCCCAACTACAAAAGCTTTTTCTTGCCTCTTTTATTTGAGATAATTTACTCCGTTCTACCACTCAATTTCATTTTCTCCTAGTGCATTCTTTTCTTACTCTTTAATTTTATTTTTTATATCATCTCTTAATATTCAACTCACAACTGTGCCCTCTGTCTATAAATACACCTTCCAACTGCTCTAATAATGAGGAAGGTCTTATGAGTTACAAATATCACCTTCCTATGTAGGAATGCAAACAGTTTAAACTTAAGTCCCTTATGATTTCCCTTTCCTCTTTACCTTCTTATACTTCTTTTGAATCTTGTATCTGAAAGTCTAATTTTCTATTCAACTCTTTCCTTTTCTTCAAAAACTTGAAAGTTCTCTATCTTACTGAATGTTCTTTTTTTTCCCTGAAGGATTATATTCAGTTTTGCTGGATAGGTGATTCTTGGTGTTAATCCTAGCTCTTTTACCCTCCAGAATATGATATTCCAACATCTCTGATGCTTTCACATAGAAACTCCTAGTTTTGTATTATCCTAACTGTGTCTCCATGATGTTTTAATTATTTATTTCTGGATATTTGCAATATTTCTCCTTGAACTGGGAACTCTGGATTATCTAATTATAAATGATTATATTATTATATGTTACATGTATAATTATTATATATTATTACATAATAATGTATGATTATATAATTATATGTAATTATATATAACTATGATCTTCCTTGCCACTGTAGTAACTTTCAATTATATAATTCTATACTTATCCTGGGAGTTTTCATTTTAGAATTTCTTTTCAGAGGTGATTGATGGATGCTTTCAATTTCTATTTTTTCCTCTGGTTCTAGAATATCATGGTCATTTTCCTTGATAATTTCTTGAATGATGCCTATGCTCAGTTTTAGATTGTGGCTATCAGGTAGTCCACTAATTTTTAAATTATCTCTCCTGACTCTATTTTCCATGTCAGTTGTTTTTCCAAGGGGATATTTCATATTGTCTTGTTTTTTCATTGTTTTCATTTTATTTTATTGTTTCATAATTTCTCATAATGTCATTAGTTTCCATTTGTTCCACTGTAATTTTTAAGGAATTATTTTCTTCGGTGAGATTTTAGACTTCCTTTTCCATTTGGCCAGTCTACTTTACAGGGCATCCTTATCCTCAATGGCTTTTTGGATCTCTTTTGCCATTTGGCCCAGTCTGCTTTTTAGGTGTTGTGTTCTTTAGTGTTTTTTTTCCTGTGTCTCCTTTACCAAGCTGTTGACTTGTTTTTTTACTAATATTCTTGCATCACTCTCATTTCTCTTCCCAATTTTTTTTCTCTCTCATTTGATTTTCAAAATCCATTTTGAACTCTTCTGTGGCCTGAGACCAATTCATACTTGTCTGGGAGGCTTTGGATGCTGGAACTTTGACTTAGTTATCTTTGTCTGAGTATGTGATTTGATCTTCTTTGTCACCATAGCAACTTTCAATAGTCAGAGGTTTTTTTTTTTCCTGCTGTTTCATTATTTTCCCAATCTATTACTTGACTTTTAACTCTTTGGTAAAGTGGGGCTCTGTTTGCAGGGTGGAGGGTTTTATGCAACTGTTTGTAGAGATGCTTCTAGGGACCTGTAAATTTTCAGTTCTTCCAAGGTGGTATGATTTAAGGTATATAATACTCTGCTGGCCTATGCTCTGGTCAGTGACCACAAGCACTCTTTTTCTGCCCTGGAACTCTGAAGAGGGTTCCCATTCCACTGTGACTGCAAACTCTGTTATGTTAGTGCTCCTCCCTAACCTGGGACTGCCACCCAGGACTGTGAGTTGGATTTGAGTATGGGCAAAGCAACAGAGTCCTGCTGCAGTACTAACAAAAAAATGACTGTAGTTTTCTTCTGACCAGTTCAATGCCTCTACCTCTATGAACTGAGAGTTCTGGAAACAGCAGCAGTTATTGCTGGTTCAGTCACTCCCAAGGTTTGCTCCTGATTTGCTTGGGCCAGGGCTGTGCTGGTGTGGTCTGTGTTTGATTATGCTCCACTCTCATCCAAATGGGACAGACCCTTCCTGCTGAGCTTCCAAATTGCCTTTGGAATCTGTAGACCAAGAGATCTTGAGACCACCAGTCCTGGCAGTGATTTAGTCACTCAGAGATATACTCAGGGTTTGGTGGGAATATAGGTCTGTGCTGGTATGGTTCCTCCCTCACCCTGGTGCAACAAATCTTTCTTGTGAATCATGTAGGTTGTCATGGGAAGGAAATTTATTTTGCTCCATATTTTTGTGTGTTCTGCTGTTTTAGAATTTGTTTATTCATTTTTAAAGGAATTTGGAGTGTTTTGGCAGGGAGCTCAGGCAAGTCTCTGCCTTTTTTCTGCAATCTTGGCTCCACCTCCTTGAAATTTTTTTTTTAACTTCATGAAAAATCATAGTTATTACAAAGGAAAATAAGAAACCTTAAAATTATCTTGCATATAATAAATGGTTGCTATTTCCCTTCTTTTAAAAAGCAATGTGGCAAAAAAAATTTTAAAAATCCCTGGCCTATTTGTACCAGTAACAGTGAAAATCATTTTATTGCATTATAGGATTTTGTTAAGACTGGAGAATGTATAGGGTGTCTACAGTCTTTGCAAAATTCAGATTACAAGTTTGTATATCCAGCATTCTGTTCTGGGTTCATATACTTTTCAAGATCCACAGACTTCTGAGCAAAGGTACTCTTGTCCTTTGGAGATAATAGGGATTTTTCCATATCCAGGGTTTATCATAATCTTTGTTCTCCATGATAGTGAGATTATACCACTGTGACTTGCTGTTAAACTACTCTGTCAGCTGGAAGTTACAGAGACACCCATGGACCAGCATATATTCTCTCCTGTTTCCCTTACCATTCTGAGAGCCACAGCCAAATTGCTGAAGCACACTTTGTATATCCACATCCTAATTCTGTTTCACTGGTATTCAGAAATAGCATGCTTTGCTCTTACTTATTTTCACTATTCCAAACTTCTTAGCGTATGCTGTCTAGCCAGGCCCAATTAATATGCTCTGTCCTTTTCTCTCACACTCAGTTTTGTCCCATGCTCTGACTGATATGCTGGCCCTGCCTACACACACTCTGCTTTCTCAATAACTTTCCCATCTCATTGTGGAGAGGAGTCATTAAAGGGAGGGAGGAAACTTCATAATAATACCAGCTCAATGGAATAACCATTGGTTGGGAATTATCCTGATTTCTGCTTCGTGGATCAGAAGATAATCAACGATAGTGAACAACTGCTCACAAGCTGAACCTTTTAGTGAGAACACTATAATAATTAAATAGCATCTCTTTTGTCCTTTTTGCAGAATTCATGTTAAATTAAGAGGTTATTTATTTAGCTAGTTCTTTCACAGGTTCATATTTTGCCTTAGCACAAACAGAAATTAAGAATAAAAATTCTGAAGTGATTGCAATGCAATTCAGTCATCCTTTGACCTTGTTTATTATTGAAGAACCCTTTCATAGTGATTGTACCTTGCTTCAACTCCTTTAAATGAGATGTAGTTGGAAGTATGGAGTTTGAAAAAGGCAATCAGACAAAAAAAAACCCTGCTATGAACCTTTGGAAAGGAATGTGAAAATTATTTCACATTGAGGTGGTGCATGCAGATGAAGCAGGAATAAGTCAATCACCACTGAAAAATGGTGCATGGAAAATGACCCACATTCCATAGGTTTCCTTGGATTTGTTAGTGGTAGTAAAATGTGAGTCATTTTACTGGGATTTTAGTATTGAATAAATTAGAAGCAAATTGATTTTTCTCCATTGTTTTCAATACTAATTGAGGCCTATTAAAATCAAGTTCATTTTATTTTCCTGTTCAGTCATGTTTTTCAGATTATTCAGTGAATGTCTTGGTAAAGCTTAATTTTCCTATTTCTTGATGTGCAGCTTTTCTTCACAAAGTGCTTGTTACATATTTATCATGGATTTAATTTTTTTCCTTTGAAATTTGCTTAGCATCAATTCATCTAAAGCAGCATACAAAATCTATATAGCATTATTTCTGTCTTGTTAACATCCTTAATCTTTATAGTACATTTTTGTAGTTAGTGATGTGCACAATTCCTCTCTTAACATCCAATTTGATGACTAATAGTTTAAGTTTGTCTTTAAATTTTACTATGACTTCTGACTTACCATTGTTATCCTCTATTAGCCATCCTTACAAAATTTATTTTTACTCTTCCCCTTTGGTTAAGCAGCTGTCTGCAGGAAGACCATATTGAATTTTTGCCAAAGCATAGCTTCCCCCAGGGAATCATATAGAAAAAATTAAAAACTTAGGACCATAAGTAGAATATTCTATCTATCTCTTACATATTGGCATGTATTTGACTTTTTAAAACTCAGTCATAATTTACAATAATTTAATTAGATGAGTATTTATTAAATACATTTTGTGCTAGATAATATGCTATATACTAGGAATACACATGAAATTGAAATCCTATCAAAGCTTAAATTCTATTGCACAGGGGCTGGGGAAATTCAGAGGAAAAATACGTGTGTATTAAGTTATACAAAATAAATACAAGGTGGTTTCTAGGGAGAGGGCACATAGTTTTAATGAGAAGAGTAGAGTAGAAGGTTATCAGAGGAACAATGGAAGTTCACTGAAACCTTCATAGTTTCAAAGGCAGGAAAGAATAGGGGAGGAACATGGCATGAATGGAACTGACAGGGATGAATTCCTGGAGAGGTGACTGGTATTTAGGGGGATGAAGCAGCAACACAGATGTTCAGAACCTGCTCAGTGGAATCTCAACACCAGGACAATTATAGAAGGGGGAGAAAGCATGCCAAAGTTACCTTCAGTCAGTTCTACCCCAGGATTCACTCCAATGTTGAATACATTATCTTTCCTAGGGTAGAGAATGAGATCAGCAGAATATTTGTTCTTGGACTGGTGGCTACTGTGGCAGGGCAAATGTCCACATATATTCTTGCAAATTCACCAAAGCAGGAGTTAGTGTAGTCCTGGGACCAGGATGATTTATAGAGGGGAAAGGCCATAGTTATTGACAAGAAGAGAAGATAGTAACAACTAAAAATGAAAAAGAAAAAAATAATTTATGGTTGATGATAAAGATCACATCTTAATTTGTGAAGAGAAGGAATTTTCATGAGGCCTGACATTCTGTGAAAAATAATTTACTACTGTTTGAAAAGTCAGCACTTACTGATGCATTATATTTGGACCTGGTTAGTCTATGGTAAGTCAGAAAATAGGTAAATTTATAATCTTGGCAAAATGACCATTACTTTAATAGACTTAATATTATAGCCTAAAATTGCTTAGAGCAACATTTTCCAGATTTAACAGCCAGGTTGTAAAAATTGGACTTTTGGACTACTTGCCATATGACCAAATGAATTTTTTTTAAATCTGGTAACAACTAACCACATAAAAAATAGTTACTGAAGAATTTAGGTAGATGTATTATTTATTTTCTTCCTCTATTTTGCTATTATCAGGTTAAGTTCAGTTTACCATCTGCCCACCCAGATTTCTATCCATTCTACTGAAGGTTGTTTTTTTTGTTTTGTTTTGTTTTTTTTTTATCTGATGAAGAGGAAACTGTTTTCATTTTGAGAACACACTTCTACTATGGAGAATTCTTCATTAGAGGCAATGTGACAGTTCAATATCACAAGTTCATTTAAACAATTGCCTCTGGGGATTTTAATTTCCTCCAGGGGAAAATGAATTCAGAGAATGACTTTTATGCTTGCACCAAAAAGATTCAGAATTTCCTTATACATTGAAGTGAAAGTTATGATTTTGTGGAAATTTGATTATTATTAGGATAAAAGGGAAATCTTGAAAGTATCTTGGATACAATAAATGTATGCTGTCCTATTCTCCATTAAAAAATATAGAAAGAAGTAATTTTTATAAAATGTCAAATCTAATTATATATGCAAAACAAACCACATTTTTTCTTCATGGGTTCATATTGACATGAGATTGTGAAGATTAACCACTCTTTTTATACAACCCAGTTAATAAGAATCCATTTTCCAGGACTTATTTACAAAAAAGAAGATAATATATGAATTCATATATGCACCATGATGTGGTGATTAGAAGTACTGATTTTTAAAACCTACCTGACCTAGACAAAAGTATCCCCATATTTCCCAAGAAACTTATATTGAAATTTCCTCAAGGCCTTATTTAACCATTTTTATTTCTTCTTAATGAGGAGTGGTTTTTGTATTTTATCATTTCCACTTGGGAATATAAACAATAGCACTGTATTCCTATTATGAATGTATTATTTACCCATCTGGACTATGGCTGGAAATTATCAATCCAATTTTCTGATCCTTGGTTTACTCCTAAATAATCAGTATAATCAATAATGTCATTGGTGGTTTATTTTAATTTCCATATAGTACTTTTAAATTTCTTTTCATACAGGAACTGTCCTACATTTTTTTTGTTCTAGGACAGGTGAACACTAGTCCCAAATGCCAGGTCAAGTTTTGATAAGATTGAGTCAAACAGGAAGGTAACAAAAACAAAGAAAAGCTTTAAATAGGTAACCACAAAAGCATAAAAGAAAGAGCACCTAAAAAACTGACGAGTGCAGCTATTCAGATTTTCCTCACTTCCTTAAGAAGCCACACCTATTTTGCCAGTAGCAGTTATCTACAAAGGAATTAGGAATCTGTCAAGCCCAAAGAGCTCTACCCCATTCTTGTAACTAACCAGCATACAATTCATTAAAGTTGCAAAAATTAAGCTGAGATGCATGTAACCAATCAACGAATTGTATAGGATTTTATTGTCTAATATGGAACTTTATCTGGCTATGTGACTAAAGGACAATATTCTGCCACTTATATCATTTTCAAGGTCTCTATTTTATATAGCCATTACTGAAGACTGTATATGTGTCTGGAATTTCTAATAGGTCTAGTCAGTCTCTTGATCTCCAAGTAATAAGGAGAATGTGTGAGACTGATTATGATGGTGTGAAATTTTCTCGTAGCCATAGTCAAGAATGGTGATTTTCCTTCAGAAAACACTTGAAGCAAATGTTGAATTTGCCTACTTTGGTTCTCTGGACTTGATTCGGTAAATCATATTTGCAATTCCAAATTTGATTGCAGGTACTCAGGATTCATTCTAATGCCATAGGAACTTAATTTTAATTTTAATTTAATTTTAATTGTCTGAATCATTTATTTAGCTAAATATCATATTGCATATTTTTTGATCTAGGAATAGAAAAGGAAATACAAACATGTATTTAAGATGGTTTTCATGATTTAACAAGCAGAATTCATTACAATGAATGATCAAGTCCAAAATTTTCAAAGGACAATCCCGTTGCATACAACAATATCTATACTTACTGACTCCTGAGAATTTCAGGTTACTTACTCATGTAATTTATATACTTTAACATACACCCTAATATTTCTTCATAGTTGTGTATTTCCCTCTATATAAAATAGGTATATGCATAAAATAACACATTTAGAATTTACATAAGAGTATCTATATACATACATACATATTATATATACACATATATCTATGTATAACATGTAATCTTGGACAAATTATTTAAATTTTTTTAGTTCATTTTCATTACTTGGAAAATGAAAGAGTGGTTATAGAGGATTTATAGGTTTGTTCTGACTGTAAATTTTTATTTATGACCTAATTGCTCTGTTTTGTACATCAAGAGTATCCAATAAGTGGTGAATACTTTTAGGGTAGAGAGTCTACATCTTTTCCTTCCAATTTATCTTTGCCAAATACTTAGTGCTGTGATGAATAAATAGAAAATGCCTAATAAATATTGATTGTTTGAAATTTTGAGGGAATTTAGCAATACTTTGACTGGATCACATGGAACTTGAAGTCACAAAAAGAGTTTTCAAATGCCATCTGTGACACTTACCAGTGGAACAGTGATTAGAAAATCACAATAGTTCTGTGCCTCTCTTTTCTAATTTAAAAATGTTGTAATTTTATCCCTAGGAACCAACTTTGCAAGATTGTTGCAATATTTAAATGAGATAATGTATGTAAGGTGTTTTGCAAACTTTAAGATCATATATAGATAACTGGAATTAAGAAGGTGGTGGTGATGATGATGAATCTTTATCTCTTGCATTTTGATTGAGTTCAACTAGAAATAGTCTTGAGGCTGATCAGTATCCTAATAATGTTATCATCATAGATTTTGAACTGAAATGGAACCTAGAGGTCATCAATTTTAACCCCTTATTTTATAATTGAGGAAATTGCCCCCAAATCATAGAGTTACTAATTACCTGAGGCAGAATTTTAACTCATCTTCCCAACTCCAAGTACATATTCTGTGAATTGTTGCATAGGTGGATTAAATAACTGTTCTTTAAATGAATGAATGTATTGAAATGTAATATTTTCCTTAGACTACTGTGATGACAAGAAAAATAGAATCTTTTGCTATTTTTGTTTTAGTGTAATCAAATGTCTCTGATTGAATCTTACCTTTATCAAACAAGAGACTTTACTAGGAATAAAGTACAGAAACAAGAGTTTCTTTAACTAGAAACAGTATGTATATTTGTGTTGTTAATTATTTTAACGTGATTAAAGATCTTCCCTACACATTAATGGGCTTGTCCATTAAGGAGTGTTTGATTAGGGAAGATTTGTGGGAAGGCTCAACCCCGTTGTTAATGAGGCACTGGTTCTCAAGGGTTGTGATATCCTCCGGCTCTAAAAAAAGGCATAAAAACTTTGAGTTGAGGTTTTACTTTGGGGCTTACTAGAAGTGTTTGTTTGGCCAGATGAGGACTACGGGAAGACACTAGGGAGTCCCCTGGTTTGAAAAATGCAGATGTTTGTGCTTCCTTCTCTTGTAACTATGGTCAGACAGTTGGATCTGTCTGTTGATTGTCAGGCAGGGGACCCAATGTCTGTTGATTTTGATTTCTCTGTATGATTGTTAAACCTTCGAAAGTTGCCTTTCATTTTATGAATGCAGATCTAAGAACCTGTGGTAGCAGGCCCCACTGTGTATATTGGCGTGCTTACTATTACAACTGCCTGAAAATATCTTTGTAATAACTCTAGTGGCAGAAAGATGATGTGAATGATATACAACTTTTCCTGTTCCCATATGATTTTTATTTCTTATGCTAGGTCTCTATAGTTTGCAATATTTTCATTCCATGTAGTTTCAACATTATGTATATTTGAAAGTCTGACATCCATTAAAATATTCTTATTTTTATGGACAAATGTATGGATGATTAAGGACAATACTATAATCTGTGACAACTTTCTAGTTCAAAGAAAATTTTTTTTGTCAAATTCTCAAGGATTTTGAAGTTTGTATGTGCGGCATAGGGGATTATTTGTCAGTCATTCAAGAATTATTAGGCAACTACTATATGCCAAACACAGTACTAAGTGTTGGGGAAACAGAAAGAGGCAAAAGGCAGTCTCTTCATTCAAGGAATTAACAACTGAATGGGTGAAACAACATGGAAATAACTGTACAAAGAAATTATATACTGGATAAATAGCAAATAAATAAAAGGAAGGAAGGCACTAGAATTGGAAGGAATTGGGAAAGGCTTCCAGTAAAAGATAATATTGTAGTTGGGACTTTAAAAAGTCAGGGATATCAACAGTGAGAACAGATAAAGGAGACTAGTCTAAGCATGAGAGACAGACAGAAAAAATGACTAGAGATGAGAAATAGAGTGTCTAATTCACGGAGCAGCCTAGAGGTCAGTGCTACTAGATTGAAAAGTATGTGTTAGGGAGTAAAGTTTAAAAATACTGGAAAAGTAGGAGGGAGCAAGATTATGAGGTGCATTGAATGCAAAAGTGAACATTTTGTATTTGATCCTGGAGGAAATAGGAACCACTAGAATATATTGAGTAGGGGTGGGGTGTGACATGATTAGGGGTGTGGTGTGACATGATTGTACATGAATTTTATAAAAATCATTTTAGTAGCTTAACAGAAGATGGATTGGAGTGGAGAGAGACTTGAGCCTAGCAGATTCACTAGAAGGCTATTACAATAATC
>CM053773.1:120297042-120316089 GCA_028658325.1 Potorous gilbertii
GATAGAAGAGGACATGTTTGAGAGATGTTGCAAACATGGGGGGGGGGGCGGAGCCAAGATGGCGGAGTAGAAAGACTCACCTATGCTAGGTCCGAACCCACAGCCCATAGATTTCCTGTAAAAAGAACTCCTGACAAATTCTGGAACAGTGGAAGCTGCGCAGAAACACAGTGAAGGAGATTTCCGTTGCAGAGAGCCCTGAAAAACCGACCACAAAGGTACCCCGGATGGGAGCGGAGTCCTGCCCGGCCAAGCGCTCCCCTCCCCGGCCACACGGCACTGAGAGGAGCAAGCAGACCCAAGCAGGCGTCAGGGACCTGAATCTCCAGCAGCTGCGAAGGTCCCTCCACCCACAGACGCACAGGTCAGTGAGAGAGACAGGCTGAGAGGGGAGCGGGGGATCTCCGAGACTCGGACCCCCTGGGAGGCCGCCACTCCGGTAGAGGCAGCTATGGGCAGAGCAGACTGGAGCTCCACCGCAGCTCCGTTACAAAAGTTCTCTGTATAAACCCCCTGAGGGAACTGAGCCTGAGAGGCGGCCCTGGCCCCACCTGAGAACCAGCAGATAAGCTCCCATTGAAGAGCAGTCAGGCCTGCTGCCAAAGGCTCTGAGGCTGGGGAGCAGCATTTGAATCCCAGACCCCAAGCACTAGCTCCGCGGATCTAAGCCAGGGGGGTGGAGAGGACTCTCTAAAGTCAAGTAACTGGCTGGGAAAATTCCCAGAAAAGGGAAAAAAACTAAGACCATAGATGGTTATTTTCTTGAGAAGATAATTCCACCATTCATCTCTGACGACGATGAACAGATATGCTTACCATCAGGTAAAGACATAGGAGTCAAAGCCTCTGTATCCCAAATATCTGAAATAGATACCCCATGGGTTCGAGCCATGGAAGAGCTCAAAAAGGATTTTGAGATGTTGCAAACATGAAATTGACAGACTTTGGCAGCAGATTGAATGAGGTATATGCATTGAGAATAAGGAGTTCAGGGTGACTACTGGACTGTGAACCAGAAGGACTGAAAGAAAGACAATGTTTCTCTCTATAGTAATAGAGAAAGTAGGAGCAGGGGGAGCAGGTAGGGGATATAAGGGACAATATAAATTCTTTTTTGGACATATTGAGTTTAATATGTCTCCTGGACATCTAGTTTGAGATGCATGAGCTGAAGGTGTGACATTGGAGATCAAGAGAGTTTGGAGCTGAATAAGCTGGTCTGAGAATCATCAGACCAAGGTGGCAATCAAATCCATGACAGCTAATGAGATTACCAAGTGAAATAGTGTAAAGGAAGAACAGGAACAGATCTAGGACTAAATTTTGAGGACCACCCACAGAGTATGATCTGAAAGAAGATTCAGCAAAGGAAGTAAAGAAGTCAAATAGGTTGGATAGGAACCTGGAGAGTGGTGTTCCAACTAGGAAGAAGAGAATATCAAGGAGAAGAAAGTGATGAACAGTGTCAAAGACTAATGAGAGGTCAAGGATAATGAGGATAGAGAAAAGGATACTCGATTTGGCAAACAAGAAAGCATTAGTAACTTTCAACAAACTAGTTTCAGTGCAATGGTAAGATGAAAATTTGGATTGTAAAAGTTTGTCAACTGTTTGCTTCTGACCTAAAATTCTCAAAGAGCCGTTACTGAGGAGAGAGTGGAAGCTCTCAAATTGAAGTTATTAAGATGAAAATGGAAAGAAAAATGATCTTGATGAATACCAAAAGGAAAGGTATCTAAAGATAAATACAAAAAAATACTTCAGTGCTCTGAAAAATCATATCAGACATGCTTTTAGCTCAGAACAAGTCTAGAACTGTTCAGGATAAAATGACAGAAACTTGGGCTCAACTTCACCTCTAACACATATTGGCAGAGTGATCCTAAGTAAATCATTAATTTCTGTGTCACTAGGTGATTCTCTAAGAATCGATGTTAAGCAACAAGAGGGAAAGGATAAATAATGGAAGTGATTTTCACATTGATCACTGGTCAGGTCATATGTAAAACATTCTGTTTAATTTTAGGTACCACATCTTCACAGACTAGATTAATCTGTATATTGTTGTGCCTCATGATCATGCAAATAAAGGAACGAGGGATATTTAGCCTGGCAAAGATTGGAGAAAGACTTGAATTGGATTACTAAATATTAAAAACAATGCATATTGTCATGTGTAGCATGCAACTAAATTTGGTTTGGTGATGAATGAATGAATGCATTTTTAAAAACACTTCCTGTTGGGGGAAGCACCATAGAAGGCAGAGTCAATAGATGGCAAAATAAAAGGAGGGACTTGCTACAGCTCTCCCCACAAAACCAGTCAGATACCTGCAAAAATGACTCTAAAGAAATTCTGGAGCTACAGAAGTCACAGGATGATAGGATGAAGCAAATCTCCAGCTCAAGACAGCCAGGAAGTGTCCATTGACTTGCACTAGAAACAGAGCGCTGTCCATCATGGTCTGTGTCAGCACAGACAGGATCTGAGCAGGCCTAGGAGGGACTGAATCTCTGGCATCTGTTTTGATTTCCAGACTTCATGACCCCAAAACACTGAGGACAAATTGGAAGGTCAGTGGAAAAAACCTGTCAGATCTGTGTTTGAGAGGAGAGTGGTTCAGCCCAAGCCTAAGGGCAATGGAGAGGGGGAAAGGAGCCTGCATCAGTCACGGCACCACCAGCAGGGGAAGCAACTGTTTCTAGAGATCTAGGCCCACAGAGTATGGTGGGACATTATACACCCAGACTGGAAACAGAGAACTACCTTGACAAAGAGTTCAGAAGTCAAATAAGTGACTGGGGAAATGAACAAAACCCAAAAAAATCAGACCCTAGGATCTTACTTTGGTAATAAGGAAGACCAAAATAAACAAAAAGAGGCCAACAAAGTCAAAGCTCCTACATCCAAAGCCTCCAAGAAAAATATGAATTGATCTCAGTTCATGGAAGAGTTAAAAATAATTGAAAGTCAAGTAAGAAAAATAGAGGAAAAATTGGAAAGGGAAAGGAGAGTGATGTAAGAAAATCATGAAAAATGAGTCAGCAGCTTGCTAAAAGAAACCCCACCAAATTCTGAAGAAAATAACACTTTTAAAAAAATAAAACTTTAAAAAAAATAGACTAACCCAAATGGCAAAAGAGATCCAAAAAGTCAATAATGAGAAGAATGCCTTAAAAAGCAGAACTGGGCAGATGGAAAAGGAGGTCCAATAGTTCACTGAAGAAAAGAGTTCCTTAAAGATTAGAATGGAGCAGAAGGAAGCTAATGACTATGAAAAATCAATAAATTATAAAACAAAACCAAAGCAATGAAAAAACAGAAGACAATGTAAAATGTCTCATTAAAAAACAACTGACCTGGAAACTAGAACCAGGAGAGACAATTTAAAACTATTGCACTACCTGAAAGCCATGACTAAAAGAAAAAAAAAGGAGCTTAGTCATTATTTTTTCAAGAAATTATCAAGGAAGATGGAAGAGTAGAAAGATGTATATACCCTAGTGCTACCCCCACAGCCCACAAAATACCTGTAAAAGATGACTCTCAACAAATACTAGAGCAGCAGAAGCCACAGAACAACAGAGCAAAAGAAATTTCCAGCCAAAAGTAACCAAGAAGACTGAGAGGAAAGGTCTGTCTCCCAGATGCTAAACAGAGCAGACCACAGTCCTGGCCACATGGCACTGGGAGGAAGAGGACCTGAACAGACCTCAGGGACAGAGTTCCCAGCAGGGAGGGTCCCAGATACCTCAAGCCACAATCAATAAAGAATGCTCCAAAGGTCAGTGTGGGAGGGCTTTCCCAGTTGGGTGAGAGGGGAATGGGATTCCTCCAGGAAAAAACTCAGGCAAGAGCAGTAATAGCAGCAGCAGACTGCAAGCAGCTATAATGGGAGGAAGCAACCTGGGATTATGGTCCAGGCAGCTCAGTTTAATATCTCTGGTTTTGGGGAGCAGCTGATCTAAATCTCAGCCCTGAGTGATGGCCCCACCCCCATCAAAAGCCCCAAGAAATTGAGCAGCTGAATTGAATCTCAGCCTTGAACACAATACTGGAGGAGGAGGGGCAGTAGGAACATCCTCTTGATAAAGGATTCAGAAGTCAAGTAACTGGCTATGAAAATGCCCCAAAAAGGGGAAAAAATAAGACCATAGAAAGTTACTTTCTTGGTGAAGAGGTGTTTCCTCCCATCCTTTCAGATGAGGAAGCACAAGGCATAGTGTCACAGGAAGTCAAGGTCCCTGCCTCCAAGGCCTCCAAAGGGAATTTAAATTAGGCTCAGGAAATAGAAGACCTTAAAAAACAAGTTAGATGCTTGCTAAAGGAGAACCAAAAAAATGCTGAGGAAAATAACACCATCAAAAAGAGGCTAACTCAATTGGAAAAGGAGGTCCAAAAAGCCAAAGGGGAGAAGGAGGCATTAAAAAACAGAATTAGTCAAATGGAGGAGAAGGTTCAAAAGCTCACTGAACAAAATAGTTCTTCGAAAGAGATAATTGAGTTCAGGGAAATGAATGACTATGAGATAAACCAAACAGTCAAAAAACAAAAACAAAAGTTTGATAAACTAGAAGATAATGCGAAACATCTCAGTGGAAAAACAACTGACCTGGAAAATAGGTCCAGGAGAAACAATTTAAGATTTATGGGACTACCTGAAAGACATGATCAAAAAAAAGAACCTAGACATTTTCTTCCATAAGATTATCAAGGAAAACTGCCCTGATATTCTATAACCAGAGGGCAAAATTAATATTGAAAGAATTCACTGATCACTGCCCACAAGAAACTCAAAGACAGAAACTCCTAGGACTATTGTGGCCAAATTTCAGAGTTCCCAGGCCAAGGAGAAAATACTGGAAGCAGCTAGAAAGAAGCAATTTGAGTACTGTGGAAATACAATCAGGATAACACAGGATCTAGTAGCTTCAATATTAAGGGATTGAAGGACTTGGAATAGGACATTCCAGAAGTTAAAGGAACTAGGATTAAAACCAAGGATCACCTGCACAGCAAAACTGAGTATAATACTTCAATGGAATAAATGGTTATTCAATGATATAGAAGACTTTCAAACAATCATTTTAAAAAGACCAGAACTGTATAGAAAATTTGACTTTCAAACCCAAGAATCAAGAGAAGCATGCAAAGGTAAACAGGAAAGAGAAATTATAAAAGACTTTCTAAAGCTGAACTGTTTACATTCCTACATTACATTTGTATCTCTTGAGACTTTTCTCAGTATTTGGGTAGGTGGAGGGATTGTACATACACAAACACATACACATACACATATATAGACAGAGAGCACAGGTTGTGTTGAATCAGAAGAGATTATATTCACACAAAAAATAAAATAAAATAAAAATTAAGGGATGAGGGAGGAAAATACTGGGAGGAGAAAGGGAGAAATGGAATGGGGCAGGCTCTAATTCATAAAAGGGATAAGAACAATCTTATTCAGTGGAGGAGAAAAGGAGATGGGGAAGGGGAAAATTAAAGCTACTCTCTCCACATAGGGATGAAGGAGGGAATAACATGCTCACTAAATTTGATATGAAAATCTATCTTAGACCACAGGAAAATAGGGGAGGAGATGACAAGTGGGATGAGGAGAATGAGAGATGTGAGGGCAAATGGAATAAGGGAGTAATTAGAAATGAACACTTTTGGGACGGGACTAGGTCAAATGAGGGAATATATATATATATATATATATATATATATATATATATATATATATATATGGAGATAGAGTAGGATAGAGGGCAATATAGTTAGTATTACATAACATGATTATTATGGAAATCTTTTGCAAAATGACGCATATTTAGTCTGTATTGAATTGTTTGCCTTCTCAGTGAGAATGGATAGGGAAAGAAGTTGGAATTCAAAGTATTAGAAACAAATGATGAGAATTATTATTACATATAACTGGGAAACAAGAAACACATGTAATGGGGAAGATGTGTTAAGGGAAGGGTGGGATGTGATAGAAGGGAGAATAAATTGCGGCAAGGGATAATCAGAGTGCAAGGTATTAGGAGATTGAGGGGGTAGATGGGGAGAAAAATTGGACATGTTACAAAGTGATGTAAAAGCAATTAGTATTAAAAAAAATTAACTGAGAATAATTACTGAGAATAAATCAGAGACATCTTTAATTTGGAGAAAAGAATTTTAGTCTAAGTTTCTTAGAGGCAGGTAACCTCAGGTAAAATTTGACATTGATGGAAAAGTTAAGATTTTAATAGTAAATTTGATTTTATGATTGTTATTTAATCAGGAACTAGAACATGTATAGAAAGGCATGGAAGCCACTTAAGACTTACCTCAAAAGATATTCCTTAGCTAATGTGAAATTATAGTCATATCTGAAACCTGGTTATTGGAACTTGCTATTTTAAGAATCTATGAAACTATTAAGTGACTGTTCTTCTGAGTCTAACTCCAGATATGGATAGCAAGAAAGGCAGTCTGAGCCTCCAATTCATGATGTCAGTAAGCCTGTGAGATGCTGGTATGAAATGCAAAGGGTGATCTCATGGGAAGGGTGGAAGAGTGGCTGTTCAGCCTGGGCTGAGGTAGGATTCTCCTCACTCAATTTCCCCACTGATACCTGACAGACTTTAAGCCTGAATGCAAGTTGACAATATACTCCTGTCTGGAATTGATATGAAGTTAGGGAGATATTGTTTCCCTGCAATGACCCTAGTCTTAGTGGCAATTTTCTATAATCAAAAGGTTTGTAAGCTTAGTACCAGATCCATTAAATGATAAGTTTTTGGTAGGGAAACATCTAAGGTTAAGTCTAAAATTAAGCTATTAGGCTTAGGACTTTAGACCAACAACCACAAGGTAGGGTCCTTTAATTCTTAGTAATAGTGTGGAGACAAGTAGGTCAAGGGCTTGTGAAATTAGCATACATAATTATTATTTGTGTCTAGGTTAATGTTAAAAAAATTCGTTTGTGTTCTATATTGTAAATGATTAAAAGAAGTATCATCTGACCAAAAGTTGGAATTGTTTTATATGATATGAACTGTGTGAAAAATGAAAATAAAAAGAAATTATCAAGGAAAACAGCCCTGATATTCTGGAACTGGAAGGTAAAATAAATATTGAAAGAATCCACCAATTACCTTCTGAAAGAGACCCCAAAAGGAAAACTCCTAGGAATGTTGTAGCCAAATTCCTCCAAGGTCAAGGAGAAAATATTCCAAGCAGTGAGAAAGAAACAATTTGAGTATTGTGGAAACACAACCAGGGTAACACAAGATCCAGGAGCTTCCACATTAAGGGATTGAAGGGATATAATAGTCCAGAGGTCAAAAGAGCTAGGATTAAAATCAAGAATCACCTACCCAGAAAAAGTGAGGGTCATATTTCAGGGGAAAAATTGGGCATTCAAAAAAATAGAGAAATTTCAGCATTCTCAACAAAAAGACTGCAACTGAATGGAAAATTTGACGTTCAAAAACAAGAATCAAGAGAAGCAAGAAAAGTTAAACTGGAAAGAGAAATCATAAGGCACTTACTAAAGTTGAACTGTTTGTATCACTACATGGAAAGATAAGATTTTGAAACACTTAAGTGTTTTCTCAGTAATTGGGTAGCTAAAGTGATTTTATATATATATATATATATATATATATATATATATATATATATATATATATATATATATATATATATGGCACAGGGTTAGTTGAATATGAAGGAATGATATATAAAAATTAAAATCAAGGAGTGAGAGAGGAATATTTTTGGGATAAGGAGAAAGGGATAAATAAAATGAAGTAAATTATCTTTCACATAAAACAGGCAAGAAAATGCTTTTTCAATGGAGGGGAAGAGGGGCTAAGTGAGAAGGAAAGAGTGAATCTTATTCTCATTGCATTTGACTTAAGGAGGGAATAGCATGCATACTCAATTGAGTATGAAAATCTATCTTACACTACAGGAAAGTAGAGGGGGAGGGTTTTGTATTGGATGGGGGGATGATAGAAGGGAGGACAAATGGGAGGAGGGGTAATTAGAGGTAAACACTTTTGAGGAAGGAGAGGGTCAAAAGAGAGGATAGAATAAATGGGGGGCAGGCTAAAGTGAAAGGAAGTATACATAGTCTTTCACAATATGACTGTTATGGAAGTGTTTTGCATGTATAAGTTATATTGAATTACTTGCTTTCTCTATGGGGGTGGATGAAGAGGGAGAAAGAAAAGTTGGAACTCAAAGTTTTAAGAAAGGAATATTAAAAATTGTTTTTACATGCAACTGGGAAATAACACATACAAGCAATGGTGTATAGAAACCTATCTTGTCCTTCAAGGAAAAAAAGAGGGATTTGGATAATAGAAGGAAGGGGTGTGATTAAAAGGAGGGAATATTGGGAGATGGGGTAATCAGAATGCACCCTGTCCTTGAGTGGGAAGAGGGGAGACATGGCAAGAAAATGTGGAACTCAAAATCATGTAGACATGAATGTTGAAAACTAAAAATGGAGGAGGTGGAGTCAAGATGGTGGAGTAGAAAGACTCACATATGCTAGCTCCAAACCCACAGCCCATGGATTTCCTCTAAAAAGAACTCCCAACAAATTCTGGAACAGTGGAAGCCGCACAGCAACACAGTGAAGGAGATTTCCGTTGCAGAGAGCCCTGAAAAACCAATGCCAAAGGTCCATCACACACCTGACGGGAGCGGAGCCCTGCCCTGCCCTGGCTGCATGGCACTGAGAGGAGTGAGCAGATCCGAGCAGGCTCCATGGACAGAATCTCCAGTGGCCACGAAGGTCCCTCCACCCACAGACTCACAGGTCAGTGAGAGAGACAGGCTGAGAAGGGAGCAGGGTGTCTCCGGGACTCAGGCCCCCTTGGGAGGCAGTGGCAGAGGCAGCAGCAGAGGCAGCAAGCGGCCAGAGGCTCCCAGAGCAGGCAGGAGCTCAGCAGGAGCTCCATTACAAAAGGTCTCTGCATAAACCCCCTGAGGGAACTGGGCCTGGGAGGTGGCCCTGCCCCCACCCGAGCACCAGCAGATACGCTCCCATTGAATAGCAGCCAGACCTGCCACCAAAAGCTCTGAGGCTGGGGAGCAGCATTTGAATCTCAGGCCCCAAGCACTACCTGGGTGGACCTCGGCCAGGGGTGGAGAGGACTCTCAGAAGTCAAGTAACTGTCTGGGAAAATGCCCAGAAAAGGGAAAAAAAAAATAAGACCATAGAAGGTTATTTTCTTGGGGAACAGATGATTGCACCATTCCTCTCTGATGAAGAAGACCAATGCTTACCATCAGGTAAAGACATAGGAGTCAAGTCCTCTGTATCCCAAGCATCTGAAATAGATATCCCATGGACTCAGGCCATGGAAGAGCTCAAAAAGGATTTTGAAAATCAAATAAGACAGGTGGAGGAAAAACTGGGAAAAGAAATGAGAGAGATGCAAGAAAAGCGTGAAAAATGGGTCAATACCTTATTAAAGGAGACCCAAAAAAATGCTGAAGAAAACTAAAAATGAATGTTATTTTTTTTCATATAAAAAGCACTTGCTATGTCCCAAATGTTGTACTAGGTACTTGAGATATAAATGCAAAGGCAATACATTCATACCTTCAAGGAAGTTACATTCCAATATAGGGAGACAAGTTATAGAAGGAAGTGATTGACAGGTAAATGACTTCTGATATGGATTTTCACATCTAGGGTGAATAAAGTCACCAAAGAGGTAAAGTCAATAAGGCATAATCTTCTGAGAAGAAATGGTGCTGTTGATTTGATTATTGTTTCCCAAATAAGAAGTAGGAAGAGGACAATACACACATAGTGTTTCAGTAGGTAGAAAGAATCTGGCCAGGGTGGATAGCTAGATAAAATGTGAAGTAAAGTTTGTTCTGTTGTGGGACAGCATATTATAGTAGATTGTATCAGTTTGTGTTCTCCAAGTCATCAGTTGAAACAGATCAAACCCAGAGTGGGATTTCAGAAACAAAAGGATTTAATCCATGAGGAAATGGTCTCTGGAGTTCTGGTGGATCAGAAGGTGCAGCATCAGGGAGAATGGCAAGAGGATAGCTAGGATGAATGAGTTGATGGATTCTAGAATATGGGAGTTTCCAGGAAGATATAGACACAGGGCTTGGAAATGTGTATTGTCTAATATGCTTTTGGAAAATTAGTGAGTAGTTGACACCCATTCAAATACTGATTGAAAGTCCTAGTTCATGAAGGTATCAATTGCCTAATTAATTCACAATTTGAATATGTGCCAAAATAGTAGAATGTGGAAGATGCATTTTCATATTTAGCATGTGCCTTGCATATAGTAAATGTCTGATAAATGCTTGTTGGATTGAAATAGAAGTTGCAGAGAGGCAGATTTCAGTTTGACATAAGAAAAACATTCCTAAAAATTGAAGCTTTTAAAACATGATGTGTTATGCTTTCTTTGTTATTTACTATAATAAAGTTCATTAAACAAGGACTGACTGACTATTTGTTGGGTGTATTAGAGAAGATAATTTTTTCAGGTAAAATTTGGACTACATGGACTCTGAGATCAATTCCACTTCTTTTCTTATAAGGAGGCATATCTTCATGATTTTGAGATTCCACAGAGAATGAGGTGATTGCAAATGTGGATGTATAGTTTTTAAGTTTAATTCCTATTTTTTATTCAGCTTTTCTAATCTAACGCTATTCAATTGATACTATATGTCTGTGTATACATACAATACGTATGTGTGTGCATATACATCTACATACACATATACGTATCTGCATATATAGACACATAAATAGATACACACATTTCATATATATATATATATACATATGTATATATATATATATATATATATATACATATATATATATATATACACACATACATACCTACCTACATAATAGGTCTGTTTACAGGTATATTGACATATTGACTTAGATGATATTGATAATATATTCAATTACTCAATCTTTTCTTTTTTGCAGGGGAGCTTCTGGTCACAGAACATCCACATGATGCTAACCCTTTTCTGTCTTTGCAAAGCAACTAAGAACTGAGCATGACTGGATAATTGACATTTCACATTGAGAGAGAACTTCTGTGGGGTAGATTAACGAGTATATCAGAAAGTTAGAGCATAGAATGAGGAACTTATATTGTCACTATCCAAGCCTTAATTACCTTGTGGGAAGATGATTTTAACATTTTTCATGCATACTGAGTTGACATAAAATGAAAGAGGCATCTTACTTTGCTGATTTTTTTAACTTTTCCAAACCTTCTAGGATCACATCTAATGCTATGATGTGATGAATTTAAGAATCTTATATTTTAACAGTTACCTTTCCTATTGAGTAAAACATAAAGAGAGAAGAAGAAGAAGAAGAAGCATATTGACTCTGGGACACATAATTGTCAAAACACAAGACTTCTCTGGATGAAGATTAGTGACAAGGTTAAGGCTATTTCTTAATTCTCATTGATGGACACTGCATTACATAGCTTAGACCATGAGGTCATAGTAGAATAGAACATTAGGAAGGGGCATATGACAATAAATTGATCTTTCATAGTAATGAATCTTTGAAAAAGATTTCATAAAAGTGGCCAGTGAATGCTTTATTTAGATTGGTATATTTTTAAAAGTATAAAATAGCATCAATAAACTTTGTAAAATACTGTTTCCATTCATAGCCTGGAGGGATTAAAAAATTCCATTTTAAAACTTAATTTATCTTGTAGTAGCCTATAAATGACATACACAACTTACATTTTGTTCATTCATTTTAAGAATATAAAGTATCCTGCTCTCCTTTGCAGCTACAGGCATTTAAAATTTCAGATGTGAATAGACACAATACAATAACACTAGGCTGTCATTATTTCATTGGCATTAAATTTTTTCATGAGACTACCAGTAGATTTAAATAACAACAAAATAAATTTCATATATGAAAATCACAAAAGGAATTAGATCCTCAAGTTTTAACCCTTAGAAATATCACAGAGAAAGGAGAAAGATTAAAAACTCAAATACAAGTAAGAAAAAACATATTATTGAATGTTTAGTGATGTTTAAATACTACAGTCACCCTGTTGCATTGAGACCCCATTTGCCAAAAGTGTATGAAATAAATATGAAACATGAAATAAAACTAAGATCTTTTCCTTAGACATTTAACTAGTCAATGCTACAGTCCTTTCTTTCCTTCACTATTTCCAATTTGTGTGATCTAACTGTATGTATACTCTCTCTACTAATGCACAGTATAAGCTCATTGTATGCTGCAGTAGATTGCTTAAAGAGCTACTGAATCTTCTCCTTCCTGTACCACATAACATCTCCAATAGCACCTAATGGTTAATCTGATAGGAATATAGACTGCTCTTTAGAAATAGCATTTGTAGGCTGGTGAGACATGATTCTTCTGAATGACTTTTGGGAAACCAGGGTTTCCTCCACACAATGAGAAGATACTGGAGTCTGGTATGATGGCATATGTTTATAAATCTCAGATGTTGAGGGAGTCTGAGCCTGGTCAATTACTTGAGTTGAGGAGTTCTGAGCTTCAGTAGGTTAAGCTGTCTAGATGCCCACAAAAAATGTGGCACTAATATAGTGAGCATACTTAGGGCAGAAGGCCAATAAGTTCCTTAAAGAGGAGCAAAAAGCTCAGTTTGGAAATAGCATTAAGTCAAAGTGCTTATATTCCAATTATTACTGAGATTGGGCCCATGAGGGGCAACATGGGTATCATGGAGAGACCAATTTTTGTTTCTAGTAACAAAACTCCTAGTCTTGGATCTCCCCTACTTTTTCATCTAACCACTGGACATCATGGCAGATTAGACATACATTTCTTGTCCCTCGAAGGAAGAATAAGATTGAAATGGGAGAAAATTTCAGTGAGGTAAATTTTGGTTAGAATATCTTACTAAAAGTCAGAACTTTCACAAAATAATAATATAATAATATGTATGTAGCAGAGTTATATGACCTTTTAAAAAGAATATTATAGTGAACATTCATGTTTCAAATCAGGGATTGACTAGAAGACTACTAAGATCTCTTCCAACTATGATTCTGTAAATCAACTTTGGTGTGACACTATAGAAAGAAAATGGGTCCTGAAGTCTGAGAATCTGAATTTAAATTCTACCTTTGATACATGATTTTCCTAGGTTATATATTTCTTAACTGTAAAGTTATTGATTTGGATTAGATGAACTCTGTTATCCCTCCCAACTTTATGTGTTTTACCTTTAATAAAAGGAAGGACTTGGCTGTGCAACTCATTGAGGTGTACTTTTTTTATAACGTGGAAATATTTGTGTAAAATTCCTCTGTAGTAGAAGGAGTTGATATATGAAGACAAGTTTTGATCCAAATCTCTCAGAAAAGGGTATGCTTAAATGGTAAATGAGTATCATTGCTCATTTATCACTCAGCTCAAAAACAAGATTGAGCAGCCATGTAGACAAGACAAAAATTAACCATTGTCAAAGAAAAAAAAAGACCACTGCTTAATCCGAGTAAATCTTCATGAATGATAAGAATTCAAAGCTCACCAATTTACACTTTTTATTCAATAAGGGAAAAATCCTCACAGAATGTGAGCACATGAAAATTTCTGGAGGAAAACTGGATTAAGAAGAAATTCAACTCAATGCAGTCAATATTCGTTAAGGGTCAATCATATGTAGAGTATTGTGCTAGACATTTGTGACAAAAAATGAAATGCAACCTATCTCTGTCATAGAGGAGTTTGCATTCTGCTGGAGGACTAAAATGAATTTGTGTGAAACATATTCGCATACATATATGTGTACACATTTATTTGAATAAATTAAAAATATACAAAGGATTTGGTGAATGAGGGTATGGGAATAACTGAGAGGATTAGGAACGACTTTATGTAGTAGATGGTGTGTGAGATGATCCTTGAAAGAATACAGTTATTTTTTGTGATGTGGATGTGAGAAGCAAATGAATTCCAATTATGGATGATGACATGTGGACATGCACAAAAGTGGGACATGGAGTTTCATGAAAGTGAACAATTTGATAAGAACAGACAACATGCGAAGGAGAGAAATATGAAATGATTCCATGGGAGCATATGTTAAAGTCAAATTGTTGAGTTTTAGGCAAGTCAAAATACAGGTCGTGTAGTGATGATTCTTCAAATGATTTCTTCTCTGTCTTGATCATGAAAACTTCAGTCACTTGGACTTTTTGTTTCAGTGATTGGGATAAAAGGGAAGTAGAAGGAATGTATATAAAGGAAAACAAAAAGGGGCAGGAAATTTAGAGGTTAGTAATATTAAAGGAAAATTGGTCTTGTAGTAGGAACACTTAAACTGTTTCCCCACTTTTTACAATTTTTTTATTTGACTAGGTAACTTTATTTATTTTTAAATTAATTTATTTATTTTCTGTTTTCAACATTCATTTCCACAAGATTTTGAGTTCCAAATTTTCTCCCCATCTCTCCCCTCCAATCAGAAGACATATTCTGATTACATATTCCCCCAATCTGCCCTCCCTTCTATCATACCCCTCCCTTCCCTTTTCCCTATCTTCTCCCTTTTCTTGTGGGGCAAGATAGATTTCTATTCTCCATTACCTATGTTTCTTATTTCCCAGCTGCATGGAAAAATAATTCTCAACATTAGTTCCTAAAATTTTGAGTTTCAACTTGTGTTCTTTCCCCCCTCTCCTCCCATCTCCACTGAGAAGACAAGCAATTCAATATAGGTTATACATGTGTAGTTATGCAAAAGACTTCCATAATAGTCATGTTATGAAAGACTAACTATATTTCCCTCCATGCTATCCTACCCCACATTTATTCTGTTCTCTCTTTTGACCTTACCTTTCCCAAAAAGCATTAATTTCTAATTATTTCCTCCTCCCTTTTCCCTCCCTTATATCATGCCCCACATGCTCCACTTATTCCCTTCTCCCCTACTTTCCTGTAGTGTAAGATAGATTTTTATATCAAATTGAGTGTACATGTTATTTGCTGTTTAAGCCAAATATGATGAAAGTAAGCTTCACTCTTTCTCTCTCACTTCCTCCCTTTACCCCTCCATTGAAAAAGCTTTATTTACCTCTTTTATGAGAGAGTTTCCCCATTCTATTTCTCTTTTCTTTTCCCAATATATTCCTCTCACCCCTTAATTTTATTTTTTTTAGACATCATCCCTTTCTATTCAACTGACCCTGTGCCCTCTGTCTATATATATGTATGTATGTACGTATGTATATAATCCCTCCAAGTACCCAGATACTGAGAAAAATTTCAAGAGTTACAAATATTATCTTTCCATGTAGTAATCTAAACAGTTCAAATTTACTAAGTTCTTATGATTTCTCTTTCCTGTTTATCTTTTTATGCTTCTCTTGATCCTTATATTTGAAAGTCAAATTTTCTGTTCAGCTCTGATCTTTTCATCAAGAATGCTTGAAAGTCCTCTATTTCCTTGAATGATAATTTTTTCCCCTGCAGTATTATATTCAGTTTTGCTCAATAGGTGATTCTTAGTCTTAATCCTAATTCCTTTAACTTCTGGAATATCATATTCAAGTCCTTCATTCCCTTAATGTAGAAGCTGCTAGATATTTATGTTGTCCTGATTATATATTCACAATACTAGGATTGTTACTTTCTGACTGCTTGCAATATTTTCTCCTTGACCTGGAAACTTTGGGAATTGACTACAATACTCCTAAGAGTTTTCTTTTGGGATCTCTTTCATAAGGTGATGGGTGGATTCTTTCAATATCTATTTTACCTTATGGTTCCAGAATATCAGGGCAGTTTTCTTGATAATTTCATGAAAGATGATGTCTAAGCACTTTTTAAATTATGGCTTTCAGGTAGTCCCAAAATTTTTAAATTGTCTCTCCTGGATCGATTTTCCAGATTGGTTGTTTTTCCAATGAGAAATTTCACATTATCTTCTATTTTTTCATTCTTTTGGTTTGGTTTTGTAATTTGTTGGTGTCTCATAAAATCATTGGTTTTCAACTGCTCCATTCTAATTTTTAAAGAATCATTTTCTTCAATGAGCATTTCAACTTCCTTTTCCATTTGGCTAATTTTGTTTTTAAAAGCATTGTTTTCCTCATTGGCTTTGTGGACCACATTTTCCATTTGAATTAGTCTACTTTTAAAGGTGTTATTTTCTTCAGCATTTTTTTGGGTCTCCTATAGCAAGCCATTGACTCATTTTTCATGATTTTCTTGCATCACCCTCATTTCTCTTCCCAATTTTTCCTCCACCTCTCTTATTTGATTTTCAAAATCCTTTTTGAGCTCTTCCATGGCTTGAGACAATTGCATATATTTTTTGGAGGTTTTAGGTGCCAAAACTTTGACTTTGATGTCTTCCTCTGATGGTATACTTTGTTCTCCCTCATTTGAAAGGATGGAAGAAAATACCTATTCACCAGAAAGTAACCTTGTGTAGTCTTATTATTTTTTTTCCTTTTTTTGGGCATTTCCCCAGACTGTTACTTGACTTTTGAGTTCATCGTCAAGTCGAAGGTATACTTTAGGGACCTGTAAGTTCTCAGTTCCTGAAAGGTGACACAATCAAGTGCGAGATGTTTACTCCTGTCCTTTCATGTCTTCTGGTCTGAGAGCAACCACAAGCACTCTTCTGCCCAATATCTGTGAGTAGGGTTCCCTCTCCACTGTCGCCACCAGCTCCACCACTCCACCAGCACTCCACTTCACCCCAGGTCTGAAACCCAGATTAGATGGTCATTTACCCCAGGGTCTTTAGACCAAAGACTTCAAAAATAGATGCTATGTCATAGTGACTTCCATTGCCCTGTGATCAGGGCCAGACCACATTCCCTTCTCACCTAGGTTAAAGAGCTTTCTCACTGACATTTGAATTTGTCTTTGGCATTTATGGATTTTGTAATCTGGGAACTGCATCTGCTACCCATGATTTGGTGCCCTAGAGCCTGTGCCAGTTCTGTTCAAGATGTGTCATGGGGCCATGGTTGGACTGTGCTCTGCATTGAACCTGGTGCATTCCACCTTTCCTGTCAGCCTTCCAGGCTGTCTTGGGGTAGAAATCTTGTTCACTCTGTTGTTTTGTGGCTTCTGTTGCTCTAGAATGTTAAGTCATTTTATAGGCATTTTATGGCCTATGAGGGATGGAGAGAGCTAGAGCAAGTTCATCCTTCTAATCCACCATCTTGGCTCTGCTCCCACCTGTAACAACTTCTAAGAACCCTTTGACAAGTAACTTCATGTCTTTGGGACTCATTTTTCTCATCTTTTAAATGTGATTGTTGTATTCCATGCCTTCTGGGTTTCCTTTTGACTCATATTAAATCATTCTATACTGGTAAAAGAAAGCAGAAAGAATTCTTCCTCAGAAGTAGCTAGAAGAATTAAAAGAAATCAAAAGTTTTGGTGTGCTATTCATTTGCTGAAGACTAGTTTCTAAGGCATCATCATATTCATCAAAAATTACTTAATTGAAAAGCTTAAAATGAAATCTTTTGATTATTCTTATAAAGCATCTTGGCTATGGTATTGCACATGGTCTGTAAATATTTATAAATGATTATGAGAACTGAGAGGCTCAGGTGAGCATACAAAGGAGAATATGGAAGAGTCCCTCTATATATCACCTAGTGAGACCAGACCTTCAGAGGCCTCAGGAAAGGCAGCAGTGATACATACAGAGTGACGTTAAATATACATTTCCATGTTATGCGAATATACTGCATCATTTTAACATGATTTATTTTGGAACCATGTCATCAGAGTGCCTTACAGCATGTAATTCATGAGTCAGCAATGTTAGCCCCTCTCCCTCACCCCCAAAATGAAGGGTTTTTCTAAATTTACTGTGTCTTCATCGATGTCTCATCTCAAGGCTTTTCATATTATGAGTCTAAAATTCATATACTGCTCCTCAGAAGCACTGTAACTTCATGCTAAAGATGTTCAAAAGATTCAGTGAGAAATGTTATAAGATGAGGAATATTATCTTTCGCATATTATAAATAATGAGGAATAATCAGAAAAAGCCACAGAGGAAGTGCTTGGGTAAAAATGATTTCAGGAAAATTAATGGAGTTAATTAACTAATAAACATTTATTAGGCACCTATTACATGCCAGGCACTATGCTAAGCACTGGGACATTATAGAACCCCAGATACACATTCAGAAGAATAAAATTTAAGATATGAACAGGACTATGAATCTGTGTTACATTAAAAGCTTATAAAATAGCTATGAAGACTAATCAATGAATCTTGTTTGAGCCTAGTGTATAATTAGTACACATTAATACTAAAAACTCAATATTATGTTTAATTCCTTAATAAATGCTTGTTGAATGAATAAAACATGGACAAGTAAGCAGTTAAATAATCAACTCAAATTAACATAGGAAATATGAAAATCTCTATTCAGATTTTGAGAAGTAGTAGATAAGGGCACATGATTGTGGGTCATTCACAGCAAAACCGATTTTTCCTAATAAAATATTTTGTCAACATACTTGTCTCAAGCTGATAAGTACTGTTTTATAAAAATGAACTGTTCAAGTCAAAATATAAGTGCGCAAACCAAAATGGTCAGACCACCTCTTATTCCATTGTCTCCATAAGACATTTAAGGGCAACTATAAATATAAAACAACACTGCCCAAAATGTAGGGGCCTTGTGTTGATCTTGGATGCCATAAGATGGTCCTGGGACAGAGTTGTGGTAATTCCTAACATTTCAATTCTAAAGATTTCAATAAGTAGATATACTATCTTTTGAAAAATTTGGCAGAGGCAAAATTAGAGAATAACTCCTCAATTATTACCATTTTTAAGTACAGTTACTAAGGGCCATAGAGCTTAAGTGACTTTCTAAGGGTCATATAGGTATTAGGGAATAGAAGTGGTTCATTTTCTTTTTTTTTTTTTTTTTAATTATTTTTTTTTATTTTTTTTTTATTAAATTTTTATTTTATTTATAAATGTTCTACAATCACTTCCTTAAAATTAAGATTTTAT
>CM053773.1:120316589-120358377 GCA_028658325.1 Potorous gilbertii
TCTATTTCAGATATTTGTGATACAGAGGCTTTGACTCCTATGTCTTTACCTGATGGTAAACAGATCTCTTTGTCCTCAGAGAGGAATGGCGCAATCATCTGGTCACCAAGAAAATAACCTTCTATGGTCTTAGTTTTTTTTCCCTTTTCTGGGCATTTTCCCGGCCAGTTACTTGACTTCTGAGAGTCCTCTCCACCCCTTGGCCTAGATCTGCCCAGCTAGTGCTTGGGGTCTGAGATTCAAATGCTCCCAGCCAGTTACTTGACTTCTGAGAGTCCTCTCCTCCCCAGCCTAGGTCTGCCCAGGTAGTGCTTGGGGTCTGGGATTCAAATGCTGCTCCCCAGCCTCAGGGCTTTTGGTGGCAGGCCTGACTGCTCTTCAGTGGGAGCTTATCTGCTGGTTCTCATTTGAGGGCAGGGCCCTTTTCAGGCTCAGTTCCCTCAGGGGGTTTATGCAGAGAACTTTTGTAATGGAGCTGCTGTGGAGCTCCTGCCTGGTCTGTGACTGGCTGAGCTGCCTCTGCCTCTGGCCAAGCTGCCTCAGCCTCTGCCACAGCGGCGGCCTCCCGAGGGGGTCCGAGTCCCAGAGATACCCTGCTCCCCTCTCAGCCTGTGTCTCTCACTGACCTGTGCGTCTGTGGGTGGAGGGACCTTCGTGGCCCTGAGAGATTATGGTCCCTGAAGCCTGCTGGGGTCTGCTTGCTCCTCTCAGTGCCGCGTGCTCGGGGCAGGGGGAGGGGAGCGCTCCGCAGGGCAGGGCTCCACTCTCCTTGGGGTACCTTTTCGGTCGGCTTTTCAGGGCTCTCCGCAACGGAAATCTCTTTCACTGTGTTTCTGCACGGCTTCCACTGTTCCAGAGTTTGTCAGGAGTTCTTTTTACAGGAAATCTATGGGCTGTGCGTTCAGAGCTAGCAAATGTGAGTCTTTCTACTCTGCCATCTTGGCTCCGCCCCCCCAAATATACCTTTTTTAAAATAAACTGTGGTGGCATGAGTGGGAAGAAAAATATAGCTGTGTAAAAAGTATACAATTAGCTAGGACCTTCCTAGTTGATAAGAATGAAAACTAAACAGGAATAAAATCATTTAAAAAGTTGAATAAAAAGTCTGGCCACTAGAGTGGTGTGTAAATTACTTGGGATAAAATGAAATTTTAATGTATTTTCATTTTTAATAACAATGGCTATGGTTACATGTGATCTATATGCTGACCCCGCACTTTTGATCTTGACCAGTTAATACTAGACTGAGCTTTCCCCCCACTCCTTCAGTTATTTGTCTGTCAGTAAAGTACAGAATTCTGTGACATACGCATGCACATGTGTGCAGGCACTCATTCATATACTCTTTTGCTGAGTTTCTCTTTTATGTGGTTTTCTTTATCTTTTTAAAGCAAGTTTTATTTTTTCAATTATTTATAAAAACGTTAGCATTCTTTTTTCCTTAAATTTTGAGTTACAAATTCTCTCCCTTTTACTCTTGCCTACTCCTGCTTGAGAAGGCAAGTGATTTCCTATAGAGTATACATGCGCAGTCATGCACAACATTTTCATAATAGCCATGTGACAGAAGAAAACATACAAAAACACCAAAAGAAAATAAAGTTTTTAAAAAGAATAGTTTAATCTACATTCACACTCCATCAGTCCTTTCTCTGGATGTGGACAGCATTTTTCTTTTTAAGTCCTTTGTAATTGTCTTTGATCATTGCTGAAATTGCTGAAAATAGCGAAGTCATTCATAGTTTATCATAGAACAATATTGTTCATACTGTGTATAATGTTCTGATTCTTCTCATTTTACTCTGCATTAGTTCATGCATATCTTCCCAGGTTTTTCCTCAAAGCATCTTACTTGGTATTTCTTATATCAAAGTAGATGTGATTCCATCACAATCCTGTACCACAACTTGTTCAGTCATTCCCCTTACATGGATGTCTCCTAAATTTCCAGGTTTTTACTACCACACAAAGAGGTGGTATAAATATTTTTGTATAGAAAGATATTTTTCTTTTTTTTTCCCTTTGGGATAAGTACTTAGTAATAGTTTTGCTGATTGGTCTGATATTGAATAATTAAATTGATTTAAGTAGAATTCTCATTTTAATCACTTTGCCTCAGCCTACCCATAAGCGATCAATGTTTCTCCAATATTTATGTCGTACTTCATTTGTATGAAGTGTTTTGTAATTGTGCTCCTAAAGTTCCTGAGTTTGTCTTGGCAAGTACACTCCTGAATATGTTATATGATTGTCAGTTATTTCAAAGGGCACTGCTATATTTTCCTGCTGGATTTTGTCAGCAATATATTGACATGCTAAATATTTATGTGGGTTTATTTTATACACTAAAACTTTGCTAAAGTTGTTAATTATTTCAAAAAGTTTTTTAGTTGACTCCCTTGGATTCTCTAAGCATACCATCATCATCTGCAAAGAATCATCTTCTTATTTCCTCATCGCACATCCTAATTCCTTCCATTTATTTTACTTATCTTGTGCTATAGTTGAAATTTTTAGAACAATATTGAAAATAGTGGTTAAAATGGGCATCCTTGTTTCACCCCTGATCTTATTGGAAAGGCTTCCAGCTGATAACCATTACTTTCTTGCTGCTCTTTTCAGAGCTTGCTCTGAAAGTCTGTACATTTTCACTGCTTGTAAGGTCATATGATCAGCTGACTATATTGTGTTCCTGGAGCCCACAACAATCCTAGAGTCTTGCAGACCTCTTAAGTTGTCTTGGATTGGAAAATTGTTTCACCTAATCTTTTGTTGGTTCTCATGCACTTAAATATATCTATATCTATATTTACAAGTATAGATAGATATAGAGATATAGATACATATCTATCTATCTCTCTCTCTATATATATATATGTATTTGAGACGTTAGTTTTTAGAACTGTGGGGAGGGGAATTTGGGAGAGCATGGCTGAGTGCTTCTCTCCTCTACCATCTTGGCTCTGCCTCCTCTTAATTCTACTTTCTAACTCTTTTCTTCAGTGAATTTTCTGTACATCTTTTCCATTTTACCATTTCTACTTTTCAATGGGTTCTTTTCTTCGGTAGAGTTTTGTGTTTTTTTTTTTTTTTTTTTTTTTGCTATTTGGACAATATGTCTTTTTTAAGGTGTTATTTTATTCTTCGCTTCTTTTACAAAGATGTTGACCCTTTTCATAATTTTCTTACATCAGTCTCGTTTCTTTTCCAAGTTTTCCTCTACCTCTCCTAATTGATGTTTAAAAATTCATTTTTGAGCTCCTACTGGAATTTTTTGTGTCCAATTCATATTTTTTTGAGGTTTCACATGTAGTTTTTTTCACTTTATTGTCTTTTTCTGAGTTTGTGTCTTGATTTTCCCTGTCACCATAAGCACTTTGCCTGGTCAGTTTCTCTTTTTATTGTTTGCTCCTTTTCCAGCCTATTTCTTTACTTTTAAATGCATGTTAAAGGTGGGTTCTTTGCCTGGTGTGGAGGGGATACCGTTCCAAGTTTCAAGTTTTTGTACAGTTATTTTCAGTGCTAGTTCTTGTGATCTGTAAGTTTTGGTTCTTCCAAGATTGGATGATCCAAAGATTTGTGTTCACTGTGTGGCCTGTCTTGTCTGTGAGAAACCATAAGCTCTCTGGAACTGTGCCCAGGGCTGCAAGTGCTATTGTTCCTTCTGTTGCAGGAAATGTGACTTGGGCCCCTGCTCTCCTGAGGCTGCAAATATTAGTGTTCCTTTCTGCCATGAACCTGAGACAAAGGTCCCTGCTCCCTTGTGAGTAACCACAAGTGCTAATTCTCTTCTTTGCCCTGAAACTGTGACCTGTAACTGTGACCTGTGTATGGGCAATGCAATAGGGTCTTGTACCTAATGCCAGCGAAGGGTCCCCTGTAATCTCCTGACCAGATGTCCAACCCCTTTACCATTTGTGTGCTGAGATCTCCCAAAACTGATGCTGCCACTACTGTAACTGCCTTTAAAACCTGCTGCTGACTTGCCAATGTGCAGCTTATGCTGTATGGCTCCAGAAACAGCCACCACTCTGGTGAGACTCACCTTTCCTACTAACCTCCTAAGTAGTCTTGCATTGGAAAATTATTTCACTCCAAACCTTTGCTGTTTCTGTCCTTCTAGAATGAAAGTTGAGTCATCAGTAGCTTAAATGAACTTTGCCTTTACTCTGTCTGTCATCTTGGCTTTACTTCTCATTTGGTTTTCATGAATGAATTTTGCTCAAAGTATATGCAAGACAATCTTAAAAAGCATACTTCAATCACTAATAGAGCTATTATAGTTGCTGTGGGTATAGGAAACTCAAGCTTTTCAAGAATTACTTAAATCTACAATGAAAAGGTCTTAGTTTTACCAAAGTATTAACAAAGTGCTGTGGAAAAATCAAAATAAAACAAAATAAGAATTGACAGCTATTTTTGCAAAAACATCTAATCAATCCTCACATGAGATTAATCATAAGGGCAATAACTCTAGATCTAGTCTTTATGTTACTTTGTTTCTAAAACACTTCACATTTATTATGATTTGATCTTCACAAGAAGGATATATTACATAATTAAAGGTTATTTTTTCAGAGATATAAAAGTTGTAAGGCTTATTGAATGAACCAATAAACTTAATTATTTTACTTTGACCCTTTCCTATCTCATACCATTGTTTGAGAGTCTGCAAAGTTTTATGATATGAAGCTGAATTGAAGTCACTGAGCAACTTGTTAGCCCTAGGAGTGATGTGATACTATGATAAGAATTCAGAACATTAGAAGTACTCTAGCAAAGTTTAGGACTAAGAACTAATAGTTTATAACATTGATAGATTAATAAGAAAGGGCTCCAATCATACATTAGGCAAAAAGGAAATTATGTCTATGATACAAACTTCCATGCTCCTACTGCACAGCCGATGAAGTGGCAACAAAGAGTAATTGGCTGGTAATGGTTAGATGAATGATGGAAAAGAAGAAAATGAGCACTTATTAAGTTCACTTACCAAAGAAACTAAGTTATCACTCTTTGCAGATGATATGATGATATACTTAGAGAATTCCAGAGATTCAAGCAAAAAGCTTCTTGAAACAATAAGCAACTTTGCCTAAGGTGGAAGGTTACAAAATAAATCCACATAAATCTTCTATATTTCTATATATTAGTATACATACTAATATATATTATCACATATATTCTTCTGTAAAACATATTCTTCTGTAACAAAGCCCAACAATAGATAGAAAGAGAAATCCCATTTAAAGATAGGGTAGATACTATAAAATATTTGGGGGTTTACCTGCCAAAACAAACCCAGGGACTATATGAAAACGATTATAAGACCCTTTTAGCACAAATAAAGTCAGATCTAAGTAAGTGGAAAAACATCAGTTGCTCGCAGGTAGGTGGAACCAATATTATAAAAATGACAATTCAACCTAAATTAATTTACTTATTTAGTACCATACCTTCCAAACTATCAGATAATTATTTTGTAGGGCTTGAAAAAATAATATCAAAATTCATCTGGAAGGAAAAACAGTCCAGAATGTCAAGGAGACTAATGCAAAGAAATGCTAGGGAAGGTGGTCTAGCTCTACCAGATCTCAAATTGTATTATAAAGCAGCGATTATCAAAGCCACTTGGTACTGACTAAGAACAGAAAGGTAGACAAGTGGAATGGGCTTGATACTCAAGATACAGGAGTCAATGAATATAGCAATCTACTGTTTTATAAACCCAAGGACCCCAGCTTCTGGAATAAGAACTCACTGTTTAACAAAAACTGCTGGAAAAACTGAATAAAAGTGAGGCAGAAACTAGGCATAGACCAATATCTGACACCATACACATGATGTCAGGTACATGATCTAGTTATAAAGATTGATATTATGGACAAATTGGTGGAGCAAGGAAGAGTGTATTTATCAGATTTATGAAGAAGGGAAGAATTTTTTACTAAAAAAGAGGCAGAAAGCATTATGAAGTGCAAGATGGATAATTTGATTACATTAAACTGAAAAGTTTTTGCACAACCAAACCCAATGCAAACAAGATTTGGGGGATGCAGAAAACTGGGAAAGAATTTTTGCATTTAGTGTCTATGATAAAGACCTCATTTCTAAAATATATAGATAGCTGAGTCAAATGTAGAAATATACAAGTCATTCCCCAATTGATAAATGGTGAAAGGATATCAACAGGCAGTTTTCAGAGGAAGGAAATTAAAGATATCTGTCATATGAAAAAAAATGCTCTAAATCACTCTTGAGTAGAGAGGTGCAAATCAAAACAACTCTGAGGTACCACATCACACCTAATGATTGGCAAACATGACAGAACAGGAAGATGATAAATATTGGAGAAGATGTGGGAGAGTTGGAACACTCACTCATTGTTGGTGGAGCTGTGAACTGATCCAACAATTCTGGAGAGCAATTTAGAACTATGTCCAAGGGGCTACAAAAATATGCATGCCCTTTGACAAAGCAATACCACTTCTAGGATTGTATCCCAAAGAGATCACAAAAATGGGAAAGGGTCCCACATGTACAAAAATATTTATAGAAGCCCTCTTAATTGTTGCCAAGAACTGGAAATCAAGGGGATGCCCATCAATTGGGGAATGATTGAACAAGTGTGTTATATGAATGTAATGGAATACTATTGTGCTATAAGGAATTATGAAAAGGTAGAAGTCAGAGAGGCCTGGAAAAACTTATATGAACTGATGCTCAGTGAAAGGAGCAGAACCAAGAGATCATTGTACACAGTGATGCAAAGTGTACACAGTGTGCAAAGAATTTCTCTGGTAGACTTAGCCCTTCACAGCAATGCAAGGACCTAAAGTATTCCCAAAGGACTTGAGGCAAAATGCCACCCACATCCAGAGAGAGAATTATGGAATTGGACCACAGAATGAAGGAGATTATTTTCTCTTATGTTATGTTTTGTTTGGGGCTTTTCATGGTTTCTCCCATTCATTAAATTTTTCTATGTAACATGACTAACATGAAAATGTGTATAATTAGAATGTATGTGTAGAACCCATATAAGATTGCATGCCATTTTGGGAGGGAGGGAGTAGATGAGGAGAAAATCTAAGACATATGGAAGTGGTTGTAGAAAACTGAAAACAAACTAAGTAATTTTAACAGAAAGAAAAATAAATGAATATGAGATATCATGTCAAAAAATTAGAATGGAGGAGATGGAAGTTAATGATATTATGAGAAACCAAGAAATCATAAAACAAACTAAAAGAATGAAAAAATAGAAGACTGTGAAATATCTCATTGGAAAAACAACTTATCTGGAAAATAGATCTAGGAGAGATCATTTTAAAATTATTTGTCTACCTGAAAACCATGATCAAAAAAAAAAACTCTAGACATCATCTTCCAAGAAATTATCAAGGAAAATTGCCCTGATATTCTAGAATTAGAGGATAAAATAGAAAGGGAAAGAATTTACCAATCACCTCTTGAAAGAAATCCCCAAAGAAAACATTTAGGAATATTCTAACTAAATTCCAGAGTTCCTAGGTCAAGCAGAAAATATTGCAAGCATCCAGAAAGAAACAATTCAAATATTGTGAAAATACAGTAGGGAAAACACAGGATTTAGCAGTTTCTACATTAAGGGATCAAAGGACTTGGAATACCGTATTTCAGAGGTCAAAAGAGATAGAATTAAAACAAAGAATCGCCTGCCCAGCAAAACTGAGTATAATACTTCAGGGAAAAAAATGAAATTTCAATGAAATAGAGACCTTCCTAGCATTCTTGTTGAAAAGACCGTGGTTGAAAAGAAAATTTTACTTTCAAGTACAAGAATCAAGAGAAACATGTAAAGGTAAAAGGCAAGAGAAGCCTTAAGGAACAAATTAAAGTTGAACTCTTTACATTCCTACATGGAAAGTTGTCATTTGTAACTCATGAGACCTTTTTCAGTATTAGGGTAGTTAGAGGGAATACAAATACACACACAAACACACACACATACTATAATATTTATACACACATATTTAGGTATGTCTGGGTATGCATGCATGTATATTTTATATGTGTAGGTATGTACATGTACATGTGTATATGCATGTATACATATATACATACACATACAGACACAGACATATATGTGTAGACATATTTGTGTATATATGCGTGTGTGCATGTATATATGTACATATATACATATATGCATACATTCAATGACAGAGGGCACAGGGTGAGCTGAATATGAAGGGAGAATACCTAAAAAATTGAAGTTTCATGTTGAGTGGAATGTACTAATAGTAAGAGAAAGAAAGAGGTAGAATGTAGCAAATCTTCTCACATTAAAGAGGGAAGAATGAGTTTTACAATGGAACGGAAGTGGGGAGAGATGCAAAGAAATAAGGGAGCCTTACTTTCATGGAAATTGGCTCAAGGAGGAAATAACACACACTCATTTGGATATGGAAATTTATTTCACCCTGCAGGAAGACAAGGGAAAAGCAGATAGGAGAAGGGTGGTAACAGAAGGGACAGGTAGTTGGGGCAAAGGATAATGAGGCAAACATTATTTTGGGAGAGAATGGAATAAGTGGAAGGTAGGGTAGGGTAGAGGGATATCTGGTTATTCTTGTGCCATTTAGCTATTATGGAAGTGTTTTGCATTGTTACACATGTGTGACCTATATTGAATTGCCCATTTTTTTTAATGAGGGTGGATGAGAAGGGAAGAAAGAAGAGAATTTGGAACTTAAAGCTTTAATAATGCATATTAAGAGTTGTTTTTAATATGCAACTGGAAAATAAGATATACAGGCAATGGGATATAGAAATCTATTTTTCTCTACAGGAAAATAGATGGGAAGGAGGTGGAAGAAAGGGCTAATAGAAAGGAGGACAGGCTGGAGGAAGTGGTGGAAGGGATGCAAGCTGTCCTGGGGTGGGGAGTGGTGAGGGATGGGGAGAAACTTTTGAATTCTAATTCTTATGAAAGTGAATGTTGACAACTAAAAAATAAATTAATTATCTATTTTTTTAAAAAAGAATTCCTGGGTAGTTAATCATTTCATTAATAATGCCTGCATTTTCATAAAAGCTCAGGTGTACCCTCAAATGCCAGAGACAATCATAGCAGCAGGTTTATGTATTATATGTACTTGGAAGAGGAGTTTTCTGAGGATGGCAATCCACTCTGATTGGTCAGTAATTAATGAGGAATGAGTATTACAATGAAGGGCTAGACAGAGAGAAGATCTTTATACCTGGACTACCCCTAGCCTTGGGTAATCTATCCAAAGGATCAACCTCCATCAAAGCTTGATTGAATGGAATTCAGCTTGGATAAGAGATTTTCTTGTATGACTGGTTGTGGTCTGAAAGGGGAGAAAGTTAGTTTAACTTCAGAGACTGAGTGTTTTTAAAATGAGGACTTTGGAAAAGGGGAAATTTTAGATTTCCCCAAATCATTGGTTATTAATAATCATTTCTTTGAGCGTTCAGAATTTTTGTGAGGTGTCATATAGTATGTGTTCTCATTTGATAATGATCATAGAGTTATCATTTCTCATTTCTATAAAATTTTATTTATTTCTTTAATACCTTCTTATCAATCGTCTTGCTAAATTTGTCTATGTCTAATAAGGCGTGATGAGTTTTCTTACTATTTTAATTTTACTGTCTCTTTCTTTCTTTGATTCAAACAACGTTTCCTTCAAGCATTCCTTTAAGCATTGAGATGTTATACCCCTTGGCGCCTACTTATTAAGTGTTAATGAACTTTATTATGTGTCATACCATTGTATAATGTGATTTTCTTGTTTGTCTTTTTAAGTCATACCTATTTTTATTGTTGCCTAATCTGAAGAATCTGAAGTCTGGTGGTAAGAGTCTCTTTGGAACTATGCATTTAGAGAACTATCTTAAAACCTTGTAGTATTTTAAGGTTTACAAAGCACTTTGCAAATCTCTATTATACAGATGAGGAAACTGAGGTAGACAGAGGTAAAGGGATTTGACCAGAATTACAGAACTATTACTTTCTGAAATTGGATGTAAATTCAAGTGTTCTGACTCCCAAGTGAATACTCTGTTCAGCCACTCAAACAAGGCGCTTCTAGGCAGGAGATCATGTTCAGTCAGGGTCAATATGATCATTTAAATAAAATTAGTGGGAAACATTATGTCTTGATAGGATATCACAAATACCAAATTTAGTAATGTTTATATTTACATCCATTCATTCAATAAACACATTCATTTATTTATGGAATGACTGCTTCTTTTTCTTGTTTCTGATTCTGTTTTTCTGATCAATAAAATGAAGATAGTCCTTGTGCTTTCTTCAAAATATTATCAAATAATACATTCAAAGAACCTTGTGAACCATAATTCCCTATATAAATATGAGCTATTTCAACATTTCTTCAAATTTAAGAAAATACTTTAAATTGTAAAAGTAAGTCAGGGTTGTTTTTTGTTGTTGTTGTCTTTGTTTTTTTCTGGAAATTCAGATTTCTCTTTATTCCACTTCAACTGGCAAGCACCTAACAGAAAATACATATCTATCCTTTTCTCTGAAAGATGACCAGCCAGGGGCTTTACTGGCTCAACAGCAAGGACATTAAACATACTTTATTGGTATATATTTTTAGAAAGAAAGTTTGCTATCTCTGATCTCTTATAGTTGAGCCTAAGTAACTCCAGTAAGCATTCTAGGTAATCTTTAGAAATGGTAAAGATTAAACAGAAGAAAAGTGATATTTAAGCAACTAAAATGATACAGGTTTTCAGAGAATTCTCAACCTAATGCCTTCTCATGTGTTTGTCAAAGATGATTCTCTTTAGGTAAATAGACACAACAGTTTTGAGACTATTTTACAAAGATGATAGTGGATGATTAGTTACTGATTTCTGCTCATTTTAAAAAATTGTAAAATATCAATCCATCCTATTTTCCATGCTTGTGAATTTTTTTCTTCATTGAAAGACTGACGTTTGACTCCCAAAAATCTTTTTTTCAAATTGTACTATATATCTAACACACATATATACACACACACTTATGTGGGTGTATATTATTCCCGCCCCCCGCATACATTTGTTCAGATCCAGTTGTTTTCCACTTTATCTTCCTACAAAAAGTAAATGAGATATTGAAAAGGTGAAGCGCAGATATTGTATTTTTATTGTCCTTTCTGATAAAATTCGCTCATTACGGAAATGCAGATTTGGTATATTTGCTGTCTGATATTTAGTGGTTGTGAGACACCGAGGAACCTATTCTAGGGCATTCTGAAGTAACTATGACTAAAGTGGATTCTGATATTTAGGATGAATCTACTCCTTGGAGGTATGTCTACTTGAGCTACAATCTAAGAAGGAATTGTACTACTTTGAATGCATCTGCATAAGAGCTACCTTCTATTATGGCCACATTAAAATCGACTGCTCCAATACCCATACTCTCAGGTCAGTGAGGAGAATTTTTGCCAGACTAATACTTTCTAAAGTCTTCCCTGTCCTACATGCATTTTTGTGGACTGACCATCAGTATTACATCTTTGCCACTTAACTACTAAGCTATGGGTAACTTGGTTTCTCACAGTTCTTTAAATTCATCAACACCAATGTATCTGATGAGTCTTGGTGTTGTTTTATTATTATTTCTTTTTTTTGACCCCAATTTAGGTCTTTCTTGACAAGGATACTGGAGTGGTTTGCCATTTCCTTCTCCAGCTCATTTTACAAATGAGGAAACTGAAACAAACAGGGGTCAATTTCTTGCCCAGGTCACATAGCTAATAACGATTTGAGGCCAGATTTGAACTCAGGTCTTTCTGACTCGAGTCCTGTCTCTTTATTCACTGTGCCATCTAGCTGCCCGCTTTGTCTCTGGCTATAGGCAAATACAACCATGGCTTTCACTCTTAGAAACACTTTAGTGTCTTTGGAATCTCCTCCAGCTCCTGAAAGATTTATTTACCAGCATTATGGTGGATTAAGCAATGTTATCATGCCAAACTCATGGTGCCTGAAAGGACAAAACATTTGCCTTAATCGGGAATGACTTAAATATCTCAGTAATACCTAATAACATTGTTTCAAGGACTACCTTAACAACCCTCTGGCGCCATACTTGGCAATACTGCTGGACTGGGTGCCCTGGAGGTATAGACACTGGTGAGTCTGCTATTCCTCATTTGAGAACACTGTGGTCTTTGACTACGTCAAGTTTGCTCGCCTCTCTAAATGTTCATCCTTATCCATCACGCCATGGATGCTGTCCTTTTCCTCCTTTACTCAGTTATACCATCCCACAGCTGTAATGATAGTGATCTTTAATGTTACTATTCCTTATACATAAAGCTCCAAAACAAAAGACAAACCCAATGCTTGCCCTGCCTCACCATACATCCATCCGAACAATGGCAAACTAGCAAATTAAAAAGTCTCTTTTCCATCCCTTATCCAAAAACAAAGTGCCCTTGATGAAAGTAGATGAACAGTTGCAAAGCTTCTATGACTATGCATTTTCTGTCTACAGTGTAAGCTTAAAGAAATTGAGTCATGTTTAGACACCCACTTACTCTTTAAAGACATACTTCCTTATGTTACAATGGATGCTTCTGAGGTACCAAGCTTGATTTATAGAATAAACATTTTAATGACATTCTAAATTGAAATAAGGTGGATAATTCTTGCTATATCACCAGATTTTAGCACAGGACTTTCCCTCTTACTTCCAACGAAATGCAATTCAGTAAACAGGCTGTATTTATTGCATTTAATGCAATGATCTAGGCATTAAGGGAAAATAAAGGAAAATAAAAGTTACTGCTCTCAAGGAAATTAGATTCCACTGGAGTATTCAACCTACAAATAGATAAATAAAACATCATTTGAGAAGAGAGATAGTACAACCATGGGGATCAGAAAAGACTTCCTTGTAGACATGAAAATGCTCAAAACAGAGTTCTTGGACCAATCATATACACTGATGAAAAAATACACTCTACACAATTGAACACACTGGGCATCTTTGGTGTATAAAGTGAAATGTTGCCATTCTCCATTTAAATTCTATTGTCTCCCATTACACCATAAAAATGTAGAGTAATAATTATAGCTCAATTCCCAGTTAGATAAAGAGAAAAAAGTTATATCAACACAAAAAATGACCTAGTTGGTAATGATAGGAAATTTCAATAACTCATACCTGTCTTTAACAAAAGCAGAGAAACTAATGTTTAGCTTTCATCAATGATAGCTCCACAAAGGGATGTACTGGTAAAGGTTTTCAACCTGCTTTGTATTAAAAAAATAAAAATAAATTACATACTATATACTTTTTCCATCACTTTAAGTTGACTATCAACAAAATAATAAGTCAAATCCCAATCTATCTTTTTTTAAAACAACTTCTAACGTGTGAATGCTTGCCCTGATTTGACAATCTGCTTTTGCCAGCTGGTTCCAGTTGCTTCCTTAACATTCCTGTTTTCATCCTTAAAATGTGGAAAAAGTGTGATCTGTATTTAATCATCTTTGCCTTGCTTTGAGGCTCAGCTAAAGTGCCACCTCCTCTAGGAAGTGATTCTTTCCCTAATCCTCAAGCTATTACTATGTCTTCCTCCTCAAGCTCCCTCATAGTATGTTCATTTCTTTAAAATGTATTATTTTTAAGTAGAGTGCAGGAATATTTAAGATAAGGCTGTGTTAATAAAATAGGATTATTAAACAGGAATTGTAGATTCTCCCCCATTTTAATGGATGAAATCAAGGGTATGCGATAGCCAATTTGAATTTATTGGCAAGATTTTCTTCTGCTAAATTTTCGGTGTGAACACATACATGTTTTTGTTTTTGTCTTTATATCCTCACCATCTGGCAGTGTATTAAACTCAGTAGGTACTTAATAAAGATATGGGGGATTGATCTTTGGAGAGAGCCTTACTCAATAAATCCAATTCCAGTTTCAACACATCATCTAACCAATTTTGGCCAAGAACGTTATACTTCAAATATTCAAGAATGTTTTTATTAATATTCCAGAAATACAGGAAAATATAGGAGAGATAGCCATGGTTCATGTATTCACCAAAGGTTATTAATTTAGCACCAATAAAAGAAAATGCAATATCTTAACCTGTCTCAATATTAAATAAGAATCTATAAGACAAATAATTTTTCTTGTTACAAGTTGCAATATTTTATCTTAAACTCTCAAATTTAGTGTTCTCCAAATGTTCATTCAAGTATAAATCTTATTGCACTCATTCAATAACCAACACTTCCATTTCAGTTGAAATAGCTATGTCTTCCTGTTCATGAATTATCAATAGACAAATAAAATCCACTTTCTTAGCCAATATCTTATCAGAGTAGTTCATCAGATAAAAAAAGTAATGAAGAAAATAGTTTTCCTGTAATATTGAATTCCATTTTGCTAGATCCTTGCCTACATTGTAACAAATAGCTTATCAGATGATAAACTAATATGTGATTGTGACTGGCTATATCTTAACGTGCTTCTTGTTTTCTACCTCACATCTCCCAAATAAAAAGGGACCAGGCCCTAGTGGCAGATAAAAGATGTTAGCCTTCCCCTCTATTTGCTACACTTGAGTTTGGGCTAAATTAATACATAGAGCAAACAACTATTTTTTCCAGTTCCTGACACGTTAAATAAACTGATTCTTTATGTACGCATATGATTTGACTTTTTATATGGGTGAATATTGTAGAAGAGTTGTATTGTTTTCTGATTATTTTGATCTTATACACAGAGTCATAGTATGCATCTTAATATAACAAGCATATCATGAACACTATCATGCTCATGGGAAACCATAAAATACCCAAAACATTTCATGATATATTTTAATATATAATTCTAGGTGTTTCTGAAGCATGTTTTTGAGATGAGAACACATTATTCCCAGAATCTCTATGCATTGTTATTGTTGATTATAACCACTGAAATTTATTAATACAAAGATGCTAAGTACCCGTAGTATCCCATATTCTTACTTCCACTTCTTAGAAAACAAAGTGTTATTTAAGGTTCCATTCAAGGACTTCCTCCTATGGGAGGTTTGTTTTTTTCCTAATTTTCCAAAATTCCTCCATTACCTTCACGTTACCTATTGGTAATCTCATGAATTTAAAAGTCAAGGGCTAGTGGTTCTATTTTTCACATCTCAGAGAAGAGTAACATCACGAAAATGAGGTTACAGCTGAAGGGACTAAGAAAACCCAAGATACATATTATAGTTTCTGAACAATTCACAAATCCACATCTTCCGTCAAGTCAAGGAATAAAAATCTGGGAGCTTTCATTGTCCTTTCAGCTCAGTCACCTTCTTAATAGTGGTAGCCTCCTCTGAGAAGTTGCAGGAATCACCTTCAGCTAGACAACCAACTCCTGACCTTTCAGATTCCTTGGATTAATGGCAAGGTTGCAATCATCCATCGCTTGCTCTAGCAGTAACAACCAGCATTATGTTCCTATGATCCGTATTTAATCATATTTTGTGAATTTAATGTCATTATTTGGATAAGATGCCTGTAGACATATATATTCCATGGCACACATATACATACCCATACTTGAGCACATACACAGTTAAATACAGAGTGAGTGAGAGAGAGAGAGAGAGAAAGAGAGAGAGAGAGAGAGAGAGAGAGAGAGAGAGAGAGAGAGAGAGAGAAGCAGAAACAGAGAAAGACAGAGGGACAGAGTTAAGAAGACATGAACATGAAATTTCAAAACTCTTGAAATTTCCAAGGCTGATTCAGCCAAAGAAATTTTTCACTACTACAAGGCTGGATTAGATGATCTTTTTGACTCCCTTCTCTTTTTCATAGGAAGTTTGGGCTCAAGATTATTTTCCATTAAACCCACAGTCACCCTTAGCACACCTATCCAAACACAAAAAGCTCATTCCCTGTTTCTACTAAAAGACAGTTATTGTGTTCTAGGAACTAGAAGTATTGTGCAGTCAAAAAAAAGGTTTGTTAGAGTAGAATTACAAGTATTTTTCTTTTTAGTGCTTATTATCTTAATGAAACAAGAACATGTTCTATTCAATCAATCAATCAATAACAAGCCCTAAAATTAAATGGATATTTTTAAAGCTGATTTCATGTAAAATGGCCCTGGACAAGATCCCTTTTCTACTTGACTGGAGGAAATAATAATTGCCTCTTGGTCTCTATAAAAGCATAAAGTTAGCCTGAAGTTCAGGAATTCCAGAAATTCTAGTGTGTGACTGTCCAGCATGCTGTTTAAAAGGAATCCCCTTGGGGAAGGAAAGAGAGATTGTAGCTTTGTCACTGATAAAGTCACTTTCTCCATTTGAATGGAAGATATCCTTCCAAAGTTCATCTGAAGAAGAATCATGTATATCAAATTTTTGTTGACTTGCTGACTTTTTGACCAGGGACCTGCAAAATTTTAAATCACATATATCTTCCTTTTGGTATTTTCAAAGGCATCCTGGGATCACCTGACAATAGTGTTTGTATCTTGAGCCAAAGACAAACTAGATGCAGATTCCCCATCTTTAAGAGAAACTTCTTGAGTACTCTACATATAGGGAAGAAAGGATTTCTAGCAACCAGGATCTCTGAATTAATTCATTACCAGTTGTGTTTTCTATGAGTGAGATCATGTTCCTCTGGACTTTGTGTATGTTTGTGAAAGAATGCATCACTGAACTTTCAGGAGATGCTTTCTACCAAGTGTGTTTATTGTAACATTTTCCTAAATGTACTTCTTTATCTGAAACAAAATGTTACTTAAGAATGGCTGATTGAAATGATTCTCAACTCAATTCTGAGGAGGGGGCAATACACTGATAGGACATTTAGGTGACAGCATTCAGAAAAAAAAGTAAATCCTTTCTTATTTGAGGGGTACCTGTGACTTCTTAAGGAGAAATTCAATCAGTCTCTGGGAACCTAATTTGTTAGTGAGAGATAAGGAAACCTGAGAAGAAAAAAGCCTGAAAGCAGTTTGCTGAGCTTCAAATAGAAGTTCATCCTCCAAATGGTTCAAATCAGTCAAATAATTTTGAAGGCAAAATACACATTGAAAAGCAAATAGAAATTATCCTTTGTCCTTTTGTGGTACCAATGGATATGTCTATTTTCTTTAGTGGGGAGATGATTTTTCACCCCATAAATAGACTTACAATCTTCAAATCTAACTAGAGTTATCACAGCAACTTCCTTGTTTAACTCAACTTACTGATTTATTATCTATCATATCTCTCTGTCATCTCTGTCTCTGTCTCTCTGTCTGTCTCTATATCTCTCTCTGTCTCTCTCTCTCTCTCTGTCTCTCTTTCTCTTCTCCCATGTAATTATTTACCAAAAGAATGTAAGATCCTGGAGAATACAGCATAGTTCCCCTTTGTCTTTCTATGCACAGTATCTAGGAAATGTCATTAACATGCTGATCACTTACTACTGATTGTATTTGGTAAAGAATAGTATCAAAGAAATGTGTAACTGGGTTTTGTACTTACACAATATCAAGAGATTCAAAGATCTAGAAAAGGCCCATAACATATTGAGTGAACTCCCTGAGGTAAGCTTGGGGAGGGCATGAATATATGCCATAAAAGAAGGGCATCTATTCACCAGTTAAGAAATACATTGTAGTAAGCAGCATCACATTGAGTAGATCACAGATCCACTGAATTATCAGAGTATCTCATTTTATCCTCCTAGGAAACTTACATTGCAATTACTCTAGGAATTACTAAAGCAATTTTGCAAGTAAGCAAATAAAGATTCAAATAGGTTTGCATCTTGCTTAGACACCCACAACTGGTATCAGAAGTGAGATTTGAACCAGAGATGAGATTTTGAATTTTTAAAAATCCATTTTTTCTAACTCCATGTCAAGTATAGTAGAAACTGTAACACTTTTTTTTCCTTAAAAGATGGAGGTTCATTTTGATAACATATCTTATAAAGTTTCTTGAAAAAGAGTATTGATATGTCTGTGGGAATGATGGCGATACAAGCTGGTTTTAGCTTTCAATGATCCTGTTGCATTTGATAGATAGGTTAATGATTAACTGGAAAAGTCAAAATAATTTTATTATTCTATGTTCTCACTGTAGGTTTTTAGCATAGGAAAAAAAGGTCCATGGACATGTTGCAGCAAGGCCAGGATGTTCCTTAAAGGTATATTTAGAGTAATTATTGAAAGGCAGATTTATCACAATCATGCTCTGTCAGACATTCTTTCCTTTCTGGTTGTGCTTTAGCACTGTTACATTCCTAGAGCAAAGCAGTGCACCATATACTCCTATTATTTTGATAACTGCCTAGTATATATCATGAAAAAGCACAACTTGGCAACCTGGTGAATGCATTAAAATATTAGCACGTGTCTCTACTGAACTTGAGTGTCCAGAATTCCTGTTGGGTGGATGGGACACAATCCAGAATAAAAAATGACCAAGGGAGCAAAATCTTGTCAACCATGATTGCATGAGACATCTATTTAACTATACTGGCTTATTTTGTTTCAAACTTTCAACCCATACTCCATGTCAGTTTCAGTAGAATAGAACTGTAACCAGTCATGTGCAAAGATGGATTTATAGTATCATTCAGAACTTTCTGTGTTACATCACTTATACTGCTTTGTCTTCCACCCAAGGAATTGTTCAGCATGTTGGGATATGTGGTTTCACGACCGATGGATTATAGTTATGAAGAGATCTTTTATGTTTGTGGCGTTATTTAACACATTGACGTTTAGTGGATGGGGGTGAGAATAATACTAATAGGAATAAATAATGGTAATGACACTAACAGTGATACAAACTAGCATTTACATAATGGCTTTGAGGTTTACACGTCATTGTCCTTGTTACATCTTTTGTTTCTCACCACAGCTCTGTGAAGTAGAAACTATTACTGCCACTTTACTGATTAGGAAGCTAAGGTTTAAAGAAGTTAAACTAGGAGAAATTATAAATATCCAAGGTCACAAAGCTAGGAAATATCTTGAGTCCAGAAGATAAGAGTTCTAGTCCCAGCCCTGCTGCTTCCTGACCAGCAACGTGATATTGGACAGCTGACGCGCTAGTTCATTCAGCTTGCTCATCTGTAATTCTTTTCTTGACCTAATATTCCTTTAAGCTATCATCTTACATCTCTCTTCATGTTTTTATCAATTTTATAAAAAAGAACTCTTTGTTGCCTCCACGTTGTCACCTCCCCTTTATTTCTTAACCCCTTGAAAACTCCTAATTCTACCATTTGAGAGAAATTGCTTTCTCTAAAGTCACCAATGATCTCTTTATTATTTGATAAAATATCTTTTCACAGTCCTTATCATTTTTGATCTCTCTGTAGAACTTGAAATGGTTGACTTCTTGCTCCTCACATATTCTTTATCTTCTCTGGATTTTTGTGTTATAGCCCTATTGTTCTCTTTTGAGATGTTTGATCAATTTCTCTCCAATTTCTATATAAATTCATCATCCACATTCCATTCCCCATGTGTAGATAAGCTCCATGGTTGCCTTTGATGCGAAGAAAATAAGAAAACCCAATGATGTACCTCTACAAATTGACAATATTTTAAAATAAAAATTGTGTTGTGTTATAGTGGAAAAGATCACTGGATTTATACTGGATGTGCTACTTGTGTGCGCTTGGTCAAACTGTGAAACCGTACTGAGTTCTTTCCTCCTTTCTCTCTCTGCTCTTACTTGGTGATCTTATCATTTCTCAGCTATATTATTTTATCAGATGAATCTCAAATCTTAATAGACACCTGCTGTTAAATTGATAGAAAACTACATATCCAGGCTTTATTTCTCTATTGTGCAGCTATCCTCTATCTCCAACTAACTGTATATCTAACTTAATGTTCGAGACTTTGATGCTAAACCATCATCATCCCCCTAAAATGAATCCCCCTTTAAACTTCCCTGTTTCTCTCAAGAGGATCACCACTTGTTTGCAGTCTAAGAATAATCCTCATCATTCTCATTTTTTCCCATATCCTCTTAGGAACTAGGTAGTGCTCTCAGGAAATCAGAAAAAACTGAGTTCAACTATCGCTTCACATACTAATTCATCCAATTCCTCATCTCTAAAATGGGGATAACAATAGCACTTATTCCACCCTATCATGAGGAACTAATGTGATATTTGTAAAGTGCTTAGCACAACAGCAGATGCTATTGTTATCCAAGTAGTTACTGTCTTGCAAATTCTCCATTCTCAACATCTCATCCATCCTCTTCTCTCCACTCATGGGACTACTACCTTTGTTCTCTGTGGACATTCCCCATGGAAACAATTAGAATATCCTCCTAAATTATTTTACTTGTGTTTTACTTGACTTCAGTCTCTCCTCTTTCTAAATCAGTACCTCCATAGCCTCCAAAGTGATATTCCTAATACATTGACCTTGCTGTTTTACTAGATTTTTATTGCTTCTAATATAAAATAGAAATTTTTCATTTGACATTTAAAATTATTCATAATCTATCCTTTCACATTGCTCTTACATACCTTATATACTCCAGTCCAAAAGGGCTACTTGCTGTTCCCAGTATATAGCATTCTACTTGTGACTTTAAGGACTTTGTAAACCCTCCGTTGGACCTCGAATCTTCTTCCTCCTCTTCACTTCAAGGTTTGGTCCAATGACTATTTTTTTTGAAGAGGACTTTGCTTAATACCTAATCAGTAGTGTCTCTCTCCCCCAATCATATTTAATTTACTTTCTATATATCATGCATTTACTTACCTGTCACCATGTTATTTTTGAACATGCATTCCAGAATTTAGCACAGAACCTAGTGCATAGTAGCTGCTTAAGAAATGCTTATTGTTGATAATTCTAATGATGATGGTGATGACAATGATGATGATAAAGTAGTGTCAATATTTTAACAGGTTTTTGTGAGAATCAAATTATATATGATTTGTGAAAGTACTTCATAAACTGCAATGAGGTGACAGTGGTATAGATAGCAAAACTAGGTTTCTTTTAAAAGTCAGATTGTGATTGTTGAATCACCTTGAGTTATTCCTCTTGCAGGACCTGAATAATTAATTAGGGGAAACTGAGGGCATAAAGTGAACTCCTTTTATCTTAAAGGTGTTGAAGCTCAGTTTTAAGTTTTTCTAGAAAAGAAGAGCAAATGAATGAGTGATGACAATTAGTCAAATAAGAAATCAAAAAGACCTCAGCTTACCTGAGACTAAACAGCTATGCAAAACCTTGATACTCTGGAAGATATGAATCCATTGGCTTGGAGAAGGGAGTAAATCTACAATGTGCGTTAAATGCTTACTATATATCAGGTTTGTACTAAGCATTGCTGATAGAAAGAAATGCAAAATCATTGTCCTTCCTCTCCAGGAATGCATATTCTAATGGGAAGAAAAGAAATGTAAAAATTATGTACAAATAAGTTATAAATAAGGTGAGTTGAAAGTAGGGATTTTAGCTGAGAATCAAGGTGTGATCAGGGAAAACATATCAAACCAGGAAAGACAAGATGGGGTAAAGAGAAGGGAGACCATTGCAAGCATGAGAGAAACACTTGGAGTTAGCAGTTAGAGTGAGGAGCATCATGAAGGCCAGTGTCACTAGATGATAGAGTTCATGGAAAGGGAACACTGGAGGGTAGGACAAGGTCAGATCATGAAGGAGTTTGAAAATAAGACTTTATATTTGACCCTGAATGTAATAGGGAGAGCTGAAGTTTATTGATAAGGTGATTGATATTGTCAGATCTGTTCTTTAGGAAGCTCATTTTGGCAACTGAGTAGAGGGGACAGACTTTTTTCCCCTCTTATTAATAGAATGCAATTATAATTCACTTTTGTATAGCACTTTGACATTTATAAAGCATTTTATGTATATTTTATTATTTGCATTTCATAAAAACCCTATACAGTATTAGGTAAAATAGTATCCTCATTTACAAATGAGGAAACAGAGTGGAAGAGTTAGAATTTAAACCTAGACATTATATAATCATAGAATTGGGAGTGAAAACAGACCTTAAGGATCATGTAATTTAGCCCCCACCTCTCCTTCATAGATGATGAAATTTAGACCTAGACAATGTTAGTAGCTTCTCAGTCTTCATACAGGGGCTAAATCAGAAGTGGATTTAAAAACAAATCTAACATCAATCCCAGAGTTCATTATATTATAATACAGCACATTGTTATTTAAATACATTGTTGATTAGTCTGAAGGCACACAGAATCTTGTTCTCTTAGCTTCTTGTCAATCATTCAATAAACCTTAAGTTTCTACTCTGTTCCAGACACTGTACTAAGTACTAAGGATACAAAGAGACAAAACAGTCACTGACCTCAAGGAGCTTACAGTCTAAGGGGAGTAAATACTTAGTTCAATGGAAGGAACGTTATGTCTAAAGTATAGAATCTGACACTGCTATTTAGTATCTCCATGACCTTAGACATCTTTTCATTTTAATGTTAGCACATTTATTTAGTTCTGTAAGAATTAGAAAACACTTTTCTCACTGAAACCCTATGAGATACATAGTTAAAATATTTACCTATTCTGTAGATAAACTGAGTGAAAATAGTTCTCTATGTCACACAGAAAGTGACTGTCAAGATTCCAGCCCATGTTTTCATACTCCATGAGTGACCTCATGCCCTCTTTTCTGCCTTGCAACTGTGAAGAGGATTTCCTCTCTACTGCTACCACAAGCTTTACCATGCCTCCTCTCCCCAGGATCTCTACCCAGTACTGTGACCTAGATCCAAGCAGACTGCATTAACTTTATTGGCTAGGCTGCAATATCACACTCATATTGAATTTAAAGTCTACAGAATCCTCCTCATAGCCCCAAGTGTGCACAATTTCAAGTACAGATCAAGAATATCAAATGGGATAACATAATTTATCCAGTAGAAGAATTCCTAAATATAAAATGTGGAGATTCATACTTTCCTCTCTACCACTTATTAGCTTTGAAACCCTGGAAAAGTCATTCTATTTTCCAAAATATTAATTTTTCCATCCATAAATAGATGATAAAAATACATGCAAAATATTAAGTTTATTATTAAGGAAGAACTTTGTATACTACAAAGTACTTTATAAATGGGAGATAGGGTTATTAATCTATTCATTTCTTTGTTCATTTATACATTCTTGGGTACACTCACCATCTGTGAAGTACCCACTCTAGTTAAAGTATATAAGGAAAATTTAAAAGAAAATTTTCAATGAAAGAGAATGAGATTGTCAATCATTGCACCCTAATAGTTAAAAATCCATCAAGGTTAACAATACTTGGCATAAGCTAATTGTTCACAATTATACCATTTAATTAATATACCTATCTTGGCCAGCAAGCTCAATAATTCCCAAACCTAGTTCTTAGCTTTAAAAAAATCTCCTAATTGATTTACTTAGAAGTTGAAATCTAATTTCCCAAAGATACTAAAATAGACAAGAGAATAATCTAATCCTGTGTTTAATGTGATCTTTGCATAAAGATGTTTGTTTAAAGTTAATTTTAAATTTAAATATTTTCCTTATCTAATCCTGAAACCTTTAGTGTAATTAAAGCTATGACCTCTGGGATGTACATGGTGGTTTAAATTGTTATTCCAAGCTTTATATAATGTAATCCATGAAAAATAGTGTTCATGTAAGAATATTGTTCTTCACAATTATACCAACGAACTTTCACTTGAGTCCTTATGTAAAGCTGATAGGAATTGAATAAAATCTAGGTTATCATTTATGGTGTGACCTATCTTCAAAGAGAGAAATTTATAGTTTAAAATCTTTGACAAGTTCTTTAAGACATTATTTAACTTACACTGAAATCGCTTCCCCCCCAACATCAATGAAGTTAATCACAAAGAATTTATGTGTCTCTCCTAATAACAATGAACTGCTAATATTCTCACTAGGATAGAATGAGAACTCTTCTCAAGAGACCTGTTTTTTTAACCCAGACATCATTATTCATTTCAGGAATGAGAAATGATAGTTACGAAATCTGTTATTTGAAAATCTTAGAGAGGAAACACAGTCTAGTGGATAGAACGTCAACTAAGCCTGAATTAAATCCCATCTCTGACACATATTGGCTATATGACTCTAAACAAATCATTTCACCTCTCACTGCTCTAAGCAACTCTCTAAGGTATAAAGAAGGTGTGAACCTTTATAGGTTGAGGGAGTTTCTTCAGGGAACTTGCTATATCAGTGAAATCATAGTTATTGTCCTTTACCTAAATCCAATCTATGTCATAAGCTTCATAAACAGCTACTCTGTGATGTAATGAAGACTCTGAGTGTAGTCACCCTGGTAGAAATGACACTGTATGCTGTCCTAGTGAGAAGCTATATCTATTTACTAAGGATTACCTTAGACAGTAAAGACTACCTTAGACAGAAGGGCTCATCATCAATGAGCTTGGGCCTTGATGATAAGTCATTTCAATATGTCAAATCCACATGATTAAAAAAATTTAAAAAAGATATCAGTTATCTGACTTCTGTCTTCTGCTTTCATAGCAATAGAGACAAAATGGTAGAAAAAGGATTATTGGGTGCAAAGAATCGTATAGTTTTTTTGGATGATGACTTTTGGTATTCTAACCATTTGCCCAGTGATCAAGAGACAAGTGAACACGCTAACAAAGAAATGGGATCACATCAATCTCCATACTCTTTTTTTTAAATAAAATGAAAAGAAAAACAAGTTTTAATACAAGATCTAGCAGCTTCTACATTAGTGGATCAAAAGACTTGGAATATGATATTCCAGAGGTCAAAGAACTAGGATTGAAACCAAGAATCACCTACCCAGCAAAATTGAGATTGGGTCAAAATGATTCTTTTTCTACCATTTTTTCTGTATTGATATTTCTCCAGTGATCAACAAAACTATACTCAAAGAAGTAATAAATAAAATTACATGAGATAATATGGATAATTTAATTATATAGACTTTTAAAAAACATTTGTATATGCAAAGAAAATATATTAAAAACTAGAAGGGGAACAGTTACTGAGGGAAATCTTTTGCAAGAAATATCTATGATAACGACTTTCTCTCTCTCTCTTTCTCTCTCTCTCTCTCTCTCTCTCTCTCTCTTTCTCTCTCTCTCTCCCTCTCTCTCTTTCTCTGTCTCTCTCTCTCTATCTCTCACTCTTGTTCTTGCTCACTCCATACACACACAATGCACATATACAAATATTTACTTATATATACATACATACATGCACACATATATGAAATTCATTGATATTAATCAGTTTTTGATTCATTCCACTATAATTCAAACAGTCAGGTTTTAGAGGAAGAAATTCAAGTTCTCCATAACCATAAAAAAGCTCTAAATAACTAATAATTAGAGAAATGCAAATTTAACACAACTGTGAAGTTCTACTTTGCATCTATCAGACTGGTAAAGGTTACAAAAAAAGGAAAATCAAAAATGTTACAGAAGATATTAGAAAACTGGCTCACTGAATAGAGTGTTGTACTTTGCTCCGGACATTCTGGAAAACAATTTGGAATTATTTCCAGAAAGTTATCAGATTGGACATACTCTCTGATCCTGCTGAGGGCTGTATCACCAAGAAATCAAAGAAAGAGGAATTTATGTGAAAATAATTATAATATCTATTTTTCTTGGTAGTCAAAACTTGGACTCTAAAGGAGTGTCCTCCTTTTGGGAAATGAATAACCAAATTGTTATATATTAATGTAAAGGAATTTTATTGTGCTTAAAAATGAAGAATGAACACTTGCAAAAGAACTGGAAGTACTTAATGAATTGACACAGAATGGATATAGAAGTGAGAAGGACTATGATGATAAAAACATTATAGGGAAAAATAGCTTTGAGAGATGTTAGAATTCCAATGATGCAGAAATAAGCAATGAATCTAAAAGAATGATGATGAGATATGTCATTCAATTCCTCACAGAGAAAATGAACTTAAAATGCAGAAAGACACATATATTTCCAGAAGTGACTAAGGTGGGAGAATTTATTTTCTGGACTATTATTTGCATACTGAGGGATTCCTTTTTCAAAATGTTTTACTAATTAAAATTTTCTCAGTAGGTCATATGGGAACTAGAAAAAATCATTTAAAAAAACTTTATATTTTTGAAAGAATAAAAATTAATAAAGACAGGAAGGAAGGGGAGAAAAAAGAAAGAGAAAGATAAAAAGAGAAGGAAGGAAGGAAAGAAGGAAGGAAAGAAAGAAGGGAGGAAGATATTGACTTGGTAGTCAAAAGGCTTTGATTCAAATTGTAATTCTGCCACATCTTATGTTGTGATCTTGTACAATTTCTTTAAAATCTCTGAGCCTCAGTTTCCTCATCTACAAAATGAGGAAGTGAAGCCACACACATATTACGAGTTCTTTAAAAAACAGGTATTCTAATTAGTAAGACATTGGATATAATGAATATTGAATAGTATTACAGAAAACAAAATTGAGTGTATCTTAACAGACAGGACAGGATCTGGTACTGATGTGGTAAGCATGAGGAAAAATAAAAATTACTGCAGCTGTTGAATTATTTTTAAGTCAATTATATCTACCCCAGACTACACTCCCAGAAGAACTTTGTTTTTTCCAACTTGCTTCTGACCCAACTTTCTAACCCTTTCTCCTCTACCTCTGGAAATCTTCTTCAACCATCAAAGCCAAACTGAGGTTTCACCTTCTTTGTGGACTTTGGTGATGCTCTGGCTAACCATCATCTCTTCTTTCTTGAGCGTCCTATTGAACTGGTTTCTTCTATACCTTTAGTACTTTATTATATATTCTAAAAAAACTTTATTTAATTGCATTGTGCTTATAAGTTTTTATATCCCCAACATAGTGTAAATTGCTTGAGAGTAGTCTTATTCCTTTTTTTAGCCCCCCCATAATGACAAATACCTGTAAGTATAGTGAAAATATGATTGGAATTTGTCTTTTTTTAAGGTTTCAAGCTAGAAAAAATAAATATGAAGAAAATAGATGATATACCTCAATTCTGTCCTATTAAAGAAAGTTATTAATAATGAAAATGAAATATGGATGAAAGAAAGAACAGAGACTACATACAGATAGTAATTTTAGGCAGATGAAATGCAAATCAATTATGATGAAAGAGAGAACAACAGAGTTAAAAATGTGTTAAACAGGAAACAAGTGACTGATTTGCTAAATAGATAGTTTTAGTAGTCAATAGTGGTTTAGACCACAAATTCATTTGTAAAATATTTTAGAGAAAATTGATGGAAGATTATTTCTAGTATCACATAACAAAACTTAGAAGTGGAAGAGTGGAAGATAAAAGCACTTAAAGGACCGCTTGTTAAGAGAATAAACTATGCAAAATCAGTCAGGGGTTATTTAGAGATACACATGAAGCACCATAAGCAAAAGAATTTTTTTTTAAATCCCTAACTATTTTTCTAACAATTTCTTCTCAATTGGATTCCATCAGAGTTCTAACTAGTCTTGTAGAAGAGGTAGAAATGGAACTAAAGAGTACAAATATCAGAAAATCTAATTGACTAGCCCAGGTGGTCATAGAGTAGATGCAAGGTAGAGATAATCCTTTGTCTAGGCATGAAGATGACGATGATGACAATGAAGATGGTGATGGCAATGATTAAGATGATAGTGATTTATATAATTCCTTAAGATTTCCAAAGTGTTTTTCCAAATATTTTCTCATTTGAACTTCATAGCAACCCAGTGAAGTATGTACTATCATGAACACTATTTAACAGATGGGAAAACCAAGGCAGGTAAAGGTTAATGACTTTCCCATTTTTATATAGCTAAGAAAGCATTTGGAGCAATATTTGAATTCAAGTCTTCCTCATCTTAGTTCTTGTACTCCATATACCACCTGTATTTCTGGCCTATATATTTATAAGGGCTACCAAGGAAAACCAGATACTAAAGATTGGAAGAATTTATTATTGCTGCTTAAAATAAAGTAATTATGGTAAAATCAATATTTATTTACATGAGTGCATAACCTCTCATCTGTTCAAATTATTTCTGAGAATTATTTATTCACATTAAGAATCTTCTCAATTAGAATATTCGGAGGAAATAAGCAGGTTTTCACAAGTTATAGTAACACAATAGATAAATCTTTACCTTGAAACAATTCCTTGAATGATGTAGAGAATACGAGTCCACTGTTATTGCTTGGTGATTACAATAAAATAAAAAGGCTCAGTAAAACAGTATTCCACCAAAAAGTTCTATTCCAACAAAGTGCTTTATTGTTGTTCTGCCATTTTTTTCAGTCATATCTGGTTCTTCACAACTCCGTTTAAAAGAGTTTTCTTGTCAGAGAGACTGAAATGGTTTGCCATTTCCTTCTTCAGTTTTTTTTTTCAATTGAGAGAATTGAAGCAAACACCCAGGGTCACACAGCTAATGTCTTAGGCTGGATTTGAACTCCTCTTCTTTCCTCCAATCCCAGGATTCTAAACCACTGTGCCACCTAACTGCCCAAAGTACTTAGATAATGGTATTTTAAGATTTTGAAAATTTTAAAAATGTATTTGTATTTAATCTCTTGTTCTCAAGGCAAATTTTTTCTTAGTAACCCTTTTTCTCAGTGAAGTAGGAGATTTTAAATGAGGGCAATATCAATTTGATTTTTTAAAGTTAATTGAAAATCAAGTTAATACAAACATAATTTGCTCATTATATACAATTCTTTAACAGAAATGGGACTGTAGTATCCATACTGGAAAACATCAAATGAATGAAGAATGCCTATGGTTCAAACTATGATACCTAGATATGATTAGAGCTGGTCCATTAGTGTACAAAACTTGGATGGATGCTATTTATTGATTTTGAAGTGGGCCTACAATTGAATAGGAACCAGAGAAGTGGATTCAGAAAACTGCATAGCATTTTTGATGATTCAAAGCTTGTCCCTGAAACAAAAATGAACATTTTTTAAAACAAAGTCTTGAAATAATCCTCTAAAGGTATGAATCACAATCTCAAAAGAACTAAATTTGTTGATGACCCAAATGGTCATTGAATGTGGTAGAGGTTAGTAGACTTAGGAAATGGTGACGTGTTTATGAAGTGGCATGCAAGGAGTCATCTCTGTAATGTATTCCTGGAAAAGCATGTCGTTCTATCATGTAGCTAGGGGAAAATGGCAGCAAAGTGATAGAGTGGATAGAGTGTTGGGAAATATGATGAATGACATTTTGATATGTTGAACTTGAAACACCACTAGTACACATGAGTGGAGATGTCTAGCAGTTGAAGATAGCTTAAAACTTCTCTAAGACTTTGGCCGTGTGCATATCGATATGGAGATGAATATGTACATGTACATATTTGGTGAAAAATCCAAAAACTGGAGGTAGAGCCAAGATTGAGCAGTAAAGCCTGAGCTCTCTCCCAAACCTCTCCAAATAAATCATGGGTCTAAACATATTCTAGAGAGGCAACACTAACAAAAGAGGGAGTAAAATAAATTTTCAAACCAAGACAACTTAGAAGGTCAATGGGAAAGGTCTGGTGCACCAGGGGAGAGAAGCAAAGTTTAACACAGACCTGGTCCCCACAAATCAAGAGCAGACCTTGGGGCAGCTGAATCAGTGGCAGCAGTGGTGGTTTCAAGACTTCTCAGCCCAATGATGGCAAGGGAATCAGACAACATGTCAGAAAGATACTTACAGAGGATCCTTAGCTAGAACCAGGGGTAGAGCTCTTACCTTGCCTATACTTAGATCTGAGTACCAATTCCAGGTTTTTGTTCCAGATGAGGAGGAGCACTAGAAAAACAGAGCTAGTGGCCACAGGGGACCAGGTCATAGTTTCAGGGTTGAAAACAGTACTTGTGGTCACTCACAAACCAGTGTATAGACGAGAGTAACAAACATCTTTCTATATCATTCCACCTTGGAAGAGCCAAAAATCTACAGGTGCCTAGAATTACCTGTGAAAGCAACTGCATAGACACACACACACACACACACACCAACTGCAACTTTAAGCATGGGACAGGCCCCCTGCAATTGGAAAGCAAACCCCCACTTTAACACAGAGTTGAAGCCAAGAAAGAAACAGGAAAAAGTGAGCAAACAACAAAAAACAAAATTTTGACTGTAGAAATCTACTATGTGGGCAAGGGATATCAAAACACACACTCAGAAAAAGATAAAGTCAAAAATCCCTTCATCCAAAGTCTTAAAGAAAAATTTGATTTGATCTCAGGCCATAGAAGAGCTCAAAAAAGATTTTGAAAATTAAGTAAGAGAAGTAGAGAGAAAATTGGAAAGAGAATTGAGAGTGATGAAAGAAAATCATAAAAACAGTCAACATATTGGCAAAGAAGGCACAAAAGAAATCTGATGAAAATAAACCTTGATAAACAGTATGGTACAAATGATAAAAGAGGCACAAAAACTCAGTGAAAAGAAGAATGCCTTGAAAAGTAAAAATAAGATAGAAGAGAGGGCAGATTGGTGATATGGGTAATTAGAATGTCCAGTGTATTGGGGAGGGGGGAGGGGACAAATGGGGAGAAAATTTTGGAACCCAAAATCTTGTGAAAATGAATGTAAAAAGTTAAATAAAAATAAAAATTAAAAAAAAAAGTAAAAATAAGAGTTCTGCTTCTGGGAGACAAGATGATGGAGTAAGAAGTAAATCACTCTCACCCTCCCTTATTGACCTCTGAAAACCCAGAAACTATTATCCCAGGAAAAACCCTGGAACAGTTGAGCCAGCAGAAAGATGAGGTGCAGAAGTCTTATAACCCAAAAAACTTGAGGGATTAAAGGGAAAGCATTCTTTCACTCTGGGGAAGGGGGAGTAGTATAGGATGGGAGGTATCCCACCAACCCAGCAATAAGCCACACCTCAGCAAACCAGAAGGAGATCCTGAGTCCAGACATGATGGAGCAGATAAACACCAGCACCAGGACCCCCTGAACCTCACAGCATAGGTAGAGGTATTAGTAGACACTAGCTCAGAAAACTACCATGTGCAAAAACATTGCTAGCAGCAAAAGCTCCTAGTGCTTCAGCACAACTCTGGGAAGCAGAATTCCAGGAGGCACAACTCCACACTGGTAGACATCCTCCAGCAGGCAAGCATTTGAGTGCAAAAACTGGATGAGCAGGCATCCCCCAGGGGCCAGACTGCCCACTCCCACCCTGAGAGCTCCATTGTTGCTGACCCCAGCTGAGCACCAGGTAAACAGCTAGATCTCTACAACCTCCAGCTGCCAGTACCTAAATACTCAACACACAAAGTCAGTGATCAGTGCATGGGGATACCAGAAAAATGAGCTTGGGTCAGTGTCTGCTGCCTTTTAGGAGGAGAGCTCAATTTAAAAAGCCAAGAAATGGGCAAATGAGAAAAAAGCAGGAAGGGACAATAATCAAAGATTTTTATTATAGGGATACGGAAGATCAAGGGACAAATTCAAAAGAGGAGAATACTGTCAATATGCCCATATCAAAAACCTTCAAGACGAATATGAACTGATCTTAAGTCCAAAAAATCTTGGAGGAACTCAAAAAAAGATTTTAAAAGTTAAATTAGAAAGATAAAAGAAAAATTGGGAAAAGAAATGAGAGGTATGCATGAGAGAGTCAATAACTTAGAAAAATGACAAAAATTGACTGCAGAAAACAATTCTTAAATAATACAATTGGTCAAAAGGGGAAAGGTACAATGAAGAAAATAAGTCCTTAAAAATGCGAATGGTCAAATGGACAAAAAAATCCACTAAAGAAAACAACTCCTTAAAATGTAGAACTGGCCAAATGGAAAAGAGGCAGAAAAACTCACTGGTGAGAAGAACGCCTTAAAAAGTAAAATGGGTGAAATGGAAGAGGGACATAGAAAATTTCATAGAAGAAAACAATTCATTAGAATTAGAATTGGGCAAGTGGAAGCTAATGACTCTGAGATATCAAGAATCAATCAAACAGAAATAAAAGGATGAAAAAAAGAAGAACATGTAAAATATCTCATTGTTTAAAAAATCTGACCTGAGAAATAGATATAGGATTGACAATTTAATAAAAACGTTGATCTACCTGAAAACTATGATAAAAAAAAGATTCTGGATGGCATCTTTCAGAAAATCATCAAGAAAAATTGCTCTGAGGTCCTAGCATCATATAATAAAATAATCATTGATGGAATCCATCAATCACCTTCTAAAAGAGATTCCAAATTGAAAATGCCAAGGAATGTTGTAGCCAAATTCCAAAATTACCAGATCAAGGACAAAATACTTCAAGCAGCCAGAAAGAAACAATTTAAATATCATGGAACCACAATGAGGATTATATAGGACCTTGCAGCTTCTACATTAAAAGACTGGAGGGCATGGAATTCAATATTCCATAGGACAAAGGATCTTGGATTACAATCAAGGATCAACTACCTAATACACTTGAGCATAATCTTTCAGGGGAAGTGATGGATAGTTAATGAAATAGAGGACTTCCAACCCTTCCTGATGAAAAGATCTGAGCTCAATAGAAAACTCGATCTTCAAATACAAGACTAAAGACTGGCATAAAAAGGTAAACAGGAAAGAAAACAACAACAACATGTTATTCACTAAGGGCAAACTGTTTACATCACCACAAAATAAGATGGCTCTTGTAACTCTTCAGCACTATATTGTTATTATGACATTTAAGAGGGATATATATAGACTGAGAGTGTGGGTTTAAGTTGACTGAGGTGATGATAAAAAATCTAATTAAGTGGTGAAAAGGGATTGTACTGGGAGAAGAGAAAAGAAGGCAAAAGATAAGGGTAAATTACATCACATGAAAAGGCACAAAATCCTATTATAATTGAGGGAAAGATTAGAGGAATATGAGCAGTGTTTTAATTTTAGTCTCATTAGATTTGATTCAAAGAGGGAATAACATAATCATTTAGGTACAGAAATCTAACAGACCATATAGAAGGTAGGGAGGGAAAGGGAAAAGAAAAGGAAAGGGGTGGATAGAAGGGAAGGAAAATTGAGTGAGGTGGCAGGTGGAAATAAAACTGTAGTGAAGAGGGAAAGGGAGAAAGAAGAGAGAAAAAGCATAAATGGGAGGAGCTAGGTTGGAGAGAAAGACACAGATAGTAATCATAACTGTGAAGATGAATGGGATGAACTCTCCCATAAAATCGAAGCTGACAGCAGAGTGAATTAAGAACCATAATCCTACAATATGTTGGTTACAAGAAACACATTAGAAGGAGAGGAATACACAGAAAGCAAAGGTAAAAGGGTGCAGCAGAATATATTATGCTTCAGATGAAGAAAGAAAGCAGAGGTAGCAATCCTGATTTTATAAAAAGCAAAAGTATAAATAGATCTAATTAAAAGAGATGTGGAAGGAAACTCCATTGTGATAAAAGATACTGTACATAATGAAGTAATATCATTACAAAACATATGCAACAAGTAGTATAGCATTCAAATTCTTAGAGGAGAAGTTAAAGGAAGTATAGAAAGAAACAGACAACAAAACAGTACTACTGAGGGACCTCAACTTCCCCATCTCAGAACTAGATAAATCTAAACCAAAATAAGAAAGAAAGAAATTAAGGAGATGCATAAAATTTTAGTAAAAGTGAGATATGAGGGAGCGGAGCCAAGATGTCAGAGTAGAAAGACACATGTACTCTTGCTCTTCCCCCACAGCCCATAAAATACCTGTAAAGAAGGTCTCTCAATAAATTCTAGAGCAGCAGAAGACACAGAATGAAGGAGTGGAGGAGACTTCCAGCCCAAAGTGACCTGGAAGGACGATGGGAAAGGTCTGTCACATGGAATGCGGAGTGCAGCCCTGGCCAGCCTTGACTGTATAGTGCATGGAGGAGGACTGGAGCAGGCCTCAGGGATGGAATCCCCAGCATATCAGTGGTGGTTCACAGATACCTCAACACACAGGTGCCAAAGGTCACTGAGAGGGCTTTTTCAGCTGGCTGAGGAGCAGGGTCCCTCCACCCCCACTATAGACATGGCCCCAGGTGATGGCAGCAGCGGAGGACTCAGCAGGCAGGGTGACTGCCAGGATGGACAGTAACCTACATCTATTGATGGAGGCCTCATTGTAAAATCCCTGGGGGAATGGAGCAGCTGATCTGAACCTAAGCCCTGAGCAGCAGCCCTGTCCCTATCTTTAGATTTATCTTTAGCCACCAGGGAAATTGAACAGCGGATCTAAATATCAGCCCAGAGTGCTGGTGTGGCACAACTGGAGTTGCGGCTGTTGTGCAGAGGAAATTCTACTACTCTCAGATTCTGGGCACAAAGTTTCTGTTTGCTCCCAGATCAGCCTGAACACTGATCTTACAGAGTATACTATACTCTTGACAAAGAACCCAAAAGTTAAGTAACTGGTTGGAAAAACTTCCCCAAAAGGGAGAAAAAAATGACTATAGAAGGTTACTTTCATGGTGACCAGGTGTCTTCTCCCATCCTTTCAGATGAGGAAGAACAATACTTACCACTAGGGAAAGACATAAAAGTCAAGTCTTCTGTATCCCAAATATCCAAAATAAATATTCAATGGGCTCAGGCCATGGAAGAACTCAAAAAGAGAAATCAGAATGCATGGCATTTTGGGGTGGGAGGAAGGGGAGAGATGGGGAGAAAATTTGGAACTCCAAATTTTGTGGAAATGAATGTTGAATACTTAAAATAAATAACTCAAAAACGAAAAAGTGAGATATGGTTCACTTCTGCAGAAAGCAGAATGAGAATAGAAAGAAATATGGCTTTTTTTTTAGTGGTAGATGGTAGTTACACCAAAATTGACCACGTGTTAGAACAGGCAATTCCAGTGCATCCCGGCTGGAGCAGGACTGATCAGGAAGCTCCACTAGTCTGAAGTAGCAGCTGCACTGTAGAATCTCAGGCACATCAGCCTAGAACTGGAGTGCAGTGGAAAAAAGCGAGTGAGAGTTGCAGAACCCCAGGTATCTGCAGCAGCTGCTCCTGAGACTATCAGCTCGCAGAGTCAACGTCTGTAAGTCACCTACTTGAACTTCTGGGAGTCAAGATGGCAGAGTGATCAGTAAATGCTCTCTCCCCCTCCCCTTGTTGACCTTGAAAAAAATCATAAAATATTTCCCCAAAAAAATATTGGAAAGTGGGATCAGCAGAAGGGGCAAACAGTCTTGTAGCACATGAGGCTAGGAAAATTTTTAAGGAGTATCCCTCTTGTTGTGGCAGAAGAGGCCAAGACAGGACCAAAGCTGTCCCAGACAGTCCCAGCTCAGCAAATCTGGAGGAGATTGGGAGCCCCGGGGAGGGGCGGCTGAAGCCATGCAATCACCAACAACAGGACCCAAGCATGCTTGAGCCTCCAGGGGAATTGGGAAAACATTAGAGCAGCCAGGATCACTAACCACTAAGCTTGCATATGCCTCATCTCAGTGGAAGAGACATCCTGTGACCATACCACCCCTCCCCCACATTTAACCAGCTAACTCCAGAGTAAATTCGAGGAAACACAAAAAGACTTCACCTGACCTCTGATTTCTCACACCAACAAGTTTAGCACCAGGTAAGCTGCAACACTTTAGCTTCTAGCTGAAAGAACCAGAGGCCACAACACACAAAGCTTTATTATCATGAGTGAGAAGAAAAGCAGGAAAGAAAAAACCACAGAATCTTCCTATGGGGACAAGGACCAAAACACAAATACCAAAGAGGTCAGCATTGAGACTGTCCTTCCATCAGAAACTTCAGAAAGGACTATGAACTGGTCACAAGCACAAAGAACACTTGTGGAAGAGCTAAAGAAGGATTTTAAAAGCCACATTAGAGAAATAGAAGAAAAACTGGCCAATGATTTTAAAAGTATGAAAAAAGTATTCACTGAAAAGTTCCTTAAAAAGGAAAATTGGACAAATGGAAAAGGAAGCACAAAACCTAATTGGAAAAATGCAAAAGGAAGTACTAAAACTAACTTGAGAAAATAATTCCTTAAAAGGAATAATTGGACAGATGGAAAGGAGCTGCAAAAGTTAACCAAAGAACAGAATTTGACAAAAATTAGAATTGAGCAAGGAGAAGCTAATGACTCTATGAGACATAAAGAATCAGTCAAACAAAATCTAAAGAATGAAAAGATAGAAGAAAATATAAAAATCTAATTGGAAAAACAACTGGCCTGGAAAAAAAGATCCAGGAGAGAAAATCTAAGAATTATTGGTCTACCAGAAAGTTATGATGAAAAAAAGAGTCTTGAAAATATCTTCCAAGAAATCATCAGGGAAAACTTCCCAGAAGTGATAGATCCAGAGCGTTAAATAGTCATCGAAAGAATCCACCTTTCACGTCCTGAAAGGGAACCCAAACTAAAAACACCAAAGGATATTGTTGCTGAATTCCAAAACTGTCAAGTGAAGGAGAAAATACTACAGGTAGCCAGAAAGAAACTATTCAAATATCCAGGAGCTACAGTCAGAATCACAGAGGACCTTGCAGCTTCTACATTAAAAGACCAAAGTAATTGTAATATGATTTTCTGTAAGGCAAAAGAGCTGGGACTCCAACCAAGGATCAATTGCCTAGCAAATTTGAGCACAATATTTCAGGCAAGGAGAAAGACATTCAATGAAATAAGGAATTTTCATAAATTCCTGATAAAAAGACCAGAACACAATAGAAAATTCAATCTTCAAACGCATGTTTTAAGAGAGGCATAAATATGTGCAAACTGTTTACATCCGCATAAGGGAAGATGATACTTGTTAATCTTCAGAATTGTATACTTATTATGAAATATAAAAGGGATATACACAGATAGAAGGAGCAGGTATAAAGAAAATGATGTGATGATAAAAATGTGATTTAAGGGTGCAAACAGATTGTAACAGGAGGTATGAAAAGGAGAAGGCAGAAAATGGTAAATCACACCGCAGAAAGGGGCACAAAATTATATTACAAGAGAAGGAAAGAGGGCAAGGAGATGAACATTGTTCGATATTTACTCTCATTTGATTTGGTTCAAAGATGGAACAACAAACTTTTTAAGTATATAAATCTAACTAGTTCTATTGGCAGTAAGAGGGGAAGGGGGAAAGAAAGGGAAGGGGAGTCTAAAAGGACTGGAAGAAGTAGTAAGGGAAAAAGGGAGTAAAAGGTAGGGGGAGGTGAAAAAAGGAAGGGAAGACTATGGGAGGTGGTGGTCTAAAATTAAAACTCTATGGTGGAGGGGAAGGGAGATGGGAGAACTAAAAGCACCCATGGTGGGAAAGAGGATGGTGGGAAATAGATGGTAATCATAACTGGAAATGTGAATGGGACGAACTCTCCCATAAAATGGAGGACAGCACAGTGGATTAAAAATCATAATTCAACAATATGTCGTTTACAAGAAACACATTTGAAATGGGGGGATGCACACAGGTTAAAGGTAAAAGGTTGGAGCAGAATATAAATTCATCATATAAAAAGCATGGGTAGCAATCCAAATCTCAGGCAAAGTAAAAGTAGGCATAGATCTAATCAAAAGAATTAAGGAAGGAAAAAATATCCTGCTAAAAGTCACCATAGACAATAAAGCAATATCATTACTAAACATATGTATTCCATGTGGCATAGCATTCAAATTCTTAGAGAAACTAAGGGAGTTACAGGAAGAAATAGACAGCAAAATTATACTAGTGGGGCACCTCAACCTCCCCCTCGCTAAACTTGATAAATGAAACCTCAAAATGAACAAGAAAGAAGTTAAGGAGGTGAACAAAACTCTGGATAAGGTAGATATGATAGGTTTCTGGAGAAAGAAAGGAATATACCTTTTTCTCAGAGGTACATGGCACATATAAAAAATTTCACCATGTACTAGGGCATAAAAACCTAAATCCTGTGCACAAAGGCAGAGATAGTCAATACATCCTTCTCAGATCATAATGCAATAAATATTATATGTAATAAATAGCCATGGAAAGATAGATAAAAATTAATTGGAAACTAAATAATTTAAGACTAAAGACAGAATAGGTCAAACCTCAAATCAAAGAAACAATCAACAACTCCATTCAAGACAATGACAATAATGAGGCAATCTACCAAATATTATGGGATATTGCAAAAGTGGTTCTTAGGGGAAGTTTTATATCTTTGAATGTCTACATGAATTAAATAGAGAAAGAAGAGATCAATGAATTGGGCATACAGAGGAAAAAGCTTGAAAAAGAATAAATTGAAAATTCCCAAGTAAATACCAAATTAGATATATTGAAAACAAAAGGAGAGAGTAATATAATTGAAATGAAGAAAACAAATGAACTAATAAATAATACTAGGATTTGGTTTTATAAAAAACCCAATCAAATTGATAAACCTTTGATCAATTTGGTTAATAAAAGGAAAGAAGAAAACCAAATTACAAATGTCAAAATTGAAAAGGGTGAACTCACCTCCATTGAAGAGGAAATTAAAATCATAATTAGAAATTACTTTGCCCAACAGTATGCCCATAAATTCGACACTCTGAATGAGATGGATGATTATTTTAAAAAATATATATTAATTTCACAGATTAACAGAAGATGAAGTTGAATAATTAAATAGCACCATCTCAGAAAAAAAATTTGAATAAGCCATCAATGAAATCCCTAGGAAAAACATCTTCAAGGCCAGATGAATTTACAAATGAATTCTTTCAAACATTTAAAGAACAGTTGATTCTAATATTTTATAAACTATGTGGGAAAATTGTAGAAGAAGGAGTCCTCCCAAATTCTTTTTATGATACAAATATTGTTTGGATACTAAACCAGGAGGAGTCAAAACAAAGAAAGAAAATGATACACCAATTTCTCTAATGAATATAGGTGCAAATATTTAAAATAAGATTTTAGCAAAAAGAATACAACAATGTATCACGAGAATAATACATTATGATCAAGTAGGATTTATACCAGAAATACAGGCTTGATACAATATTAGGAAAACTATTAGTATTATCAATAACATCAACAACAAAACTAACAGAAACCACATAACTATATCAATAGATGTAGAAAAACTTTTGACAAAATATGACACCCATTCTTATTGGAAACACTGGAGAGCATAGGAATAAATGGAACTTTCCAAAAAACAATAAGCAGTATCCAATCAGACTATCTGATAATTATTCTCTAGAGCTAGAAAAAATGATATCAAAATTCATCTGGAAGAACAAAAGTTTCAGAATATTAAGGTAACTAAAGAAAAGAAATGCTAGGGAAGGTGGCCTAGCTCTATCAGATCTCAAATTGTATTATAAAACAGAAATTATCAAAACCACTTTCTACTGGTTATGAAATAGAAGGGTAGATGAGTGGAATAGGTTAGGTACTCAAGACATAGTAGTCAATGAAAATAGTAACGTACTATTTGATAAATCCAATGACCCTGGCTTCTCGGATAAGGACTCAGTGTCTGACAAAAATTGCTGGGAAAACTGGATCACAGTGTGGTGAAAACTAGACATAAACCAATGCCTGACACCACACACAAGAATAAAATCCAAGAGGTATATGATCTAGGAATAAAGAATGATACTATGAACAAATTAGTGGAGCAAGTAATAGTGTGTTTATCTGATTTATGGAGAAGGGAAGAATTTTTGAGTAAACAAGAGATAGAAAACATTATGAAGTGCAAAATGGATAATTTTGATTACATTAAATTGAAAAGTTTTGATGCAACCAAACCCAATGCAACCAAGATTAGGAAGGAAGCAGAAAAGGAAAGAATTTTTGCAAGTTTCTGTGATAAAGCCCTCATTTCTAAAATGTATAGAGCACTGAGTCAAATATTCAAGCATATAAGTTATTCTTCAATTGATCAATGGTTAAAGAATATGAACAGTCAGTTTTCAGAGGAAGAAATTAAAGACAGCTATTGTCATATGAAAAAGTGTTCTAAATCACTATTGATTAGGGAGATGCAGATCAAAATAATTCTGAGATACCACATCACACCTATCAGATTGGCTAACATGAGAAAACAGAAAGATGATAAATGTTGGAGAAGATGTAGGAGAGTTGAAACACTAGTTCATTGTTGGTAGAGCTGTGAGATGACCAAGCCATTCTGGAGAGCAATTTGAAACTATGCTCAAAGGGCTAAAAAAATGTGCATACTTTTTGACCCAGTAATACTGCTTCTAAGACTGTATCCTCAAGAGATCATAAAAATGGGAAAGTGTCCCACAAGTACAAAAATATTTATAGCAGCTCTCTTTGTGGTGGCCAAAAACTGGAAATCAACGGGATGCCCATCAATTGGGGAATGGCTAAATAAATTGCGGTATTTGAATGTAATGGAATGCTATTGTGTTATATGAAATGATGAATAGGAAGACTTCAGAGAAGCCTGGAAAGACTTATATGAACTGATGCTGAGTGAAAGAAGCAGAAGCAGGGGAACTTTGTACATAGCAGCAACCACAGTGTGAGAGGAATTTTTCTGACTTAGTCCTGCATTTCAGTGCAAGGTCTTAGATAATTCCCAATGGTCTCTAAAGGCAAGCCTTCCACATCTAGAGAAAGAACTATGGAATTCAATCACAGAATGAAGCGGATCATTTTCTTTTGTATTGTGTTTTGGTTTGTTTTATGAGTTCTCCCATTCATCTTAATTCTTCTATGCAACAAGATATAGGTGAAAATATATTTAGTAGAAATGAATGTGTAGAACATATACTAAACTGTATGCCCTCTCAGGGAGGGTGTGGGGAGTTAGTGGGGAAGGGAGGAGGGAGGGAAAAAATCCAAGATATCTTGGGCGTAGCCTGAGTGCAGATCAAAGATATATTTTCTTAACTTTCCTTACTTTTATTGGGTGGTTTTTGGCTGAGCTTTCTTTCATAGAATAACTTACATGGAAATGATCCTCAATGATGGGAAGGGTGAGAGAATTTGGAACTCAAAATTTGAAAAAATAATGTTAAAATTGTTTTTATGTTGGTGGAGTAGAAAGACTCACATTTGCTAGCTCCTAATCCACAGCCCATAGATTTCCTGTAAAAAGAACTCCTGACAAATTCTGGAACAGTGGAAGCCGCGCAGAAACACAGTGAAAGAGATTTCTGCTGCAGAGAGCCCTGAAAAACCGACCGCAAAGGTACTCCGGACACGGGAGCGGAGTCCTGCCCTGCGGAGCGCCCCCCTCCCCCGGCCCGGGCCGCGGAGCTCTGCCCGGCCACGCGGCACTGAGAGGAGCCAGCAGACCAAAGCAGGCTTCAGAGACCTGAATCTCCGGGTGGCCGCGAAGGTCCCTCCACCCACAGACGCACAGGTCAGTGAGAGAGACGGTCTAAGAAGGGAGCGGGGTATCTCCTATCTCTGGGACTCGGACACCCTCAGGAGGCTGCGGCCGGCCGTGGTAGAGGCAGAGGCCTCTTGGCCAGAGGCACGTAGAGCAGGCGGAAGCTCCACCCCAGCTCCTTTACAAAAGATCTCTGCATAAACCCCTTGAGGGAACTGAGCCTGAGAGGCGGCCCTGCCCCCACCTGTGAAACAGCAGATAAGCTCCCATTGAAGAGCAGTCAGGCCTGCCACCAAAAGCCCTGAGGCTGGGGAGCAGCATTTGAATCCCAGACCCCAAGCACTAGCTGGGCTGATCTAGGCCAGGGGGTGGAAAGAACTCTCAGAAATCAAGTAACTGGCTGGGAAAATGCCCAGAAAAGGGAAAAAAACTAAGACCATAGATGGTTATTTTCTTGAGAAGATGATTCCGCCATTTGTCTCTGACAACGAAGA
>CM053773.1:120358877-120414546 GCA_028658325.1 Potorous gilbertii
CATTCAACTAAAGAAAGGAATAAAATGCACACTCATTTTGGTATGAAAACCTATCTTACAATACAGGAAAGTGGGAGAGAAGGAGATAAGCAGGGTGGGGCGGATGATGGAAGGGAGGGCAATGGGAGGAGGGAGCAATCTGAAGTGAACAAGGTGAGGTTTCAGCTTTGTACTGCTGGAGGCCATATGTCTTCTTTGAAGGTGGTTGCCTAGTAAGTTGAGTTTGTAACAATCAACACAACTCTCAAGTGAATTTCCCCAAATATTAGGCACAGAAAACACTACCTGAGGGTTCCATGTATTTATCAGGGGTTTATAAATTCTCATGTTGTTTACCAACCTATATCAAAGACATGATTATCCTAGTAATGAAAAAAATAAGCTCTACAAACAAAAAATCAAATAACTTCCTCAGAGACTGGTAGCTTAATGCGAAATGGATTGGGTTATATCAAGGTAACAAATTTGTTCTCATTCCAATGATTAGTCTCCTTGTTTCCAGTTTTTTCTATAATAAAAAAAGAGCTGTTATAAATACTTTTGTGGATTTTTTCTATCTTTTTTTTGATGTTTTCACACTGATAGGCACATTAGTAGTTTTCCTCACTTTTCTTTCTTTCTTTCTTGAGCTACCACCCCATGTTTTTCCACCAGCTTTCTCTGCTCAGCTGTGGAGAGATTATTTGCTCCATTGCCTACATCTTCTCTTTCTCCTTTTTTGAAATATCATTGTCAGTAGCTACTGAGTCATTTTAGTCATTTTAGCATATTTCATTAAATAGACCTGGCTAGAAGTTTACTTAGTCAATCTTGCAATTTCTTATAAATCTCAGCTAGAAATCCATCATTCCAAGGTCCATATTCCTTGTTCAGAAGCTTGATCACATTTTCCAATCCTTCTTTTACACAATTTTATTTCAATTTATTTATTTATTGGAAAAAATCAAAACAAAACCAACCTCAGTAACAACAACTACAGAAAGAACCTTGCCATTAATTCAAGGTAAAATTATCTTCTAGAGGTCCATGAAGAGATACTTTATAGGGTGAAATTTGATGATACTTGAATGTTTTTCTTTATCTCTATTAGTACATGGGAAGCAGACCTTGGAGACAGCTGTGTCCTATATCCTTATTTAAATCTGAGGTAAAGGCTTAAGGAAACTTTGGGTAGGGATCAAATAAGTGAAATAAAGGTAAAAATAAAGTGAAATGCCTTATATGATGGAATAAATTCCTACCACCAAAGAGATGAAAAATAGACAATTGATTAAATTAACAAAGAAGAAAAAAATTAGAAAATAACCAAACTCCTTCAATTTTATATTAATTGATGGCATAGAAATGCGACTTTTAAGGTTTGCAAAGTATTTCACATACATTATCTCACTTGATTCTTACAAATTTGTGAGGTGATTGTTATTACTGTCACAATTTGACATTTTAAAAAACTGTTTGAAAAAGATTAAAGGAGCTGTCCAATGCCATATGGCTAATAATTAATTGTCTTAGAGAGAATTTAAACTCAGGTCTTTCTGACTCCAGGTTCAATACTCTATTCAATGAGGTTTAAGTGATAAATATATCCTGACAAAAGTGCAAACATACATGCATATGGAAAATAAAAGAATCTCAATGTTCAATTCAAATGATAGAATCATAGGGTCTTAAATCTGGGGAAGGTAGCTCAGAGATGAAGTAGTCTAGAGACTGAGGCAAGATGGTAGAGTGAGAGCAACTACTCACCTAAGCTCTTAGACAAACTCCTTTAGATACCTCAAAAAATAGAATCTGACCAGATTTTGGAGGGGCAGAATCCAATAGGAGACAGACTGTGGCAAATTCACAGCCCAGTACAGACTGGAAGGTCAATGGGAAAAATCTATTCCACAAGGCTGGAGGAGCAGACACCACACAGCACACAGGCTGTACCAGTGTGTCCCCTCCATGACTAGGCCAAGCTGGTAGCCCATTTGGTCTGAGGAAATAGATGTGCTGTGGAATCTCTGGCTTATCAGCCTGGGATGGGAGTAGAGCAGAATCGAGAGAGTGAGAGCCATGGAGCTCCAGGTACTTGCAGCAGCTGCTCCTGAGATTAACATCTCACAGATTAAATGTCTGTAAGTCACCTACTTGAACTTCTAGGAGCCAAGAGGGTGGAGTGACCAGTAGATAATCTCCCCCTCCCCTTGCTGACCTTAAAAGAACCATAAAATATTTCCCCAGAAAAATCCTGTGACAATGGGATCAGCAGAAGGGGAAACCAAAGTGTCAGCACTTGAGGTTAGGAAAATCACTAAGGAGGATGCCTCATGCTGTGGCAGAAGAGCTGTCCCAGACAGCCTCACCTAAGCAAACCAGGAGGGTATCTGGAACCCTGGGGAGTTGGAGCCCCATAACCACCAACACTGGGACCCCAGGCATGCGTCAGCATTCCAATGGAATTAGGAAGACACTAGTGCAGGTGGGATCACCAATCACTGATCTTGCCTATGCTCTAGCTCAGCAGAGGAGACCTCCTGTGACCAGACCACCCCTCCCCCACATTTAACAGGCTAGCTCCAGAATAAATGCAGGGAAAAACAAAGACTTCACCTAGCCTCTGTTTTCTCACACCAGCCAGCTCAGAACCAGGTAAACTGCAGCACTTTAGCTTCTAGCTGAAAGAACCAGAGGCCACAACACACAAAGATTCAAGTTTAAGGTACAAGAACTGTAGGACAGAGCCCCTCTCACCCTAAAAGCAGAGATCTACTTTAAAAGCAAGGGAAAGGGTGCTTGCCATCATCTTGAGTAAGAAGCAAAGCAGCAAAGGAAAGACCACAGAATGAATACCAAAGGGGTTAGCATTGAGACTGTATTCCCATCTGAAGTTTCAGAAGGGACTATGAACTGGTCACAAGTACAAAGAGTACTCGTGGAAGAACTGAAGAGGGATTTTAAGAGCCAAATTAGAGAAATCAAAGAAAAACTGGCCAATGATTTTAAAAGAATGAAAAATGAATGCACCAAGAGAACAGCTTCTTAAAAAGGAAAATTGGACAAATGGGAAAGGAAGCACAAAACCTAACTGGGAAAACTTGACAAATGGAAAAGAAAGTACAAAAACTAACTCGAGAAAATAACTCCTTAAAAGGAATAATTGAAGAGATGGTAAAGGACAGACAAAAGTTAACTGAAGAAAACAATTTGATAAAAATTAGAATTGAGAGAGTAGAAGTTAATGACTCTATGAGACATCAAATACCATTCAAAAAAATCTAAAGAATGAAAAGATAGAAGAAAATGTGACATATCTAATTGGAAAAACAATCGACCTGTAAAATAGGTCCAGGAGAGAAAAAGCTAAGAATCATTGGTTTACCAGAAAGCCATGATAGAAAAAAGAACATGAACAATATCTTCCAAGAAGTCACGAAGAAAAACTGCCCAGAAGTCCTAGATCAAGAGAGTGAAATAGTATTTGAAACAATTCACCACTCACCTCCTGAAAGGAATCTCAAACTAAAATCACCAAGGAATATTGCTGCTGAATTCCAGTACTATCAAGTGAAGGACAAAACACTAAAGGCAACCACAAAGAAACCATTCAAATATCAAGGAGCTACAATCAGGATCACAGAAGACATTGCAGTTTCTATATTAAAAGATGAAAGGAATTGAAATACGATATTCCATAAGGCAAAGGAGCTGGGCCTACAACAAAGGATCAATTGCCCAGTAAAGTTGAGCATAATATTTCAACAAGGAGATGGACATTCAATGAAATAAGGGATTTCCAGACATTCCTGATGAAAAAGCCAGAATTCGGGGGAGGAGCCATGATGGTGGAGTAGAAAGATTCACATATACTAGCTCCGAACCCACAGCCCATGGATTTCCTGTAAAAAGAGCTCCCAACAAATTCTGGAACAGTGGAAGCTGTGCAGCAACAGAGTAAAGGAGATTTCTGTTCCAGAGAGCCCTGAAAAACCAATCCCAAAGGTCTATCGCACACTGGACGGGAGCGGAGCCCAGCCCTTCCCTGGCTGCATGGCACCAAGAGGAGCAGATCCAAGCAGGCTTCAGAGTCGGATTCTCTGGTGGCCACGAAGGTCCCTCCACCCACAGGCGCACAATGAGAGCCTTCTGGGCTGGCCAAGAGGGGAGCAGGGTGTCTCCGTGACTCAGGCCCCCTAGGGAGGCAGCAGTAGAAGCAGTGGTGGCCAGAGGCTCCCGGAGCAGGTAGGACCTCGGGTCCATTACAGAAGGTCTCCACATAAACCTCCTGAGGGGACTGATCCTGGGAGGCGGCCCTGCCCCCACCTGAGCACCAGAACTTAAGCTCACATTGAATAGCAGCTGGGCCCACCACTGAAAGTCCTGAGGCTGGGGATCAGCATTTGAATCTCAGACCCCAAACATTAGCTAGGCAGATCTGGGCAGGGGGGGAAAGGAATCTCAGAAGTCAATAACTGGCTGGGAAAATGCCCAGAAAAGGGAAGAAAAAAAATAAAACCATAGAAAGTTACTTTCTTGATGAACAGATGTTTCCTCCCTTCATTTCTGATGAGAAAGAACAATGCTTACCATCAGGTAAAGACATAGGAGTCAAAGCCTCTGTATCCCAAACATCTGAAATAGATATCCAACGGGATCAGGCCATGGAAGAGCTCAAAAAGGATTTTGAAAATTTAGTTAGACATATGGAGGAAAAAGTCGGAATTCAATGAACATTTGATCTTCAAATGCAAATCTCAAGCAAATCAAAGAAAGATAAACAGGGAAGAAAAGAAAACTTGTTACTCAATATGGGCAACCTGTTTACCTCCCTGTAAAGGAAGATGATACTTGCTAATCTTAAGAATGGGATATTTATTATGAAATATAAAAGTGATATACTTAGGTAGAGGGAGTGGGCGTAAAGTAAATGATATAATGATAAAAATGTGATTTAAGGGTGCAAAGGGATTGTAACAGGAGATGTGAAAAGGAGAAGGCAGTTAAAGGAAAATTATGTAACAGGAATAGGCACAAAATTATATTACAGTAAAGGGAAAGAGGGGAGGTAGATGAGTATGTTTGATATTCACTCTTATCTGACTTGGTTCAAGAAGAGAACAACAAACTTAGTAATGTATTTAAATCTAACTAGCTCTATAGGCAGTAGGGGGAAAATGGGGAAAGAAAATGGAGGAGAGCCTGCAAGGGAGGGAAGAAGAAGGAAAGGTTAAGGGGAGTAAAAGGGAAGCGGGATGAAAGAAGGAAGGGAAGACTGCAAGAGGTGGTGGTAAAAAAAAATAAAACTATTGTGCTAGGGAATGGAGAAGGGAGAACTAAAAGCACAAATGGAGGGAAGTGAATGGAGCGTTAGTAATCATAACTGTGAATATGATAAACTCTCACATAAAATGGAGATATCAGAAGGGATTAACAGAATGGATTAAAAACCATAATCCAACAATATGTTGTTTACAAGAAACACATTTGAAATGGGGGCATATACATAGGGTAAAGAAGAAAGGTTGGAGCAGAATATATTGTACTTCCTCTGTTGTAAAAAAGTAAGGGTAGCAATTCTAATCACACATAAAGCAAAAAGCAGAAATAGATCTAATCAATAGAGATAAGGAAGGAAACCATATCCTGCTAAAAGGCACCATAGACAATGAATCAATGTGATTACTAAATATATCTGTTCCAAATGATATAGTATCGAAATTCTTAGAGGAGAAGTTAAGGTAGTTACAGAAAGAGACAGCAAAACTATACTAGTGGGGGACCTCAACCTCCCCCTTTATGAACTTGATAAATTTAACCTCAAAATAAACAAGAAAGAAGTTAAGGAGGTGAATAGAACTCTGGATAAGGTAGATGATAGATCTCTGGGGAAAACTGAATGGGGATAGAAAGGAACATACATTTTTCTTAGTGGTACATGGCACATATACAAAAATTGACCATGTACTAGGCCATAAAAACCTCAAAATTGAGTGAAGAAGGCAGAGATAGTCAGTGCATCCTTCTCAGATCTTAATGCAACAAAAATCATACATAACAAAAGGCCATGAAAAGATAGACCAAAAATTAACTGAAAACTAAATAATCTAATCTTAAATAATGAGTAGATTAAACAACAAATCACAGAAACGATCAACAACTTTATTCAAGAGAATAAATGAGGCAACCTACCAAATATTATGGAATACTGCAAAAGCAGCTTTTAGGGGAAGTTTTATATCTGAATGCCCACATGAATAAATAGAGAAATAGGAGATCAATGAATTGAGTATGCAGCTGAAAAAGCTAGAAAAAGAAAAAATAAAAAATCCCCAAGAAAATGCCAAATTAGAAATACTTAAAACCAAAGGAGAGATTAGTAAAATTGAAACTAGGAAAGTTTTGAACTAATAAATAAAACTAATGTTGGTTTTGTGAAAAACCCAATAAAATTGATAAATCTTCAATCAATTTGATTTAAAAAAAGAAGGAAGAAAGCCTAACTATCAATGTCAAAAATGAAAAGGGTGAACCCACCTCCAATATGGAAGAAACTAAAATAATAACTAGAAATTACTTTGCCCATCATTATGCCTATAAATTCAACAATTTAAATGGGATGGATGATTATTTTAAAAAATATAAATTGCCCAGATTAACAGAAGAGGATGTTGACTACTTAAATAACCCCATCTCTGAAAAAAAATTGAACAAGCCATCAAGGAACTCCCTAGGAAAAAATATCCAAGGACAGATGAATTTACAATTGAATTCTATCATACATTTAATGAACATTTAAAATGTAGACTATTTGGGGAAATTGGGGAAGGAGTTCTCACAAATTATTTTTATGATATAAATATGGTTTTGATACCTAAACCAGGAAGAACCAAAACAAAGAAAATTATAAACCACTTTATCTAATGAATATAGATACAAAAAATTTAAATAAGATTTTAGCAGAAAGAATACAGCAACTTATCACGAGAATAACACTTTACGATCAGGTAGGATTTACACCTGGAAGGCAGGGCTGATTTAATAGTAGGAAAACTATTAGCATTATCAATCATATCAACAACAAAACTAACAAAAACCACTTGATTATCTCAACAGATGCAGAAAAAGAAAAAAACTTTTGACAAAATACAATACCCATTTCTATTGAAAAACTGAAGAGCATATGAATAAATGGAACTTTCCATAAAATAATAAGCAGTATCTATCTAAAACCTTCAGCAAGGATTATATGCAATGCAGGTAAGCTAGATGCATTTCCAATAAGATCATGGTGAAACAATGATGTCCATTATCACTACTATTATTCAGTATGGTACTAGAAATGTTAGCTGTAGCAATTAGACAAAATAAAGAAATTGAAGGAGTTAGACTAGGCAAAGAAGAAACTATAATATCACTCTTTGCAAATGATATGATGACATACTTAGAGAATCCCAGAGATTCAAGTAAAAAACTATGTGAAATAATAAACAACTTTGACAAAGTTGAAGGCTACAAAATAAATCCACAGAAATCTTTTGCGTTTTTATCTATTACTAACAATGACCAACAGCAAAAGATAGAAAGAGAAATCCCATTTAAAGCGAGGGAAGACACTATAAAGTATTTAGGAGTGTACCTGCCAAAACAAACCCAGGGACTATATGAACACAATAACAAAACACTTTTCCCACAAATAAAGTCAGATCTAAGTAAGTGGAAAAACATCAGTTACTCAAGTGTAGGCCAAACCAATATATTATAAATAACCATTTTATTTAAATTAATTTACTTATTCAGAGCAATATCAATCAAACTATCAGATGATTACTTTGTAGAACTAGAACAAACAATGTCAAAATTCATCTGGAGGAACAAAAGGTCCAGAATATCAAAGGAACTAATGAAAGAAAATTCTAGGGAAAGTGGCCTAGCTCGACCAGAACTCAAATAGTATTATAAAGCAGCAATTTTCAAAAGCACTTGGTACTGTCTAAGAAACCAAAGGGAAGACCAGTGGGATAGGTTAGGTACTCAAGACAGAATACAGCAATGAATATAGAAATCTACTGTTTGAAAAACCCAAGGACTCCAGTTTCTGGGATAAGAACTCACTGTTCAACAAAAATTTCTGGGAAAACTGGATAACAGTGTGGCAGAAACCAGGCATAGACCAATGCCTGGCACTGTACACAAGAATAAAGTCTAAATGGTACATGATCTAGGTATAAAGACTGATACTGTAAACAAATTAGTGGATCAAGCAGCTGTTTATCAGATTTATTTAGAAGTGAAGACTTTTTGACTAAACTAGAGATAGAAAACATTATGAAGTGCAAAATAAATAATTTTGATTACATTAAATTGATAAGTTTTTGCACCACCAAACACAATGCAACCAAGATTAGAAGAGAGACAGAAAACTGGGAAAGAATTTTTGCAAAACTCATATCTGTGATAAAGGCCTCATTTCTGAAATAGAAAACCGAGTCAAATGTATAAGAATACAAGTCATTCCACAAAGGACAAATGGTCAAAGTATATGATCAGGCAGTTTTCAGTGGAAGTAATTAAAGCTATCTATAGTCATATGAGAAACTACTCTAGCTCATTATTGATTAAAGGATTGTAAATCAAAACAGCTCTGAAATACCCCTTCACACCTATCAGATAGACTAACATGACAAAATGGGATGATGATAAATGTTGGAGAAGATGTGGGAGAGCTGGAACACTAATTCATTGTTGGTGGATCTGTGAGTTTCTCCAACCATTCTGGAGAGCAATTTGGAACTACACTGAAAGGGCTACAAAAATGTGCATACAGTTTGATCCAGTAATATCATTTCTAGGATGTATTACCAAGAGATCATAAAAATGGGAAAGGGTCCCATATGTACAAAAATATTTATAGCAGCTCTTTTTTGTGGTGACCAAAAACTGGAAATCAAGGGGATACCCATCAGTTGGGGAATGACTCAATAAAATTGTGGTACATGAATGTAATGGAACACTATTGTGCTATAAGAAATAGTGAACAGGAAGACTTCACAAAGGCCTGGAAAGACTTACATGATCTGATGCTGAGTGAAAGGAGAAGAACCAGGAGAATTTTGTGCACAGCCATGACTACAGTGTGTGAGAGTTTTTCTGGTGGACTTGGAACTTCGTTGCAATGCAAGGACTTAAAAAAATTCCCAATGATCTTTTAAGGCAAAATGTCTTCCACATCCAGAGAAAGAACTATGGAATTAAATTGCAGAATGAAGCATATTATTTTCTTTTGTATTATGTTTCAATTTGTTTTATGATTTTTCCCATTCATTTTATTTCTTCTATGCAACATGACTAAGGTGAAAAAATATTTAATAGGAATATATGTGAAGAACCCATATAAAATTGTATGCCACCTCAGGAAGGTGGATTGAGGGAGGGGTCAAGGAGTGGGAAGGAGGGGAAAAATCTTACTTATATGGAAGTGATTGTAGAACATTGAAAACAAATACAATAATAATAACAAAAAAGAGAGATGAAGTTGTCTTATATACACCTGATGAATCCTCTGTGCCTTCTGCCAAGGGATCATCTTAGCTTTCCTTGAAAACCTCCTATTAGACAGAATCTACTTTCTCCTAAAATAGTTCACTTCACTACTGGATAGGTCAAACACTAAGAAAATTCTTATTTACCATGTGTCTAAGATCTGCCTTTGTGCAACTTCTGCTGACTCTTCCTAGTTCTGTCTACTGGAGACAAGCAGGATATGGCAGCCTTTAAAATATTTGAATATGTGTATATTTATGTAAATCAATCTATAAACATTTACTAAGTGCCCCAAACATGCCAGGCACTGTATTAAGCGCTGGGGATACAAAGAAAGGCAAAAATAATTCCAGCCCTCCATAGTCTAATGGGGGAAGTCTAATGGGAATTGAAGGAAGTCTAGAGACTGAGATGATGAAGAAAAGTGTTCCAAGATTTTGGTATAGCACAAAAAAATAAATGTTCAGTGTTAGGATATAGAATATCTTCTGGGAAAAACAGAAAGAAGGCCAGAGTCACTGATTGGAAGAGTCTTTGTATAGGGTATAATATAATGTATAAGAAGAGTATAAAAGTAAGGGATAGGAAGTGCACTTCAATTGTGCAATTGAAATTTTCTCCATTTTTCACATGAGAAAAGTGCAAGTTAACGAGGATGGCAAATTTGCCCATTGTCATACTGCTATTGTGCCATATTCCTGACTCAATCCCAGGTCTCCTGGAATGTTGTTTTTGTAGTGCAATAATTCTTAAAATAATCAATGCACATTTTAGTCTTGTGTGTTGGATAAATATGTACCCCGAATTTCAAGGATAAATCTGTGTGTATTTAATTTGTTAGATACAATCTGCCCAGCTGGGCTTTGCCAAGAGTGATCCTTTATAAGACTAGTTCTGTTGGAGTATATAGGGAGTGTTCTCAAAAACAGTTCTGATAGAAAATTTTATCAGAATTCTGGCAGAATGCAAGAAATGTTCATGGTGTCATAAAGTTGCTTTAACTATTTATAAGCAATACAAACATGTTCTTTACTATGTCAATATTCCCTTCACTAGAATGAGACATGTTCCTTTTAAGTAGCTCTTTAATGTTTACATGCATGTATTATAAATATATCACATATATTTCCATGTTTGATTCTGTGATCACCCTCCAAAATGGTGACTGCCTGGTCATCCTTTTTTTTTACTCCATGCTTACTTCACTTCCACTCGTTCTCCCTTTTAGATCTGGAATTATGAATCATGATCAAATCAATTCTGTTATTGTTCCTGAATGGGATTTATCAAACTATTTCCCTATGACTTTATTCACCATCCCTGAAACTCTCTGGATCAAAATTCCTTTCCCTTATTTCAACTCTTATTTGTGTTTTATTTTGCCTGATTCCCGTTAGAAAGTCTGAATTCTAAGGAATTTAATTCTGGATTAAAATCTACTGGACTCTCTGTGTGTGTGTGTGTGTGTGTGTGTGTGTGTGTGTGTGTACATCTGAAGCACTTAGCAGTCAGTCAGCAAACATTTATTAAGGGATTACTATGTTCTGTAAACTAAAAATCAAAATAAATAGAAAAAAAAATCCCTGCTTTCAAGAAGTTCACAACCTAATCGCAGGAGGGTGCAAGAAAAATTGTGTACTTTAAAAAAAGATAAATAATGAATACATTGGAGGTAATTAACAGAGATGATATTAACTCTAAAATAGATTGGAAAAGGCTTCCTTTAGAAAGTGGGATTTTATCCCAAGGACCAGATGGATTTGCAATTGAATTCTATGAAACCTTTAAGGAACTCTTAATCCCAATATTATATAAATATTTTGAAACAAAAAAATAGGTAAACATTGAGTCCTACCAAGTTGCCTTCATGACACACATATGGTTTTGATAACTCAATAATGGAGAACAAAAACAAAAAGACAAATTTCCTTAATGAAATACCAATATCAATGTAAATTTTTAAAATAAAATATTAGCATTGAGATTACAATAATATATCACAAAGATCTAACATGATGACCAGGTGGAATTTATACCAAGAATTTAGGGCTGATTCATTTATTAAGAAAGCTATCATAATTTACCATGTCAATAACAAAAGCATCAGAAATCATATAATTTTATTAGTACATGTGGAAAGAGCCATTAATAGGCATTTCTATTAAAAACAAGAAAACGCATAGGTATAAATATAGCCTTTTCTTAAAATGATTAGTATTTATCAAAAACCAAGAGCAGGCATTATCTGTAATGAGGATATATTTGAAACCTTCCCAATGAGATCAGTAGTGAAATAAGGATGCCCATAATAAATATTATTCAGTATTATATTAAAATTGCTAGCTAAAACAAGAAAAAAATGAATGAGTAAAAATAGGCAATGAAGAAACAAAACTAGCACTCTTTAAGGATAATGTGATGGTATAGCTTTTTTCTTCTTTAAAAAAAGAAAACTAATTTATTTTAGTTTTCTCCAATCACTTCCATATATATCTTAGATTTTCCCCTCTCCCTTCCCCACCTTTGCCTCTCCATTCTCCCTCCCTCCCTGAGACAGCATGCAATTTTATATAGGTTCTACATATACATTCTTATTAAATACATTTTCACCTTAGTCATGTTGCATAGAAGAATTAAAATGAATGGGAGAAACCATGAAAACAAAACATAACAAAAGAGAAAATGTTCTGCTTCATTCTTTGATCTAATTCCATAGTTCTTTCTCTGGATGTGAAAGGCATTTTGTCTCAAGAGTCCTTTGGGAATATTTTAGGTCCTTGCATTGCTGTGAAGGGATGTTTAACAGAAAAGTTCCTTGCACACTGTGGTTGTTGCTGTGAACGAAGTTCTGGTTCTGCTCTTTTCACTCCATATCAATTCATATAGGTCCTTTCAGGCCTCTCTCCTTATAGCACAATAACATTCCATTACATTCATATACCACAACTTGTTCAGTCATTCCCCAAATGATGGGCATCCCCCTGATTTTCAGTTCTTGGCCACCACAAAGAGAGCTACTATAAATATTTTTGTACATGTGGGACCCTTATTCATTTTTATGATCTCTTGGTGTTACAGTCCTAGAAGTGATATTGCTGGATCAAAGGGTATGCACATTTTTGTAGCCCTTTGGGCATAGTTCCAAATTGCTCTCCAGAATGGTTGAAGAAGCTCAAAGCTCCACCAACAATGAATTAGTGTTCCAACTCTCCCAAATCTTCTCCAACATTTATCTTCTTCCTGTTTTGTCATGTTAGCCAATCTGATAGTTGTGAAGTGGCATCTCAGAGTTGTTTTGATTTGCATCTCTCTAAATAGTGATCTAGAGCATTTATTCATATGACTATAGATAGTTTTAATTTCTTTCTCTGGAAATTCCCTGTTCATATTGTTTGACCATTTGTCAGTTGGGGAATGACATGCATTCTTGTACATTTGACTCATCTTTCTATATATATTTTAGAAATGAGGACTTTATCACAGATATGAGTTGCAAAAATTCTTTCTCAGTTTTCTGCTTCCCTCCTAATCTTGGTTGCATTGCGTTTGGTGGTGCAAAAACTTTTCAATTAATATAATCAGAATTATCTGTTTTGTACTTCCTTATGTTCTCTATCTCTTGTTTGGTCATAAAATTCTCCATTCTTCATAAATCTGACCCATACACCATTCCTTAGTCTCCTAATTTGTTTATAGTAACAATCTCTATACCTAGATCACGTACCCATTTGGACTTTATTCTTGTGTACGGTGTCGGGCAATAGTCTGTGTTCAGTTTCCACCATACTGTTATTGAACATTTCCAGAAATTTTGGTTAAACAGTGAGTTTTTATCCCAGAAACTGGGGTCTTTCAGTTTATCAAACAGTAGATTGCTATATTTTTTGATTGCTGTGTCCTGAGTACCTAAGCTATTCCATTGGTCTACCCCTCTATTTCTTAGTCAGTACTAAGTGGTTTTATAATACAATTTGATATCTGGTAGGGTTAGATCACCTTCCCTACTATTTTTTTTCATTAGTTCCCTTAATATTCTGGATCTTTTGTTATTCCAAATGAATTTTGATATTTTTTCTATCTGTGAAAAATGATTTTCTGGTTGGTTGATTGGTATGTCACTGAATAGGTAAATTAATTTAGTTAAATTGTCATTTTTATTATATTACTTCAACCTACCCAAGAACAACTAATGTTTTTCCACTTACTTAGATATGACTTCATTTATGTGAAAAGTGTTTTGTAATTATGTTCATTACAGTCCCTAGGTTTGTTTTGACTTCCAGATTAACTTCCAGATATTTTATAGTGTCTCTAACAGCTTTAAGTGAGTTTTCTTGTTGTTATCTCTTGCTGTTGGATTTTGTTAGTAATATGGAGAAATGCAGATGATTTTTCTGTGTTTATTTTGTAACATGCAACTTTGTCAAAGTTGTTTATTATTTCAAGTTGCTTTTGCTTTTTTTACCTAATTCTCTGGATTCTCTAAGTATATCATCATATCATCTGCAAAGAGTGATAACTTAGTTTCTTCTTTGCCTAATCTAATTTCTTCACTTCCTTTTTCTTCTCTTATTGCTACAACTAACATTTCTAATACCATATTGAATAACAGTGGTGATAATGGACTTACTTTTTCACCCCTGATCTTATTGGAAATGCATCCAACTTATCCCCATTACATATGATGCTTGCTGATGGTTTTAGATGGATACTGCTTATTATTTCATGGAAGACTCCATTTCTTCCTATGCTCTCCAGTGTTTTTTATAGGAATGAGTATCGTATTTTGTCAAAGGCTTTTTCTGCATCTATTTGGACAATCATATTGTTTCTATTAGTTGTGTTGCTAATATGATCAATAATGTCTTCTCAAAGAAGGAGTAACGGTGGGAGGGAGAGAGAGAATTCAAAACTCAATATTCTAAAAAATGAGTTTATATTTTTGTATTTGTGGGAAATATTTAAACAAAAATAGTTTAAAAAGAAAGTGGGATTTTAGCTAAGCTTCATGTGCCATACCTGCATAAGAAATATCTTTTCCTTTACTGACAATATCTTTGTAAGATAGATGCCAGTTGATACAAGTTGAGTAGAGTAGATACAGGTTGAAACTTAGAGTCAGAAAGTTCAAATAAACTTCAGATACTTAACAGCTTAGTGGCACTTGACAGATTACTTTACCCCCATCCTTAGTTTCCTCAACTATTAAATAGAGAAAGCAAAACCATCCATTTCACAACGTTGTTATAGAATCAAATGAAGTAATATACAGGAAAAAATTGCTTTTAATTTTCATGTGAAGTCAAAATATAAACTACAGCTATTTTATAGGTGAGAAAATGGAGGCCCAGAGAAATGAAGAAATTTACTGTGTTCATAATGGTAGTAAGTATCAGAGAAGGTATTTGAATCTAGAGCTTCCTGAGTCCACATCTAATAGAGTTTCCCCATAGTATACTGCAAGTGCTCATGTAAGTCAGAGGCCACAGTATTCCTTGCTAACCTATCCCCCGTTGCTAAATGTTTGAATTGACATATTGCAATGACTTCTTTACAAGACCTTTATTAGTTATGAGACTTAAGCTTTGATTCAGTGACTGCAGCTCCTACATGAGTTTTGAATTGATTATCCTTTTTCTGTCTCTCTATTTCTCTGATAATAGATGACAATGCTCTCTAGCTTCGTAGGGCTTTTCTGGACCTGCAACACCTTCTGTTATCAATGAAATCTCTCATGAGCTTTTATATGTTCATATCGCAAGAAAATTCTCTTTCACTTCTAACAACACCTCTGAGCTCTGATTCTGTTCCATACTCTCTATAATGAGGTAAAACATTCTAATTGGAAAAGCAGCACCAGATCCTTGGTTTCCCAACAGAGCAAGATGTCACCATCTGCTACACTGTCAGTGCAAGACACTGAGGTGTTATATAACATGTATATGTGGCATTGGGACATATACTAGTTGTCATCCAGAAGCCTACATTTCAATATGATTTGTTAATCAAGCCCTTATAACTCATCAGAATACGTGAAAAAATATGTAAATTCTTTTTAGCAAAATGTAAATATTATGATGCAATGAATATCATTTTGTTAAGAAGATTCGGATATAGTAAAACTAGGCTATATTTGTCAACAGTATTAGGAGATCTTTGAGAAGATCAAAAGAAATGTATAGGTAGTTAACAACATAAATATAATCTGTCATTGCAGCATTTTCTAGTCAAAGGGGGAGGGAATAAAAAAGGTACTATGGATGTGGGTGTATATGGTAATTTCTTTTAATCATTTTTCCAAATCTAAAGGAAGAAAGGGGCGTGAGTCTTCTGCAAAACATTACTGCAATATTATCTCAAGAATTCTAGGGAATTCTATTTTTTACAGGCTTATCATAAATTTTCATAAATATCTGAATTCAAGATTCCTAAATTGTGGCATCTTCCAAAACTCCCAATGAAATACTTAGAAGATCATGGAAGTCAAAGAGAACTTAATCCAAGGGGAGAAGGAAAAAGCCCTAAACAGTTTTTGAATGTAATTAAACAATCTAAACTCACTGATTAACCAGTTAACCTGTGCAAAATAATGTACCAAATTCTGGGAACACAACGATAAAATTTTTTTAAAATCCTACAAATTTTCCTAATTGGATTGAAATTTGGAGCTAGGGCACTATTTTACACAGTAATTATTTTTTTCTGAGAGTGATTTATTTGAATAATACAGTTTTAAAAACTCTCACATCCTTGTATTTTGGTCAAGAATACTTGGAGACTAATTAGAGACTAATATCAGCAACTTCCATATTAGTGAAGTTTTTTTTAACTTTACCCAGTGCCATTATTATGAAGTAATGGAGCCAGAAAAAAATATTGATGAACATGTTAAAGTAGCATATAACCTTTGCTTAGAGATCTGTAAACTCTTTCTCCTCTATACATTCTGAGGGGTGAGAACCAAAAGAAGTAAGAAGCTAGAAGATTGTCATGAATCTCAGTCTCTCGACTAGAGATATCTGAAAAATAATAGTTAGTCTTAAACTACACATGTTTAAATTATGCAGTCCAGTCTCAGAATAATGCAGTGATAAAGGGATTGATAATCATCTCAAAACATCTTTTTGCCTCAGGTTTACGTTTTTTCCCCTTTTGCATGACATAATGAACAGAGTTCTGGACTCTGGGGCAACGTGCCTGAGCTATTCTTGATTGTGCCATTTTCTAGATATATGACCACGGGCAAATCATTTAACCTTGTAGAGTCTCTGTTTTCTAATTCATCAAGTGAGAAAAATAATACTATATACTATCTATTACTTTCATCTAGTATTTTATAACTTAGTCTATTTTTTAACCAGGAAGTACTAGTAGCACAATGACCTGCCAATGAGAATAGCTCTCTCAGAAGATCAAGGCAAGGGATAGAGTATTGTGTGGCACCAAACACTAGTACTCATTGTAGTTTGATCATTGACCTGCATACATCAAGTTCAGAGCTTTATTTGTGCGTGGAGCCTAGTTCAGTTTGATACTGTATCTGAATAGTTACAGTCACTCCTCATTGTTTTTCAGATCACATCAGTTTTGTGAACTGTTTTTCACAGCTACTCTAGTGGAAGTTTTCATTCAACTATAGAAATCACACAGGTTAGCATGAATTCAAATGAGAAGATGTAGGAAGAAGAAATGCCAGGGATAAGATGGAGCAGAAGGAAGATGGGAATGGGAAGAAGGAAGAGCTGTTCCCACAGGACTGCCTGTGTCTCAACCTGTTGGTATTGCTGTTATTATAGATACCTCCCCAGTGATATGTGACAGACTTGAGAGTTGACAAGATGGAATCATGGACGAACAGTGAGACTTAGTTCATTACTTCCATTGTAGGACCTAAGAATTTGATGTGGCTACATAACACTGGAGACCTTGCCATTCATATTCAAGATCTTTGACAATGAGATTTACCTGGGCAAGCATTGTAGATGGATGATCCAGGGCAATGAATCTCTAGATACTGGGGGAGGTACCAAGGTGAAAGGCAGCTACTTCATGGTGGCAAAGTCCAGAGAATCAGAGTACAGAAAGGAGGGGAATGAAGCATTACTCACCTAATGGATAATTATAATTTTTAATAATTATAAAAAACGATAATCAAGAGGCAATATGGCACTGATGATAAAGAGAGCTGTGACCTTAAGGTCAGGAAGAACTGTTTCAAGTCCTGCTCTTAACATATGATAATTTTGACCAAGGGTAAGTCTTTTAATCTAGATTCACTCAAAGGAATTCCTCTAAACCAGAGAAATATTATTAATCTGCCTTGGTTAGGGGAGTTTTACACAAGGAATTTTCAATATTGTTGAAATCACAGATCTGCTCCACAAATATTTGAGCGAATAAATAAAAGCTCACATTGAAATGGTCCTATAAGAATTGTCATCCCAGTAGACCCATGGGGGAATTAGAACATGCATTATTATACACTTTTAACAGATGAGAAAACTGAGGCTTAAAACAGCTAAGTCTGCCCAATGTCACAAAGAGGAATGAAATAATGAATGAATGAATAAATACATAAAAATCACTCATTGAGTGTTCCCTATGAGCCAAATACTATGAGTGCTGAATACTAATTGTTGAAGTGTGGACTCCATCTGGGTATTTGTGACTCCAAGAGCCATTAATAATAGCACCAAACACAATTTTGTGAAATGAAAATACTCTCTCTCTCTCTCTCTCTCTATCTATCTATCTCTCTCTCAAGAGGCTCTCCCACAGGTCAGGCACAAATAGTCCATATGAACATTGGGAGTGGAGATATATCTAAATTTGAACATCTTATATTATTTTTGAGTTACTGCAATTCTGTTTTACTTACAGAGCACAGCTTCTTTGATGCAGGCACACCATGCTGGTGGTTCTGTACCAGTGTTTCTCATGTCTCAATCAATTCCAAGTTCTTCAGAGAGATCTTCAGAGTGTCCTTGTGTCCTTTTTTCTGATCTGCATATGAGTGCTTGCCTTGTGTGAGTTCCCCATAAAATAATCTTTTATGCAAATATCCTTTTGACATTAAAGCACCATGCCCAACCCATTTGGAGTTGTACTCTCTGCTGCAGAGTTTGAATACTTGGCAGTTCAACTTGAGAAAAGATCTCAGTGTTCAGTACCTTATTTTGTCAGGTGATTTTCAGAGTCTTCCTAAGACAGTTCAAATGAAAACGATTCAATTTCCTGGCATAGCACTGGAGTTTTACAGGCATACAACAATGAGATCAGCACAATATCTATGTAGACTTTCTCTGTGGTATGCAGTCTAATACCGCTTCTCTCTCACACTTTCTTTCAAAGCCTTCTAAATACTCAGGTAGCTCCAGCAATGTGTGCATTAAACTTGTCATCTATGCGTACAACCCTAGAAAATATACTATTTATCCAGAGCATTCAAAATTTCTCCAGTTGCTGCTATAACAGAGGGTTCCATGTGTGGATGGTGTAGCGATGGCTGGTGGAAAACCTGTATTTTCTTAGTGTTAATTATTAGGCCAAAACTAGCATAAGCAGCAGAGAATTGATCCTTATTTTGTTGAATCTCAGCCTCAGAGGCCGCATTGAATGCACAGTTATCTATGAACAAAAAGCCATATACCAACTCTCCCTCCACTTTTGTCTTGGCTTGTAGCCTTTTCAATTTAAATAATTTGCCATCAGTTCAGTAGTTGACCTCGATGCTGTTTTGTCCTCCTTGAAGGTGTCTAGCAACATCACTGAAAATATGCCAAAAAACAGGGAATAAGCACACAGTCCTGCTTCACTCCATTAGTGAATAGGAAAGCATGAGAACACAGTTCATTATCCAGAAACTGTATGAGCATATGCTATCATGAAAATGACACAGAATGTTGATGAACTTCTCTAGCTAACCAAATTTTGTCATAATTTTCCATGAGCCCACCCAACTGAAAAAATCCAAGGCCGTGGTTGGATTGATCAACAGTATGTCTAGAGTTCTTTTCCCCTTCTGACATTTCTTCTGAAGCTATCAGACAGCAAACACTATATAGGCTGTTTCTTGGCCATTCCTGAAGCCATACTGGCTCTTAGGTGAATGGCCATGTTCCAGGTGAAAGTTCAACCTGATAAGGAGGACTCTGGCAAAAATCTTGTCAGTAATGACTAAGAGACCCCATGTGATTGTCACAGAATGAGTTGTTTCCTTTTTCCTTTTCCTTTATAGAAATGAACAATGAAGAAATACTAATGGCATTCAAAACTTTTTGGAAGTTTGGCTAGAGAGGGACTGACTTCAACTTGAGGGATATTATTAGTGACTTCAGCCATGATTGATGACAGCCTCTTGACAATACTATGTAAGTGTTCGACCTATCTGTCCAGGATCATGTCCTTATCACTAACCAAGGTGGCTACAAGAGCACTGAGTAGTACAAGACCTATGAACCATAGGTCTTTGGCCCATAAATAGCCTTCAGGGCATCATAAAAGCATTTTGGATTGTTACTTCCAGTGTAAAGCTTAATTTCATCTATCTTCTTACTGAACCAAGAATCTTGCTCCTCTCTAAGCTTTGTATGCACTATACTTTTGATGAAGTTAAACACTAACTTCTTAGATATGGACAAATTCTTCTGCTTGCAAACCCAGGGAAGTTCCAATTTTTCCTTTAGCAGATTCTGAATTTCCCTTTCATTTTTATCAAACCAGTCTTGATGTTTCTGTGTGTTCTGACACAAATGAGTAAATGCAGTGCTATGCAACAAACCTCTGAAAGTTACCCACTCCTTTTCTGTTCTACTATTGTCAATTATGAGCTGACTCAGCTTTCCCTCTAAGTGAGCAACAAACTGTTCAGGCTTGGAGAAGTGCTCTAATGTGATGACATTAAGCCTTCTGATAGTCATGCCTTGGGGCCACCAATTTGGTTGAATGCAAATATTTAGCTTGGAGAGAATAAGTCTATTATCAGTCTAGCTCTCTGCACTGAACATCACTTTTGTCACTCTCACAACCTGTCTATCTCTTTTGTTTACAATGATAGTCTTTTTTTTTTGATGAGGCAATCAAGATTAAGTGACTTGTCCAGGGTCACCCACCTAGTGATTGTCAAGTGTCTGAGGGCAGATTTGAACCCTGATCCTCCTGATGCCGGGAGTAGTGCTCTATTCACTGTGCAACCTAGCTGACCTGACATAGTCTATTAAATGTTAATATTAGCTACAAAGGTATATTCATGAAATTTTGTTGTATTTAGATAAAGGGAAGACAGCATTGGTGATTAAAAGGTCATGAGATGCACAAGTCTGTAGTAGTAAGTGACCATTTTGCTGTTACTGTCTCCAATTCCATTCTTGCCAAGGCCTCCCTGTCATGTCTGATAGTATGTTCCTAGTCTAGTATTAAAGTCACCCAGAATTATAGGCTCCTCCTGTTTTGGCACATTGATGATGAAGGTCTCCAGGTATTCCTAAAATTTTTCTTTGACTGCATCAGTGTTCATCATAGTGGGAGCATAGGCACTGATGATGATGATATGGTGCTCTCTTGCCAGTGACAATCACATTGTCATGAGTCTGTCATTCACTCCTTTTGGTAGGCATACAAGCTTGTTGACTAAATTAGTTTTGATTGCAAAACCTAAGTTCCTTCACAGTGCTTCCTATCACTGCATCCGCTCTAGAAAAATGTGTGTCCAGCTCTGTCTTTGGTAAGCTAGCTTTCATTTGTCAGCTTTGTTTCACTCATAGTTTTGTGCAATTCCTGATATATTCTCTCACAAAAGTTGTTTGTCTCTCAAGTCTACTGGATTTCATGTTGTCCATAAGCATGCATATATTCCATGTACCAAATGATGAGTGGAATCTTATTTGCAAAAGTTTTTGTACACGTATTTTGCCTATTTTAATTGCAGGGTGATCCATGCTGCCATGGCAAACAAACCAGGCTTAGATGAAGCAGAAAATTTTAAGGGCATATTTTCTAGCCCATTCCTTACGCTAGCAGGAACTGTGTAGTTCTTATAAACAACTGCTCATATATCGCTGCGGCAGGAATATCTCACTGCTGCTTCAGTCCAGGGAGAAGAGAACCCATGACCTGAGTCACTTGTGCAACTTGGACAAGTTTGTGACGACAGCTCCTGGTGTATCTGCATCTGCTGCTTCATCGCTCGCCTGTCACCACAGGACTTTGAAGTAGGTAAAAATGGTAAAATTGTAAGGGTAATGTCTTTTAATTTGTGCATAAATTGGATTTAAGTGAGGCATAGTTATGTGAAGTCATTGTCCTCACTATCTTCCAGAGTCATCAGAATACAGAGGCAAGGCAAAAGTTAAAATGACTGGTGATGACTGAGAATGTAGATGACTATAGCATCTTAGATGCTGGAACAAGTTCTAAGCACTTCACAGTGCCTGTTTCAGCGTTCTTCATTGCCTCTGGAACAAATTGCTCTTATCTACCCATTCCACCATGGAAGTCTTCACATGCTTGGAGTAGACACCTCCCTAACTTCTTCATGGGTTTGAGAGTCTGTGGTTACCCGCAACTTGGTTCAGCCAGTCTGCCAAACTGGTTTACCAGGGTGTAACCACTGTACATTCTGCAATTCTTGGAGCCACTAGTGAGAGTTAGGTGAATCAGGTAGACACTGAAGGTGGAAAGCAAGCCTGAAAAAGTCTTGGCAGCCCTCACACCAGAGGTAGTAGATTTCCTTGAACACTTCAAACCTCAAGTAGTGGTAATACTGAGTAGGTATGGGCATGTATGTACAGATTCAGGCATATTTCCAGATTGTAATCCAGTTTGATATTCAATTTATATTTCTCTAATCAATAGTGATCTAGAGCATTTTCCCACATAACAGTAGCTATGATTTCTTTTTGTGAAAACTACCTATTCATTTCCATTGGCCAATTATCAATTGAAGAATGGCTCTCTCTCTCTCTCTCTCTCCTCTTCTTTTATGGGAAAAAATTTTTCCCATTCTACCTCTATTTCATCCTTTTCCTTCAGTTTTTTGGAGATCCTTTCAAGATAAGTGACTCTCAGCCATGCCCTAGGTCTTTGTAAACCCCTTTTAACTATCCTAGCAATGATAATGCTCTTCGGAGTTATATATATATATATACATATATATATATGTATACATATATATATATATGTATGTATACATATATATATATATATGTAAACAGAATAACTTTATTGAGTCCCTTACACGACCTCTTTTATGTTTACGCTTTTTGTAGTTCTCTTGAGTCCTGTATTTAAATGTCAGTTTTTTCTCTTTAGCTTTGACATTTTCAATCAATGTTTGAATTCCTCTATTTTGTTAAATATCCATATTCTCCTAAAGGATTATCCTCAATTTTGCCAGGTACCATAATTTTGGTATTCCTAGCTCCTTTGACTTTTGGGGTATCAATCCCTTTTCTCCTTTAATGTAGAAGCACCTAAATCTTTTGTGATTCTGATTGTGAATCCATGATATTTGGGTTGTTTCCTTCTGGCTGCTTGCAGTATTTTCTTTCCTTGAAATGGGAGTTCTGGAATTAGACTGTAATATTACTGGGGGTTTTCATTTTGAAATTTCTTTTAGGAGATGATTTGTGGGTTCTATTTCTATTTTACCTTCTGAGTATTCTACTTTTTTGTTTGCTCATTTTTTTTCTAGACAATTTCCTGAATTTGAACTTTATATTAAAGTTGGAATCTTCTGCCCTGGAAGTGGAGAGGTACTATCCCTTGCATTAAGCTTTTTCATGCTGCTATTTTCAGAACTAGCACTGGGGTTCTTCAAGTTTTTGGTATTTCCAAGTTTGAATGAAACAGGAGAGGTATGGTCACATCTCCTGGTCTGTACTCTAACTTTTATGAAGGAAAGGTCCCTTATTCCCTCTAGTCACAAGCAGTAGCCCTCCTCTTGACCCTGGAGCTGTGACCAGGTCCTCTGTTCTTCTGCATCCACAACACCTAACTCTCTTCTTTTCCTTAGAAGGGAGATCAATGTCCCTGCTCTTATAACTAGCCATAAGTGCTCTTCTGTGTACTGGAACTACAACTCAGAACTGTGAATGGGCAACAGAGTTGCCAATTAGCCCCAACTGTAGCCAATGCCAGAAAACAGTGCCCTGTAACCTCTGTCTGACCAGTTGTCTAATCCCTTTTACCATTTCTGTGCTGTGACCTCCTGAAACGGTTCTTACTCCTCCTGCCCTTCCAGCTTTTCAGTCATGTCCAACTCTGTGTAATGTCAGCTGTAGTTTTCTTGAAAAAGATTTAAGCATGGCTTGCCATTTCCTTTTGCAGCTCATTTTACAAATGAGTAACTGAGGCATAAAGGGTTAATTGACTTCCCCAGGGTCATCCAGCTAGTTAGTGTCTAAGTCCAGATTTGAACTCCTGAAAATGAGTTTTCCTGACTCCAGGCCAACCGATTATCTCTCTATCTTTACTGGACTTCATGAGTTTTTTTGACCAAAAAAAAAGGTCCCAAACTAAAAACACCAAGAAATAGTGTTGCCAAATTCCAGGACTATCAAATAAAGGAGAAAATACTACAGGCAGCCAGAAAGAAACCATTCAAATATGAAGGAGCTACAATCAGGATCACACAGGACCTCACAGCTTCTACATTAAAAGATAGAAAGATTTGGAATATGATATTCCCTAAGACAAAGGAACTGGGACTACAATCAAGGATCAATTGCCCAGAAAAGTTCAGCATAACATTCCAGGCAAGGAGATGGAAATTCAATGAAGTTAGGGATTTCCAGACCTGTCTGACAAGAAGGCCAGAATTCAATAGAAAATTTGATGTTCAAACCCAGGTCTCAAGAGAGGCATAAAAAGGTAAACAGGGGAAAGAAAAACTTGTTACTCAATTTGGGCAAACTGTTTACCTCCCTATAAGGGAAGATGATACTTGTTAATCTTGAGAATTGTACATGTATTATGAAATATAGAAGGGTTCTATGTAGATGGGGGAATGTGTATAAAGTAAATGATATGATGATAAAAATCTAATTTAAGCATATAAAGGGATTGCAACAGGAGATGTGAAAAAGAGGAAGCAGGAAATGTTAAATTACATCACAGAAAGAAGTACAAAATTATATTAGAAGAGAGGAAAAAAGGGAAGGGAGATAAGCTTTGTTTGAGAGGTACTCTCATCTGATTTGGTTCAAGAAGGGAACAATAAACTTAAGTATATAAATCTAACTAGCTCTATAAGCAGTAGGAGAGGAAGGAGGAAGAAAGGGGAGGGGAAGCTAAAAGGGAGAGAAGAAGTAGTAAGGGTAAAAGGGAGTAAAAGGGAGGGGGAATGAAAGAAGGAAAGGAAGACTGGGAAGTGGTGGGGAAAAGTGAAAATTCTATTGAGGAGGGGAAGGGAGACAGGAGACTAAAAGCACAAATGGTGGGAAAGAGGATAGAGGGAAAGACCCAGATTTAATCATAACTGTGAATGTGAATGGGTTGAATTCTCCCCTAAAATGGAAACTGATAGCAGAATGAATTAAAAGTCATAATCCAACAATATGTTGTTTACAAGAAACACATTTGAAATGGGAGGATACACACAGGGTAAAGGTAAAAGGTTGGAGCAGAATATATTGTGCTTCAACTGATGTAAGAAAAGCAGGGTAGCAAGCTTATTCTCAGACAAACAAAAGCAGAAATTGATCTAATCAAAAGAGATAAGGAAGGAAACTATATCCTGCTAAAAGACACCATAGAAAATGAAGCAATATCATTACTAAACAGCTATGCTTCAAGTGGTATAGCATCCAAATTCTTAGAGGAGAAGTTGGGGGAGTTGCAAGAAGAAATAGACAGCAAAACTATACTAGTGGGGGACCTCAACCTCTCCTCTGAACTTGATAAATCTAACCTCAAAATAAGCAAGAAAGAAGTTAAGGAGGTTAGTAAAACTCTGGATAAGGTAGATATGATAGATCTCTGAAGAAAACAGAATGGGGATAGAAAGGAATATACCTTTTTCTCAGTGGTACGTGGCACATTTGTAAAAATTGACCATGTACTAGGGCATAAAAACCTCACAATCCAGTGCAGAAAGGCAGAGATAGTCAATACATCCTTCTCAGATCATAATGCAATAAAAATTATATGTAATAAGAGGCCATAGAAAGATAAACAAAAAAATTAATTGGAAACTAAACAATCTAATCCTAAAGAAGGAATGGGTTAAACAACAAATCAAAGAAACAATCAATAACTTCATTCAAGAGAATGGCAATAATGAGACAACATACCAAATCTTAGGGGATACTACAAAAGCAGTTTGTAAGGGAAGTTTTATATCTTTGAAATGCCTAAATGAATAAAATAGAGAAAGAGGAGATCAAGGGCTGGGGCATGCAGCTGAAAAAGCTAGAAAAAGAACAAATTGAAAATCCCCAAGTAAATACCAAATTAGAAATAGTGAAAACCAAAGGAGAGATTAATAAATTTGAAATTAAGAAAACCACTGAACTAATAAATAAAACTAATACTTGGTTTTATGAAAAAACTAATAAAATTGATGAGCCTTTGGTCAATTTGATTTAAAAAAAGAGAAAACCAAATTACCAATATCAAAAATGAAAGAAGTGAACTCACCTCCAATGAGGAGAAAATTAAAGTAATAATTAGAAATTACTTTGCCCAACATCATGCCCATAAATTTGACAATCCAAATAAGATGAATGAGTATTTTCAAAACTATAAATTGCCTAGATTCACAGAAGAGGAAGTTGAATACTTAAACAACCCCATCTCAGAAAAAGAAATTGGACAATCTATCAATGAACTCCCTAGGAAAAAATCTCCAGGGCCAGATGGTTTTACAAGCGAATTCTATCAAACATTTAAAGAACAGTTAATTCTAATACTATATACACTATTTGCAAAAATTGGGGAAGAAGGAATCCTCCCAAATTCTTTTTATGGTACAAATATAGTCTTGATACCTAAACCAGGAAGAGACAGAACAGAGAAAGAAAATTATAAACCAATTTCTCTAATGAATACAGATGCAAAAATTTTAAATAAGATTTTAGCAAAAAGAATCATCAATTTATCATGAGAATAATATATTAAGATCATGTAGAATTCATACCAGGAATGCAGGGCTGCTTCAATAGTAGCAAAACTATTAGCATTATTGATCTTATCAACAACAAAATTAACAAAAACCACATGATTATCTTAAGAGATGCATAAAAAGTTTTTGACAAAATACAGCACCCATTCCTATGAAAAACACTGGAGAGCATAGGAATAAAGGGAACTTTCCATAAAATAATAAATAATATCTACCTCAAACCTTCAGCAAGCATTATACACAAAGGAGATAAGCTAGATGCATTTCCATTAAGATCAAGGTGAAATAAGGATGTCCATTATCACCACTATTATTCAATATGGTGCAAGAAATGCTAGCTATAGCAATTAGACAAAATAAAGAAACTGAAGGAATTAGAATAGGCAAAGAAGAAACTAAGTTATCACTTTTTGCAGATGATATGAAGATATACTTAGAGAATTCCAGAGATTCAAGTAAAAGTCTACTTGAAATAATAAACAATTTTGGCAAAGTTGCAGGTTACAAAATAAACCCTCAAAAACCTTCTGCATTTGTATATATTACTGACAAAGTCCAACAGCAAAAGGTAGAAAGAGAAATCCCTTTTAAAGTGAGGGTAGACACTATAAAATATTTGGGAGTTCACCTGCCAAAAAAAAACCCAGGGACTATATGAACACAATTACAAGACACTTTTCCCACAAAAAAAGTCAGATCTATGTTAATGGAAAAACATCAGTTGCTCGTGGGTAGACCTAGCCAATATAATAAAAATGACAATTCTACCTAAATTAATTTACTTATTTAGTGCCATACCAATTAAACTATCAGGTAATTATTTTCTAGAGCTGGATAAAATAATATCAAAATTCATCTGGAAGAACAAAAGGTCCAGAATATCAAGGGTACTAATAAAAAGAAATTCTAGGAAAGGTGGCCTAGCTTCACCAGAAGTCAAATTGTATTATAAAGCAGCAATTTTCAAAAGCACCTGGTACTGTCTAAGAAACAGAAGGACAGACCAGTGGGATAGGTTAGGTACTCAAGACACAGTAGTCAATGAATATAGAAATCTACTGTTTGATAAACCCAAGGAATCCAGCTTCTGGAATAAGAACTCACTGTTTGACAAAAATTGCTGGAAAAACTGGATAACGATGTGGCAGAAACTAGGCATAGACCAATGTGTGACACTGTAGACAAGAGTAAAGTCCACATGGGTACAGGATCTAGAGATAAAGATTAACACTATGGACAAATTGGTGGAGCAAGGAATAGGAATGTATGTGTAGAACCTATATAAAATTGTACACTGTCTCAGAGAAGGAGGGTGGATGGAGTGGGAAGGTTGGGGGAAAGAAATTTAAGCTATTTGGTACTGATTGTAGAACACTGAAAATAAATAAAATTAATGATTAAAAATAATTGATTAATTGATTGATTATAAAATTAAAAAAAGTTCCTCTAGCCACCAGTCTTCTGCTAAGGAGGATTTGTGAACTTAACTGTGTTACTCATTGTGTAATGAGTTTTGTACTTGAAGGAAAGCACCACTAAAAGTTTCAATAATTTTGTTGCTGCTAAATAGCCATTATTAAGGCAGGAACAAGGACTCTGAAAATTGCTGTATCTCTCTTTTATTCCTGCTGCAGCTTCATTTACATGCCAAATATAGACAGTTTTCTCTCTGTTAAAATGAAGAAATTGAACTAGATTGGCACTAAGGTCTAGTCCATCTCTAGTTTTATGATCTGTTCCTATATTATCAGGGAAATGCAGGCCTTGTCGTCCTAGTTTCCCACATGTCCCTTATGAAATGTAGTCCCTAAGACAGGGTTTGAACATATTCCTTCATAATAGGGATTGTTTGGAACTAACAGGACAATTTCTATACATAAATCAGATAACTGATTAGCACCAAAAACTAAAATCAGCATTAGTCACAACTGGTCTAAAGGATAGATTTAATATTAATCCAGGACACTCTCCTAGTTTTTGCTCATTGTAATTCTGGGAGTGGTGGCTCATAGTATCAGCTGTACACAAATATAATGTCAGATGACATTTGTCAAGGAAAGGTCTCATACTCCTAGGAGATAGGAGCAGAGAGTAGCAGATGGCCCTGAGGAAGTAAAGCTCAACAGATACTAACAGAAATCACTTTGACAAATACAAGACCAGAAGAAGTGATGTAATGTCCATGAGAGTAGAGATGTGACACTCAACAGAGAGAGGCACGGAGAAGACCAATATCACTAGAAGACATCAGTAGATCTTCCGTATGTGTTGGCCACATGGGTACCCAGTTTATATGTGCCCCTAGGCATGTTTTATTTATGCATATTCCCTGATCTCATGGATTACTATCATAGATGCCCTTCTACTATGTATGTTGGCCATATCCATGAATATCCTTCATTCACTTTTATGTATTTTCTCTGGCCATATGTGTTCCCTTCATATAGAAGCTCTTCACACTTGACCCTTTATCTTATGTGTTTTCTACATATGTCTTCTCCCTCTATTGGTGATGGGGTAGTCACATTTCTAGCTTTATAGTACCAGTCAGAGAGGACACTCTGTTGCCAAAGCCTTTAGAAACCTAGGTTCATCTTCACATCACAAAAATCAAACATTAAGAAAAAGACTTTAGAGATACAGTCATATTTTTAAATTAAATGTTTATATGCTTTCCCTTTTAATCAAACTCTTTGGTAATTGCAGTTGTCAGAATAAAGGTTGTAAGAGGTAGCTAAAGAGATAATTGTAGCCGTGAAAGAGCACTGAATTGGAAATCAAGTCCCCACTCCAACACTAACTAGCTGTGTGTTTTCAGATGCATTAGTTACCTCATTGATAAAATAAATGAGTTGGGCTAGAAAATTTCTACAATTCCTTCTAGATCTAAAATGCTAAGAAAAAGAATACTTTTAATCTAAAGTAGAAAATTGGCCTCCTACAAATTAATATTTTTTGACACAAAAAGCCTAGAAAATAATTATTAATTGTTCCCTTCCAGCACACTAACTTACTATTTATTCTTAAGAATTTTTTCTTCCCATATGCAACTTATAAAAAGAATAAAACTGCACCCACAGTTGAATGCCAGATTAGAACCTCCATATTTCCATATTATGCAAAATAAGTATTCTCTCTGTCTCTGTTTCTCTCTGTCTCTCTTTCTCTCTCTTTATCTTTCTCTCTGTTTTTCAAAGATAGGTTTCAGATCTATTCATCATATTATACCTCAGATTACAGACTTGTATCTTTGAAGCATACTCATTCTGAAGTATGAATTGTCCTTTGTTCATAACCTTTGTGTTGACTAATTTAGCTAATGGACTTTTCTGATTATACATGGGATAACATTGGAGCACACTATCTTTAACTGTTATTGAGGAAACAATTGGGTCTAAATCTGTGAGAGTAAAGTAAAAGGCTGAAGCACAAGCTCATTTTTCAAAGGGGGCAGAGGTTTTAACCTTCCCTCAGAAACAGTGAAATGTGGAATGTTAAAACAGAATATGCAGATTACCAAGGCTGTCTTTCCTCAGGCTGAATAAGTTTCTCAGTTCAGAGGGGGTGGCATTCCATCCTACATTCCAGCTCGCCTGCAATCTGTTCCTGATAGGACTGCCCATCTGTTTTGCAGGCGCAACCTTACAGTTGACTGTGTGCTTATTCACAGATGTAAGTAGGTGGTTGACTACAGGTTTCTGACTTCAACTTGAATACAAGACAATGTGGCATATTTGCAAAGATGCAAGCCCCCACTGTGCCCTTAGCAGACCCTTTTTCTCTCCTAGAATTCACAGGGTAGCTTCCATGAACTGAAATTCTGCAGAGATTCCTGCCATTTGCACCAGCCACAAGTAGAATTAAAATGTCCAGAAGGTTATAGAATACTCATAGGAGCTAAGATCTAGCTAACCAATGAGAAACGCATGGGTTCTTAACAGCATTGTTATCAGTCAGTAGCTACTTTATTCTGAATAGCTTTCTGTCCCCTGGTTCCTCATCTCTCAGCTGGTGTTAATATCTGATACAATGCTGTCCTTGCATCCCTGCCACTCACTATGTGAATAACGCAAGCTGAATTTGACTTCCTATGATTCCTTGGCATGGTGGCACACTTATGTTATAGATCACAGGGTTTAGAATTGGAATGGGACTTGAACTTTGTGAATTTGAAAGCACTTTATGTACCTGAACCTTATGTTCATAATTCAAAGATCCATAAATTCATCTTATGGAGATAGGCACTTAGTTGGCAAAGTAGTTAGAGCACTGGGCCAGGAGTCAAGAAGACCTGAGTTCCTCTTCAGCCCCAGGTACTTCCTAAATGAGTGACCCTGGGCAAGTCACTTAATCTCTGACTGTCAGTTTCTGCATCTATAAATGGAGATGATAATAGCACCTAATTCCCAGAGTTATTCTGAAGGACAAATGAGAAAAAACTATAAAACATTTTGCAAAGCTTAAAGCATCAAATAAATGCATGTATATGTAAATATGTACACATATCTATATATATGCGCACACATACATATATCTACTTCAACTTTAATATAGCAAGATAAGTTGGCACATTTGCAAAGATACAAACATTGAGGTTTAAGCCCAATGAGATAGTAAGAATAAAAGGACTCAGGAAAGGCCTTCTGTGGGAAAAGGATACTTGAGCTAAGCCTTGAAGGAAGCTAGAAATTCTAAAAGGTGAAGATTATGAGGGGGAACATTCTAGAAATGAAAACAACTTGTGGGGATAGATGATGGAATGCCATCTGTAGAGAACAGCAAGTAAACCAGTGTATTGGGAATAGTGTGAATGGTGTGAGGGGAAATAACTTGAAATAATTCTGGATAAATTATTTGGAGTCATATTGATGGGGTACAGAGTCTGGGAACCTCCTGGAACTCTCCTTGAATCTTCCCACTTCATCTGCCATTCTCAGGAGTCCCATAAGCTTTTCATTATCACTATGCCCAAATTTCTGTTATATTTTCCACTCTTGATCCTCTCAAAATCCCCTTCTCCAGGCTTCTGACCACTCCCATCAAGATCCTCCCTAGATTCCATCTTTATTCAGCCCAGGGTACTGGTCATTCCCATCAAGAACTCTAGATACCCCAGGCTGATGACCACTCCCATTAAGACCATCCCTGGAACCCCCAGGACTACTACATCACCCTCAGATCCTTCACACAGTCTTTCTGTATATAAGATCCATCTTGCTTCCATGAAGGAACTCAGATTCAATCTAGCTCAGACTCAATCTAGCCCAGATTGTGTCTGGGCTTCTTGTTAATACAAGCATCACAAATGGGGAAGCTTCTTAAAAGTCAACCCAATACAGTAAATTTTTAATACATGTTATTTTACTTTGGTTAAAAAGAAGAGTTGGATCAAGTGTGTCGGCATTTTGGGGCCCCCAGCACCCCAAACCTCAACAACATTGTGATGAGTTTAGATGTCAAAGACAGTAACTTGGATTTTATACAAGGAATCATGGAGAGTCAATGAAGAATCTTGAGCAGGGTGACAACAAAGTCATAGCTGTGATTTAGGAATATCAGATTGGCAGCTGTATGGTGAATGGAATGGAGAGGGGAGAGAAGCTTTTTTTAAATTAACTGTTCTTTTATTTGAAGCTACAAACTATTTCCATCCCTTCAACTCCTCTCCCACCCATTAAGAAGGCAAACAATGTAATACTAATTATATATGTGAAGCCAGGCAAAACATTTATGTATTAGCCATGTTCCAAAAAAAAGGCAGAAAAAATAAAGTGAAAAGCAATATACTTAAATATGTATTCAGAGATCATCTGTTTTGCCTCTGAAGGTAAGCAGCATTTTTCATCATTAGTCTTTTGAAACTGACATGGACCATTGCATTGACTGGAGTAGCTAAGTCTTTCACAGATGATTATCATTTCAACGTTGCTGTTGCTGTGTACAAAGCTTTCCTTGTTTTGCATACCTCATTTTGCATCAATTCATCTCAGTCTTATCAGGCTTTTGAACCGCAGATAGGGAGCAGTTTGACATGAGAACATGGGTTAGGAGACAATTGTGATGGTTCAGGAAGCAGGTGATGATGAAGATTTGAATGATGGTGGTGGCAATGGGAATGGAAAGAAGGGGATATGTGGGAGAGATGTGATGTATCTTACATGTCATAGGCCCACTCAGTAAACTTTGATTGATTGAATCAACAAGATTTCACAATTGATCAAAGTTGGACAATAAGGGACACAGAAGAATTGAGGATGTCTCAGAGGTTGTGAACAAAGATGACTCATATAGACAATAAATATAATTCTTAACTTAATCCCACAATGTTTTTTCTTGGCAATGACTTGCTTCATACAATTAATTACGCCACTCTATCTCTAGTCCTCTTCCTCAAGGCCTTAAACAGTCATTTCTGGTTTAGCTACTAACTCTCATAAAATATTTGCGTGCTTCATTTTACTGGGGACTCAGAACTGATAGGAACCCAACTATCTGTCTATCATAACAATACTACTAATGAAACAAAATGAAATCTGGATTGCAAATTTCCTGTGAAATAATAGAAAGTTGTGCCATGACATATCTTTTGAACAATGGGCTAGCAATGAAAATTGAATATTTTCTTGCATTTTATAGTACTTCACAGGATAATAGAAGCAGAACTGAAAAAAATCTTACATGTCAACATATTTAATCCCCTTCATTTTAAAGATGAGGAAACTAAGGTCAAAGGACAAAGTCCAAGGAGTTTAAGTAACTTGTCCAAGATAATACAGCTAGTAAATCAGAGGATGGATTCAAACTCATACCTTCCTTACATCAAATTCAAACCTCCATTCACTATGTCCTGCTGCTACACTTGAGTGTTAATGTTTTTTAATTAGCAAAAAAGAGGGCTGAGGGATGGGACATTTAGATTCACTGAGAGGTGGTTGCACAGCTGTTACAAAGAGAGGTGATTAATGTGTATTTACAATTTGAGAAGGAAGTAGCTAGAGTAATGTCACAAGGTTTTGTCCTTGGTCCTGATCCTTCCAATATTTTCTTCAATGGTTTGGATGAAGATAAAGAAAGTACACCATGAAATATGTAGATGATATAAAATTAGAAGCAATAGAAAATACATTTAAAGAGAGAATGAAGTATAAATAAAACCTAATGTTTTGGGATGAAAGAGTCAAAAACTGAAAAAAAATTTCTAACAGGGATAAAGATAAATTACTCCATTTGTTACAAAATAAATCAATTGCACAATTACAGGATAGAAGAATATTTTAATTAATAGCAGTTAATACAATAAAGTCTTAAATGCAATATTTTTGGTGATCATAAATATAATTAATTTGGCTGCAATGTGACGTGGCTATCAACAAAAAACTATTTGCTATTTGGACATATTATTATAAATACAGTATTCAAATCAAATACATTAATAATCCCCTATGTATTCTCCAATGATCAAATTACATCAGAAGAAGTGCTGTTCTCATCTTGGTTTATCACACTCTTTAAAAGCATTACTGGCAACCTAGAGAAGGTTTCAGAAGAGAGTGAACACTGTGCTCTAAGGCATTTGGAACCCAAACCATGTAAGGAATAGTTGATGAAATTAGGGATATTTTATCTAAAGAGTTGCTGCTCCTGGTAATATAACCATGACAGTTGTCTACAAATATGTGATGGGCTATCCTCTGTAAGAGAGATGAGACTTAATCTGCTTTTCTTCAGAGCACATTTCCTGAGACCACTGTGTTGAAGTTATATAGAAACAGAATTCTGTTCCATATAAGGAAAACTTTCTATCAATTAGGGCTATACACTGAGATAACTAGGTTGCATAGTGGATAGGGGCCTGGATTTGATTTAGCAACATCTGACTGCAAATCCTTTCTCAGACACTACCTGTGAGACCCTGGGCAAGTCACAAAACCTCTCCTAGTTTCAGTTTTCCCATTTGTACAAGGAAGATAATGATGAACCTACTTTGAAGTGTTATTATAAAGATCAAATCAGAAAACAGATAATCTACATTGTAAATCTTAAACCTTAAAGTTCTATTATCAATGCTAGCTATTATTGCTGTTGAGGAGGAGGAGGAGGAGGAAAATAATGATGTCATCAATATTTTTATTTTTAATACAGTAGAATGGTTTATCTTCTAAATAGTAAGCATCCACTCACTGAGAGAGTTTTAAAAAGGGCTAAAAGATCACCTTCCAGCAAGAGCATTGCATGGGGTTACATCTGATGTTTAGTTAATTCAACCGAAGGACTGTTTTGTATGGTCATTTATTAATAGGCCAATATCACCTGCATGGGTCACATGGAGATCTGAGTCACATGGACCCTGTGGTTAGAGGAATTTGCTGAACGGTTGAAACAGGAAGAGTGGAACAGGAGGAAACGGAGCTAGAGCAACGCTGAGAAGAAATTAGTGAGAGAGTAGTCAGAACTAAAGGACACAGGCAAACCCACAGCTGGTTGTGAGTGAGAGAAGGACATTTTGTTTAAGGGAAGCCTGTTTGTTATTTGTTTAAGGAAGCTGGTTTGGGGCTGATATTGTCCTCTGCATTGTTAATTTATATAAATGTTTGTTGCTATGATGGATTTGGTTTTCCGGTGATGGGATTTGACTTTCTAGTGTCTAAATAAATGTTTTGCTTCTGTCTTCCACGTGGAGAGTCTGTTGTATTTTGTGATTCAGAATTTCACCAGGATACTCATAGCTGCCATGGGTGCTGTGAATATCACATTGGCACTATACAAATCTGTTTACAAGATTCCAGGAATCATTTTAACCTCAGAAAATCCATGCAACATACACAAGGCAGGTACTGTTATCCTCCAATACAAGAACGTTAAAGCTGAAAGAGATCTGTTTTCTACTTGTTAGTTGTCTCCTAGATAAGGATTCAAGTATGATTAAATGATCCCTTATTTTACAGCTAGTTATATAGTTGGTCTTTTGATCAGCAGTCCTGTAGTCTTGTCATACTGGTTGCTAAAAGAATGAGAATAACTTTTATCCTCAATGGACTGAAAGCCATATGATTTCTGGAGGGTGGTCAGGATTCACTGCTATGCAAAATGGTAAAGAAGATACTATTTCCATCTTTATGGGATTTCATCTTAAATAAAACAGACTAAATAAGCAGAATCTAGGACATCAGAACGGATCAATGATGTCCATACCTGCAGAATTGGTGTTTATTATTTAACTGGTTTTCAGGTTCTGTCTTACCATTTATGCATTTGACTCAGATGCACTCTTCTCTTGGTACAAACTCTTCCTGACATTAAAATAGGAGGGGAGATATTGGGAAGCAATTGTAAGAGGAATGTGTTGTGTCAAGACAATGAAACTGACTCACAGGGAAAAGTTGAGAACAGGACAATTAAAGAATTGATGATGTGGTTTTCTTGCTGAACAAAGGAAAGATATTTGAGATATGAAAAGAAATCAGGGCTAAATAATAAGCACATGAAAGGTGAAGGGACTGAGTGGAGAGAGTATTATACTTAGGATTAATGGGGTCCTGGTTCAAATCTTACCTCAGAAAACTAATTACTAACTGTGTGACTGAGGAGTTAGATAACCTCATTGAGCTTTAGTTTTCTTATCTGTAAAATGAGAGTGTTTGGGCATGGTGACCTTTAAAGTATTTTCCAGTTCAAAATAAATACTATGAAAGATGACATATTCAAAAATAATATGAGAGTCTAGAAATCTTTTACTTTAATTTGAATTTCAGTCCGTTTTCTAGAGCACACATTGTGTCAGGATGATTATAAGGGAATCCATTCTAACAGAGATTGAGTTTGGTGAATTAAAAGCTTTAAACCTAATAAGCAAATTTACCCAAAGTGGGACTTAAAACAATAAAGCATTGTCATAAGTGCTGATGACACAAAGACAAAAGTTAAATTGTTCCTAATCTCAAGATTCTATATTCTAAGGGAGGAATGATGTAGAAATAGATAAACTTCTCTCTCCAAGGTCACCAATGATCATTCATTCAAAAACCATTGAGTAAACAACTAGAATGTTTTAAGCTCTAAGGATAAAAATAGAAAAAGGAAATTTCCTGCCCCAACAAAGCTTGCATTTCACTGGGGAAAAGTTACGTATAGGAAGATACAAAATACATACCAGGTAAAACACAGAAATTTATGGATAGGAGGATCCTGGCAACTGAGGGGATAACTATGGTTCTACAAGGTGGTTTCAAAAAAAGAATGCTCATTAGGCATGAGAGACAACTTTTTAAAAACTTGGTAATGGGAAATAGAATGTGTACAGAGGAAACAGCACGGAAGCCAATTTGGCTGAAACAGCACTGAACAACATAAAAGAGTATGAAATGTTTAGAAAGATAGGATGTGGTCAGACTATGAAGAGCTTTAAAAGTCCAACAGAGAAGAAAGAGGGATCCTTCGGAGTTTTCTGGTGTGTGTGTGTGTGTGTGTGTGTGTGTGTGTGTGTGTGTGTGTGTGTGTGAGTGCATGTGCATGTTGGGGGCAGGAGAGTAGAATAGTAAGACAGATCAAAACTGTACTTTAGTATATAAATTTGGCAGCTACATGGAGGATAGGTGTAGAAGGGGAGAGATTGCAATCAGATAGTTATATTATGATGCTGTCTGAGATAGTCCAAGTGATAAGGGATGAGGGCTTGAATTATGTAGATGACTATATAGTGTAAAAAGGGAGAGGAAGGGCGTGTAAGAGATTCTGTGTAAGAAAATTGAAAAGACCTGGCAACAAGAATAACACGAGAGGGATTAGTATAAAGTCATTCTGAAGATGAGAATGTGTGGGACTGCAAGGATGAGGATGTCCCAATCAGAAATAAGCAATTTAGGAAGAAGGGAAGATGGAGAGGGAAATCTATTGACTTTATATTGCATATGTTGAACTTAAGCTTGCTCTACATAATGATCTCTTTAAAATTCCTCATCTTTAGTCATCTTCTCTGCAGTTTTTGATGCTATTAAATTTCTCCATCTTTTGGAATACACTCTTTTCCCTTTCATTTTCTATTAGAGACTTGTTCTTGATTTTAACTCCAATACCAAACCTCCTTCAGCATAATTCATCTCCTGAAATCTTATCATCATGCAGAAATGACTCAACTTTGATAATCAACATCTTTTTAGTACCCCTAGTTACTTGTCCCTTTTGATAAGAGGGTTTCAGGGTGGAACAATCCTTTTCTCAAAATCTTTCTCAAAACCTCTGGATTTTATCTCTTTATTTTCCTTCAGTGTTTCTGCTTAAATTCAATTGCATCAACATTACGCCTCCACGTTGGATACCCTCTGATCTGTCCTCTCAATTAAGCTTTGTTCATTGAAGGCAAAGATTATTTTTATTTTTCTTATCTATATCCCCAGCATTCAGCACATTGGTGGGATGTAATAGGTACTTGATAAATGTTTAGTGGTTATTGGATGTTGAGTTTTCATGATACTGCTCTCTTTTGAGTCTTCTTTTGCCTCTCTAACCACTCTTCAGTCTTCTTGGTAGGATCTTCTTCCATGGCCTACACTCTGCGCATGGGTGCCCTCCTGTCCTGCCTAGATCCTCCTCCTCCTCCTCTTTCTTTCTTTCTTTCTTTCTCTCTCTCTCTCTTTCTTTCTTTCTTTCCTTCTTTCCTTCCTTCCTTCTTTCTTTCTTTCTTTCTTTCTTTCTTTCTTTCTTTCTTTCTTTCTTTCTTTCTTTCTTTCTTTCCTCTCTCTGTCTCTTTCCCTGTCTCTCTGTCTGTCTGTCTCTCTCTGTCTCTGTCTCTCTCTATCTCTCTCTCTTTTTCCTCTCTCTCACCACCTCATCTCTGAACCCCCCCCAACATACCTCTGGATTAAACTACACCAAATTCATATAAATGCTCAAGCTCAAGTTCCATAGTTCCACTTTTCTGCTGGCTATCTCGACCTGGATCACCCCTCTATATCCCTTTCCTTCCTTATAAATTTAAACAAATATTAAAATAAATACACAATAAGAAAAGAAAAAAGAAATATATTATAAACTTAAATATTGAAGCAAATACAAATTAAGGAAAAAATGCCATGTTCACAGCAGAATGTAAGAGAGGATTCAAAATACCTAGAAATAAATTTCCATTTCAAGAAAGACTATATAATACATACTAGACATCATGATGAGAGTTGTCCACCTTCTTGTCATTTTTTTTGTTTCTGCTGTGAAACTTTTACTTTGTTCTTTTCCCCCTCCCCCCAATGGCTACAATTAAGTACAAATACATTTATATGCAGATATAGACACAAATATACACACATATATGTGTACATACATATACATACATACATATGTATATATACACATAGACATACTTTCCCTAACAAGTTCTACTCCTCTTCTTTGTTTTTTTTTTGAGTATCTCTTATTTTTTCCCTCCTAACTCCTTTACTTTACTTCAACCAGCTACCTTGCCCTCCCATTACTTGACTTACCCCACACCTCCAAGTATCCCTCCCTTATCTTCCCATTCCCATAATTCTAAACACACTTTTTATACCCCTCTTTGATGCATTCTCTCACCCTCCCCTCTAAAGATACCTCTCTTATCCTTCCATCCCCATTGATCTAAACACCCTTCCATAACTCTCCTTAAATCTATTCCCTCACTTTTCCCTCACCTTTCCTTCTAAAGATCCCTCCCTTATCCTACTCCCCTCCTTTCCCCTTAGCATCTTATTTCTTTGATAGTAGAAGACTTTTACACTCTTCTACATATATATATATATATATACATATATGTGTATATAAGTATATACATATATATATATATATATATTTCCCTCTTGAACCCATTCCCAATGAATGTAGATTTCCAAAACTAACAGCTTTTCTCCCCCATCTAATTTCTCTGTTAGTTTTTCTTCTGTCACCTCATTTGTATAAAATAATTATTCTTTTTAGCTGCTCCTAAACAATTTTGCTTTTGAAGATCATATTCTACTCAGGTGTACCCCAATCTTTCTTATAAACTACTCAATTACTAATAACAATCTTAGACATACATTTTACATTTCCTCATATGAAAGGTAAATAGCCTGTCTTTATTGAAACTCTTGTAATGAGATTTTTATATATACCTTATATTTCTCTTTGATCTTATATGTTTAATCTTCTTTTGTTAAAGTTTGTTTACTTTTATTTAACAAAATTTTGAAAGTTTTTCAATTCAATAAATGCCATTTCTTTTTCTTTCAGGATTATGCTTAGCTTTGATGGCTATGATATTTTTAGCTACACATCCACTTCTTTTGCTCTTTAATATATGGTGTCCCAAGTGTGGTCTTTTAGTATCACTGCTACTAGATCTTGTGTGATTTTAATTGTGGCACCACCATATTTTTTTTCTTTTGTTCATAATATTTTATCTTTGAGCTGGGGGTTTCAGAATTCAATTATAATATTTCTGTGGGTATTCTTCATAGGATTTCAGGTGGGGATCAGTGGATATTTTTTCCTATTTTTCTAATGATTCAGGACAATTTTCTTTAATCATTTCTTGTATTATTGTATGAAAATTTTTTCATCATAACTTTCAGGTAATCTAATAATTCTTATTTTCTCTTTTTGATATGTTCTCCAGATCAGTTGTTTTTCTTATGTTTCATATTATCATCCATTTTTTCCTTCTTTATATTTTGTTTTATTATTCCTTGGTTTCTTATAACTTCACTGGCTTTCCCTTGTCCAATTCTTATTTTCAAGAAGTTGTTTTCTTCCTAAAGTTTCTCGATCTCCTTTTCTAGTTGGTTGACTTTTTTTTCATAATCTTCTTGATTTTCTTAGATTAATCATTTCTTTTAGTTTTTCCTCAATCTCTCCCATTTGAGTTTTAGTTTTTTTAAAGTTCTTCTATTAATTATTTTTGGACAGGTGACTATTTGATGTTACTCTCTAGAGTAGACAAAGAGTGTCTTTGCTTCAGTATCATTCTGTGAAGGTGAAATCTGATCTTCTCTATTCCCATAATGACTCTCTATGGTTGAATTCTTTCTCTGTTGCCTGTGCATTTTTTTAAAAAAGTAGTAGCTTAATTTTTGTGATCACTTCTAGTCCTGGGGTATGGAGGATGGTGCCTCTGGCCTCAAATCCTCCTTCAGTTCTTTCCTCTGGGTGAACTGAAGCCAAGAACTCTAGCCTCGTACATGCCTACAGTTATCAGTGTCCCTACCCCACTGCTTCTGAATTCACTGGGTATGTGCTGGTTCCTTTTCTCCCTTGACCTCTGCAGCATAACTGCAACTGACACTCCTTGTCATCAGAAGTTCTTTTGATCTCCCTTGGCTCAGATGTCCAACTCCCCTCACTGTTCTGCATCTATGGAACAGGACCAGTCATCCAACCCAACTAATCCCACCTAACTTTTTTTTAAATGGACTTAGACTAGTCTTTAGGTGTTTATTCATTATAAGGACCTGTAAAGTCAACATGGCAACATACCTGAGAATTAACTGCTGCTGTGAATGATTTCAACGGTCTAATCGAATAGTATAATGAACTCTCTGTTTATTCAGTAACAAACTAAACATTGTTCAGTAAAGTAAAACATAACATTCATAGCAACATCCTTAAGTAAAACATATTATATATATGTATGTGTGGGTGTGGGTGTGTGTATGAGTGTATGTGGGTGTATGTATGTATATAATGACAGCAACATCCTTAATCAATACCAAGTATGCAAGTAAAGTGCTTTTTCAAAATACCATACCATCTACCCCTAGGTCAAAGTAAGAACAATCTTCTTAATCAATATCAAGTGTCTAAGTAAAGTCCTCTTTCATCTTAACTTGAGGTTGACTTCCAAATCCCACAGCTCTTCCTCTGTGGACTGACCATTCCCAGCTCTTGCCTGGGGTCACAGATAGGAAGTTCTCTACTCTTGCTCCTTGTCCCAGCTCATGAAGATTGTTCCACTCCAAACTCTTCCTGCTTCTGACTGATAGCAGGCTCCAAGGGCCACTGCCTGCAGCTTCTGTTTCTAGGAAAACAAAGATTAATAGGACCATAAAAATATTTATACACATTACTGGAACCATCATCTCAATTCACTCATAAAGACCAACAGACAGGGCTTCTGTCTGAGAAATCAACACAGACCCCCTAGCCAGCCCAAGGTCACTTTTCTCTCAGCTCTGCTTTTGACTGCTCTCTCTACTATACATATATATATATATATATATATATATATATATATATATTATATATTATATATGTATGTATATATGTATATGTACATATATGTATGTATATATGTATGTATATATGTGTATGTATATATATACAGATATAGATATACAGATATAGATATATATACATATAAGTGTGTGTGTATGTGCTATTTCTAATCAGAGACTCTTGAGTGACTCAATCAAAGGCAAAATCAACCAAAAGTACTTGATTGGCTAAAACTCAAACAGCAAAAGATTGTACTTTGCTTGCCATTACAGGACTGATCCTTGTCCTGTGGTTTTTCTTCAGATCTTCTCTGATTTTCTCAAGAGGACCACTGTTCTGCTCCTACTCATTTATTTTTTTCCACTCTATGTTGACCCTGAGGTGCTATTAGTATATCTCATTTCTGGGGGACATCTAGAGAACTTGGAATTTTCTGACCTACTGTACACTCTTTCCAGAATCTTCTCCATTTCCTTTATATCTTAAACTCAATGTTTGAAATGATACTTAATATCTATTGCCCCAAACTCACCTCTCTTCCTTACAACTTATGATCACTTCACAAGCTTAGTTATGAAACAATAGTTCATAGTTTTGGTTTAACTCTTGATTCCTCTTTATTTCCTTTACATATCTAGTCAAATGCCAAATCTTCTTGTTTCTATGTTAACAAACATCTCTCCTGTATGTTCACTTTTCTTCTTTCACTTATTCATTAATAAAATATATGCATTATACATTTATATATGAGTTCAGGATTTAATCACCTTTTCCATGAACTATTAGAATTACCTCTTTAATTGGCATTCCTCCCTCCTTCCCTTCAATCCATCCTTCACACAGCTGCCAAAGCAATTTTCCTTAAGCACATCTGACCATTACAGCTTCTACTCCATAAACTTTAGTGACTTTTTATTGCCTCTATGTTAAAATACAACATCTCTTGTTTCACATCTAAAGCCGTCCACATTCTGACTTTAGTCTACCTTTCAAACTGATTACTTTCCTCAAGTACTCTACACACTAGAAAAATTGATTTGCTAATGATATTCCAACTTTTACCTCCATTTGTGCCAACATGATGTTCCCTATACCTGGGAAGCTCTGCCTACTCACCTCTACCTCTTATAATGCCCAGCTCCATTCAAGATTCAACTGAAGAGTCACTTCCTTCAAAAGATCTACCTTGATAGTTAGTGACCCCTCCTCCAAATGACTTTGCCATTATTTTCCATATATATTGAATTTACTTATTTATGTTTCTGTTATTACCCAAAAGAATGTAAGCTCTTTGTGGTTCGGGATTATGTGGTCAGTACCTATCAGTACCAAAAACATAAAACCTTTAATATGTACCAGGAACTGGAATAAAGACCATGTATAAACACTATGTGTATAAAGTCAAAAATGATATAATTTTTGATCTCAAGGAGTTTGCATTCTAAAGGGGAGCACTAGCTGTTGGGGAAAACAAGAAAGGCCTCTTGTAGGATATTGTCCTTGAGCTCAATAAATATTTTATCCTGGCCTAACAATTTTCCTGCCTCTTTACTAGCAAACAGAAATATAGATGGCTAAGTAGTTTCAATTCAAGGTTGCAAATTCAATCTTGTATTAGTGAAAGAAAAATATAATTAGTAAAGCAAGCCTTCTTTGGAGAAAACAAAAACACAATGATATATTACAACATCTAAAAGTCATTTCTGACTAATTTCTTTTCAAAATCCATTTCAAGAGTAAAATACTGAAGTAACTTAAATATTCAAGTATGGTTATTGGAAAGAAAGGACTGACTAACCAGAACCCAGTTCATGAAATGATGATAAAATGTTGAAATTGAGTGATGCTACATATTATAAAATCATTCTTCATCATTGTCACCATTTCCTGGCATTAATGGTTTTCTCTCTAATCTGCTAATTGGTTTCTACCAACTGGCCAGTATTAAATTCTCATAATTGGAGGAAACAGCACTTATCAAAGGACAAAGGATTCAGCCCAAAGCTCAGCACGACCTAAAAAGTTCTAACTCGTCAAAACATTTTACTGGGTTATGAAAATAAAATGTTTGTGTAAGAGGGGGGTGGGGAGGGATTGTCTCTTGATAAAATTCAAATTGGAAAGAAATGCCCAGAAAGATGAAGGACATTATGATAAGTGACCTGTATAGAAGACATTAAAATCTGATTTCCCTCTGACAAATAGCTTGGCACACTCCTGTTTGTTTCTTCCAGAAATGGAATGCTGATATATGACTCCAGATGTACCTGGCCTTTTTCGTAAATGAAGCATAGTATCATGGGCTTAATGTATAATACCCTGGGGTTCAAAGACTGCTCCAAGCATGATGGTGGGTTTCAACATATTGACCCTCTAAAGCCTGACCCTTTTCTTTTTTCCAGGTGGCTTGGGATGGGAGGAAGCAAAATCATTCTCTTACAGAATTATAAATCTTCTCTTTGTTCCTTGACATGAGGAATAGGCCCAGTAATCTTGAGCTTGAGATGTCTAGTAGGTAGTTGGTAATATGAGACTGAAGCTAAGTACAGAGACTGGGGCTATGCTATTAGTTATATGGAGTTAAAAGTCATCTGCATAATATTATAGTTATAACCATGAAACCTAGTAAGAGAGAGAGACAGAGACAGAGAGGTAAAGAGAGACAGAGAGAGACAGAGACAGAGAGTGACAGAGAAAGAAAGAGACAGAGATAGAGAGAGATAGAAACAGAGAGACATAGGCAGAGATGGTTGGTTGGTGGTTGTTGTCCTTCATTTTTGAAGAGGACCAAAATGACATCACCATGATAAAGTGAAGGAAGTTTCAATGTGTCTGACTGTGACTGAACAGACCATATGAGCTTGGAATGCTCTACCATAGATTGGGCACAGATAATTCATGTGAACATTTGGGGTGGATACTCCAAATTTTCCCATCCTAGATTTCCTTTGTGCTGTTTTAATTCTGCTTTGCTCAAAGAGCACAGCACCCTTTCTGAAATGTGATACCATGCTGAGTGTCTCGCATGTCACACAATCAAATCCAAAGTTCTTGAGGGAGGCCTTGACAGTATCCTTGTATCACTTCTTCTGACCACCATGTGACCACCTGCCCCAAGCAAGTTCTCTGTGAAATAGTCTTTTTGGCAAGCTTACATTTTGCATTCAAACAACATGGCCAGCCCATTGGAGCTGCACTCTCTGAAGCATAGTTTGAATGCTTGGCAGTTCAGTTCAAGCAAGGACTTCAATGTCTGCTACCTTATCCTCCCAGGTGATCTTCAGAATCTTACTAAGACAGTTTAAATGGAAGTGATTCAGTTTCCTGGCATGGTGCTTGTAGACTCTCCATGTTTCACAGACATACAACAATGAAGTCAGCACAATTTTTGTTAGTCATTCTAATACTTCTTCTATCCCAAGCTTTCTTCAGCACCTCTCAAACACTGAACTAGCTATGGAAATGCATGCATCAACCACATTGCAATGTGTACATCCATGGAAAGTGCACTACCAAGGTAAGTGAACTTATCCACAGCATTAAAAGCTTCGCCATTTGTTGTAACCTACAGTTCCACGTATGGATGTCTTGATGGTGGCTAATGGAGCACCTGTGTTTTCTTGGTGTTAATTCTCATGCCAAAATTAGCACAGAAAGCAGAGAACTGATCCATACATTGTTGTATCTCAACTTCAGAGGCTGTATTGAGTGTACAATCATCTGAAAACAGAAATCATGCGCCATCATTCCCTCCACTTTGGTTTTGGCTTTGTAGCCTTTTCAAATTGAAGAACTTACCATCAGTATGATAGTTGACCTTGATGCCATGTTCATTCTCATTGAAAGCCTTTGACAACCTGGCTGAAAAACCATGGTAAAAAGGATGGGAGCAAGCACATAAACTTGTTTCACTCCATTAGTGACTGGGAAGGCACGAGAGTATTGTCCACTATCCAAAACCCTGCAAACATGCCATCATAAAATTGACATAAAATACTGAGGAACTTTTCTGAACAACCAAATTTTGACATAATTTTCCATAAGCCCTCATGACTAACAGTGTTAAAGACCTTGGTTAGATCTACAAACATTGTGTACAGACCTCTGTTCTGCTTCTGGCATTTCTCCTGGAGTTGCCAGGCAGCAAACACCTTATCAACCATTCCTCAGCCCTTTCTGAAGCAGAAGCCATACCCCAGTAAACTATTTTGGCAGATGGGCCAAACCAGGTTGAAGGTAACCAAAGGGTCTCAAACCCATTAGTATGCTAGGGGGGTGGTCTGCCTCAAGCATGTGAAGACTTCCCCTGGTGGAATAGGGAGATGAGAACAATTTTCTCCAGTGGCATGAAGGCAGCTGAAGCAGGCAATGTGGAGTGCTTAGTGCTTGGTTAGACACCAAAGACAACAAGTTTATCCACTGCATTCTGAGCCTTCACCAGTCATCTTGATTCTGTCCTGCCACTGGACTATGATGACTGGAAGAGAGAGTGAGGCTGACGACTTTGTGCAGCTCTATCTCACTTCAATCCAATTTACACAGGAATCAAAAGACAAGGGAATGGATTGTCCTGCAACAATCACTGGGGGTCTCTCTCTTAGTCATTGCTGGCAATATTCTTGCTAGAGTGCTCCCTAATAGGCTAATCCTTCACCTGGAAGATGGTCATCTACCAGAAAGCCAGTGTGACTTCAGAAAGGGTCGAGGAACAGTTAGAGATAGAGAAAGATAGAAAGACAAAGAACAGAGACAGAGATACAGAGATGGAGATACATTGTATTCTTTGTTGTTGTTCATCCGTAGTACTCAGTGAAGACCAATGACACCAGGAGGGTGATGGCTTGACTTACCAGTGAATTAGATTTAAGTGAGGCTAGGCTGTGTAAAGATATCCGCCTCATTTTCTCTTCCTGGTGATGGCAACAGCCCTAGAAGCAGTGGGAGACCATTACCTTTTTTAAGCTAAAATTATTACCAGGTCTCAGTGTGTCTGAGGCAACGTCCATTCAATATTTAAAGGCTGGGTAAGAATTGAGGCAAAAGATGGTCTAGTTTGCCTTCATAAAAGAATCAGTCTGGGAGGGGAAGACCCTCAAGGTTTCTTCATAGACAGAGGGACAGAAACAGAGACAAAGGGACAGAAATAGACAGAGATAAGGAGACAGAAAGACAGAAACAGATGTACAGAAACAGATGGAGACACACACACAGAGAAAGAATCAGACATTAAAAAAAATTTATGATAGAAAATATTTCTCCAGTTAGTTTAATAAAGTTGGTTAGAAACAGAGCTATTGATTAATGGCAGAGAATATGCATTTCAATTGATTAATGAAGAAATATCTGCTAATAACTCTTAATTACTCAGAACCTTGGAAGGAAATTGATATAATAACAACTCAAAGAGCAAGTAAAAATGAGTGATCATCCATGATTCTGCTGTGTTTAGGCAGCAGCTTCTAAACTAGAGGCTCCTAGCATTTATTTATTTATTTTTGTTTTTTTTTCTATGTGTACAATTGACAGTCTAGAGAAGTCTGGAAATGCCTTCTTAGAATTACATTTTTAAATTATTGGGGGGGGATGGTAAATTTCAATTAGAGATTAGTGAAATAAAGATGTATTTTTCCCATTAAAATTCACAGGCCCCTTGATATCTATGGGCTTTCTTCTTGGGCATCCATGGACTCCAGGTTAAGAATCCTTGCTCTAAATATTATTACAGTTAAGTGAACTTAAATTAAGTTAAATAAGGGACTTCAAAATACTCTAATCCTCACTTCACTTATATGAAGCTTATTGTTGTACATTCTTGTACATAAAATTTGTTGACTGAGACCTGAAACTTCTGAGATTAAGTAAACATTATATCAAGTAAACATAATATCACCTTATTCACTTAAATCAGCACAACCTGTCTTCATGAACCTCTCTGGAGCACTTTCCCTTCCACCTTTACTTTTGTGGGCATCCATGGAACTTATGGGGTGGGAGGCATATATGGAATCAAGAATATATACTGCCAATATTGAGAATTGAGAAAGGAGAAAGGATAGATTTTTTAAAATAGATTTTTATTGTTCTCTTGGGTTTTTATATTGCCAAAATTTCTCCCGAGTTCTAGATTCCATGTCCTCATTTGTCCTGAGTGAATATCTATGATTAAGCAATCACATTTAGAAGGGATCTATAAATTGTTGGTGAGTAGTTTTCTCTTATTTTCAAAACATTTTTTTTTCCTTTTTTATTCAAAAAAACAATTAAGAAAGATACTTAACATAGCCTACTAAGAATTAGCTAAATAATGTAAATGATAGACTAGATAGCGCAACTGATGTTGATGCTTACATGTTAATAAAATAATAGAAGATTCCAGCAGTTCTTGAAAATTTTCTATGCAGATTTATGGGAAAATATGAATAAGATTTCCATAGGGTCAAAATCCAATTCCATTAAACATCTGTTAAGGGGCTATTTTATTAAAACTTTGTACTAGACACTGGTGATCAAAAGGCAAAAATCAAACTTTACCTTCCTTCAAGCAACTGCATTCTACTGGATCTGATCACTGCTTTTTAGCTTCTTTCTATGTGTTGTCTTGCCCCATTAGTTTATGAGCTCCTTGAGGACATGAATTGTTTTTTGATTTTTTTTATCCCCTTGCCTGGCACATAGTATGTTCATCCTTCATCAGCGAAAAAGACTACACCATCAGAGAAATAATGACATGACTTGCACTTGACTTTGTTTTGAGTGAAAGAGAGCTGGGCTGGTCACCAGTCTCACTTCTCCTTCTGAGCCATCTGAATCAGTCACCAGATATTAACCACAATGACTGGAGATGATCCAGGATGAGGCAATTGGGGCTAAGTGACTTGCCCAAGGTCACACAGTTAGTGAGTGTCAAGTGTCTGAAGTAAGATTTGAACTCAGGTCCTCCTGATTCTTGCACTGGTGCTCTATCCACTGCACCATCTAGCTGCCCTGGAAACATACAAAATAACACAAATTAATTGAGAGAGAGAGAGAGAGAGAGAGAGAGAGAGAGAGAGCGAGCACTATTAATGATTAAATTCTCATCTGAAGAGCTGGAGAAGGGTTTTCATCTGTAATGAATGTAGGTTTACCACTATAATAAATTCATAGATGTTTTTAAAATATGAAAGTAAGTAGATGATGCTGTAAAAATGTTTTTTGAGCCTAGTAAAGAACCTTTCTCTGAGAATTCCAAAGCACAACCTGTTGCTTCTTCACCTATGTCTAGAGAAAAGTATTTGCGCCCATATGAATAGAACTGTTACTTGTGGAAAAGTAGACACGTGCTTCATTATCTCTTCTTTTGCTCCTACTCAATAACCATGGCTTCAATTCATATTTTGTAATTCTTTTTCAGAAGACTTCTCAAAGCATATTCTAAACCATATCCCATCTGAAAATGAAAAGAACTGCCCATATGAAAGTCTTGGAAAATAGTGCATTAATATCATATTAGACACAATAGATATTTCCTTTTATGAGATAAAATAAGGTTTAAGAAAGGACAATAAATTATCTAATCTGATTTTAATATACAACTTCTGCCCCAATTAGTTTGAATATTGGTATTGAGGTCAGTATCATATTACTCTATTATTTACTTAGAGGTGTGTATGAGGTAGATGGGTGTGTGTATGTGGTACATGTGTTTGAGATTGTGTGTGTGTGCGCGTGTGCATGCACGTGTGTATAAATATTCAGGATGCAGTCACACCTCCCCCTTAAACTCTAAAACATAAATTCTGGCCTTGTGTCTTATTGATACTGACTCACACCTTTGCTATGTCTGATTTTTTCTCCAGGAAAGGGCAAATCAGAGCAGGAATATAAGATATGACTAGCTGACATGCTGTGCAAACCCTTAAAAACTTTAAAACTAAAACTAACTTGTTTTTCTGTTATTTCTCTACTATTGAGCATAAGTGATCTCTTTGTTATTCTAATAGAAAAATGAAGCTGTCATCCATCCATAAAACCAGCAAGGAAGACTCTCATGACTTCCCCTGTTTTCATGCTGTTTAAGCTAAAGTCTGAGGAACAATGTTCATTTGGAAAACTCTTGCCTGACTCATCAATTTTAATGTTAAAATTGTAGATGAGGTTCAAGATTTTGGAGAGAAGGTATGAGAAATTGGTAAAGAAAAATGGGAAACTAACAATTCTGTAGTCAATGAGCAATTTCACAGGTTTAGTGGAAGTTCCAAAAGAAGATGCTCTAGGATAACTAGCAAGATGCTAGTTATGTAGTTATACCTAGCAAAAGACATAAATTTGTAAAGTCAAAAAAGGACTGGTTAAGCAACAAATACTTTTGATTGATAAAGAACTTTGGGGGAAGTGAGATAGAGAGGTCAGAAGAAAAAATACCAGCTACTTGAGGGAGTAGAGTGGGGAAAAGGAATTTATTTAACACTCCTATTACCTTTGGCCATTTTAAAATAGTTATTCATTTAGAGGGTCAGTTTGCAAATCAGCTTTTCAAATAGAACAAATTAAGAAAATGATAGGCTGAGAAGTGATTATATATTGAATGTTAGCACAGGGTTCTCATCAGCAGGGCTCTGATGAGATTTTTTTGAAAAGAAGGGAATCAAGAAGTCATTTCCTCGCTGGTAAAATGTAGTCAAGCAGGTAAACAACTAGGGTTCTGGTGTTTGGATCCAATCCTGTTGCATAGTCAATTTTTTTTAAGGCCCATCATTTTTTCTTTTGTTCATGCACCATTACCACAGCTTGAACTGCTATTTCATAATTTCTCCTAATAAAACTCCTTAAAACACATTATAATGTTGTAGATTTAAAATGAAGGAAACTGACTGCATGAAAAATTAGAAAATATACTATTGACACCCCATGTTGAGGCACTATGGTTTTATGTTTACAAAATGCATTACTTCTTTTTAGAAAGACAAGAAAAACAATTAAAAAAAATAAATTTTAAATATATAGCTCCTACCCAAATCACTTTTAGCATTAAGAGTAAGATAACATTACAATATTCCCTTAGTTTCTAATATACTTAGGTCAAAATCACACATCATACTGAAGTTCTGAAACATAAATTCAGGTCTTATTTCCAGTTGACCACCAAAGTACATTCATCCTTTATCTTTTATTAAAGCTTCATTGTGTGTGGAACACTGGGCTAGGTGCAGAGGGGTTGGGGGAGGAAGATGGTATTTATGTAAAATATATACATACCCTACTCTCATGGAGCTAAGAATTTAAAATAACCAGAGATAACTACAATGCATAAGAGTTAGATGGTTTGGCAAATGGAGCATTAGACCTGGAGACAGAGAGATGAGTTTAAATTGGGTCTCAGACACTAAGTAGCTATGTACCCTTGGAAAAGTCACCTAAACTTTGTCTATTTCAGTATCCTCATCTGTAAAATTAGAGCAATGATAGTACCCACTTCCCCAGGGTTGTGGTGAGCAAAATGAGAAAATATTTGTAAAAACACTTTGCAAATCTTAGCACACTATACAAATGCTGCTGTTGCTGATGCAGATGTAAAAATGCTTTAGAAAGCTAAAACTGGAAAAGAACTTAAATCTCTCTCTCTCTCTCTCTCTCTCTCTCTCTCTCTCTCTCTCTCTCTCTCTCTTTCTCTCTCTCTCTATCTATCTATCTTTATCTATGCCCTATCTGTTTCTACCTCTCTATCTCTATTTATCTATCTTTCTATCCATCTATTTATCCATCTATCTATAAATATCACTGAAATGTGCACATTTTCAACTTTGAAACCATTACTCATCATGTACTCTAAGGAGCTCAATGATAAAGGGAAAGGTTCCCATATATAATAATAAAGACATTGTTTTTGGTAGTCAAGAACTAGAAGGAGTCTTACTAGGGCGATGACTGAATAAATCGTGACATATGACTATAGTGCAATATTATTGTGTTGTAAGAAATGAGACAAAAATCTAGAAAAATTTAAGAAGACTTATGTGAACCAATGGAGAACAAAGGAGAACAAGAAGAAAATGATCCAAATGATGAAGAGGAGGAAAAATAAACAACACTGAAAGAACTTAAGACTCTGAACAATACAGTGTATATTCATCAAGTAAAAAGGGAGAAAGAGGAGATTCTATGTGTAGGGAATGAGATGAGCATAAACCCTTAAAGGATGCAATGGTATATATTTTGGAGGAAGAGAGAAAAATCACCACTGCTAGAAAGTAGAGTATATACAGGATTACCATATGAGATAAAGTTTGAGATTCATTATACTCAAATCATTCCTACATATTTGGTGAACAAAAGTCTGCTTTCCATTTCTTCACTTACATATACTGGAGAAACAAACCTGTTTGAGCAACCCTAATGCAATTATTCCAATCTTAAATCTTCATGAACCATCCAAAAATTGAGTCTTTTTATTATTTTCATTCAGCAAAGCCATAGGTTGTTACTTTGCCAAATAAGCATCAAAAGTGGAAATTACTTCCAATAATTCACATAATGTCTATGTCTGAAATGCTGACTAAATATCCCTGAGGGACTTGCACTTCCTATAGAAATATATTCATTCAAATGAATCTGATGTAGTTAAGAGAGCGAAGAAAGGGAAGCCAGAAAAAATGCTGCCTCAGACATTGCTTCCCTTAGGTCTCTAACCTTAGCTCTGTTTAAATTTTACCCTTATTACCTTCTTCTAATCTTCTGGATATTCTTTCTTTCTTCATGATTAGGTGAGCTGGTTCAGTGTTTCTTGCTACCCCCTTTCTCTACTGTGATCATCAGACTTCAATAAGTCTTGATCCTTCAAAATCTGGACCTGGTCTGCCTATCTAATCTCATCTTATCCATCCCCTGTTCCTATACTATTGTACTGGCTACTCTTTATTTCTCATTTTTGTCTTGTCTCCTTGTCTCCTTAACTTTATTCTTGGCATCTATGGATTCACTTATCCCCCCCCACTTTTTTGGCAATCTTTCCTTCTGTCAAAGTCTACTTCATGTGTTTAAGAAGGTTCCTATTTTGAAAAGTCAATGTTCATAATGTATTCATGAATGGGTATAGAGTGCTACATGTGTCTCATTTTCAATGGGTTGGTTAGTTTTGCTGAATTTTTTCTTCTTCACTGTAAGGATAGCCTGAAGAGGTTGAAGGGGGATACAGTAGGAGATGGAGGTTCTGAAACAAGAGATATCAGTAAAAATATATTTTAAAAATATCATTCTAGCTTGTTTCTTCATGATATCCTAGCTTCTTAGTTCAATTTAAAAATATTCATTAGGTACCTATTATGTATTTAGGATTGTCTCTACCTAAACTGAGGTGACAAAAACAGAATGCATGCCAGTTTCAGTAATTTTCTAGTAGACCCAGCATGGTATAGCAAAAATAGTGCTGAATTTGGGTTAGGGGACTAGAGTTTGAATCCAGAGCCTCAGCAACTGAGCTATGACCAAAATTAGATCATTTCCATTTTCAGAACCTGTTGCCTCATCTGTAAAATGGGGTGAAAAATTTTGTATTTTTTCTCCTGAGGCAGATACAAACTTTAGTTATATCTGAAAGTCTTTATTCACTAAATTTCTTTTTGTCACAGTCATTTTATATGTATTTTAAAAGATAATACAAATTTACAGGACTAGTTTTTATAGAAAATTAATAAAACCTGAAAAGTTGCTTCCTGTGATATTTATATAAAATATAGCACATGTTGAGGTGAATGAGTGGGTTTAATATTGTCAAAATACATTTTTGATGAACAAAATACTAAGAACAGAATAGAAAAAACTAAGATCCATTTCCCAACTGATAAATGGTCAAAGGACATAAACAACCGGTTTTCAGAAAAAGAAATCAAAACTATAGTCATGAAAAAAAAATCTAAATCATAATTGATTAGAGAAATGCAAGTTAAAGTAACTGAGATATCACTTCACACCTATCAAAAATGACAAATGTTGGAGGGGAGTTAGTGGAGTAGTGAGCTGATCCATCTATTATGGAGAGTAATTTGGAATGATGCTCAAGGACAATGCAGCTGTGCATGCCCTTTAGTCCAGCAATGCTGCTACTGGGTCTGTATACCACAGAGAACAAAGGGAAAAGAGAGAGACCCATAAGTACAAGGATACCTGAAATAGCATTTTGTGATGGAAATCAGTTGGAAATTGAGGGGATGCTCATCAATTGGAAAAGGGCTAAACAAATTGTATCATGTGGTTGTGGGGAAGTACTGTTGTACTGTGAGAAGTGATGGTGGTTTTAGAGGCACGTAATGGGACCAGTGTGGGCTGATACAGAGGTAGGAAGAACCAAGAGATTGTTGTGCACAATGACAGCAAAGTTGTGAACATGAGCTGTGAAGGATCTGGCTACTCTGCTCTGGGACTGAGATTGATGATTGAGGGATGCTATCCACCTTCAGAGAGAAAACTGACAAACTCTAAATGCAAACTGAAGTGTGGTTTTCTCACCATTTTTCTTACTTTTTAGAAAAATGGGGCTAATATAGAAATATATTTTGCATGATTTCACATGTATAGTTGACATGTTGGCTTCTTAGTGGGTGGAGGAGGGATGGGAGAGAATTTGAAACTTAAGGTTTGAAAAGGATGTTGAAATCAAATGAGATTTTTTTTTAAAAAAGACTTACCTTTAAAGAAGGTGTATAGCCAATTTCTGCATAATTTAAAAATCTTACTCTCATTCATTTCTCTTTAGAAGAATATTTTGTTTTAATCAGTCAAGAAGGACTTTCTTACCCTCCTACTCTAACCCACCTTCCTCCACTCACAATTTCAAATAAAATTTTAAAAAATTACGAACATAGAACAACTTTCCACACTGGCCATGTCCAAAACAGTATTTATTTCAGTCTTCATTCTGACTCCCTCACTTTGTCATCAAAAACAGCCAGTATATTTCATTATTAGTTCTCTGAAATCCTGTTTGGTTATATGCTAATACAGAATCAGCATAATAATATTGCAATATGTTTAGATACTATAATTGTTTTGTCCAGCTTTCCATCTGTGAGTATCCCCTCAGATTCCGATTCTTTCCCACCTCAAAAAGAGTGATTAGTATTTTTGTATGAGCTTCATTAGAGTTTGTTTTACTTAGGACTAACACATCCTTTTACCCACCCTCTAATTTCTCTTCTCCTCTCCAAACTTCCTCCTATTTTCTATTGGAATGGAAATGTATTTCTGTGTGTGTGTGTGTGTGTGTGTGTGTGTGTGTGTGTGTGTGTTTTCTTTTGATCAATTCAAATGAGAGTGGAATTGAAGTGTAAGCCACTCCCCCTCCACACCCTTTGGCTGTCTACTTGTATATTCTGATTATGTGAGATAATTTTCCCTATCCTTCCTTCCACTCCACCCCTCCCCGGCACCCTACAATGTATTTCTCCTTCCCTCCCTTTCAATTCTTTTTTTTTTTAATTTTTATTTTATTTATTTATAAATGTTCTACAATCACTTCCTTAAAATTAAGATTTTATACCCCCACACCTTCCCCCCCTACCCCCCTCCCTCCCCATGACAGCATACAATTCTGTATAGGTTCGACATATACTTTCCTATTGAGCATATTTTCACTATAGTATGTAGTCACACTGACATAAGTGGAAGAAATCATATAACAAATCAAAACATAATACACTAAAACCCACAGACACACAAACATGATCTGCTACATTCTGCGAATGACTTCCATATTTCTTTCTCTGAGTGTGGAAGGCATTTTGCCTTAGAAAATTGACATTGGGATTTTTTTTTTCAGTAAGTTCTTGTGTTATTACA
>CM053773.1:120415046-120480562 GCA_028658325.1 Potorous gilbertii
CACTGACATAAGTGGAAGAAATCATATAACAAATCAAAACATAATACACTAAAACCCACAGACACACAAACATGATCTGCTACATTCTGCGAATGACTTCCATATTTCTTTCTCTGAGTGTGGAAGGCATTTTGCCTTAGAAAATTGACATTGGGATTTTTTTTTTCAGTAAGTTCTTGTGTTATTACAAAGTTCCAAGAGCCATTCCCAGGCCTTATCTAATTAGACTTCCTATCTGTGAGTAGATCCAGCTATCTAAATGGGGACCCAGATAGCTGGGTAAATCAGGTCCTCCTCTCCTTTCTGTCTCCCCACCTCTTTCCTTCTCTCCAAAGGAAGGTAAATTTGGATGGCCAGAGGATGCTCAGTTAACTTGGGATTTACTGGCTAAATTTCTTTCTTCCTTTCCTTTCCTTTCCTTTCCTTTCCTTTCCTTTCCTTTCCTTTCCTTTCCTTTCCTTTCCTTTCCTTTCCTTTCCTTTCCTTTCCTCCCCTCCTCTGTTTCCTTTCCTTTTTCCTCTTTCTTTTTTTCTCTTCTCTCCTCTCCTCTTTTCTCTTCTTTTCTTTCCTTTCCCAAAACCTTAACCCTACTGCGCTCTGAAGTCCATAGGTTGGACAACCCTGGGCCCCTTCCAAAGCTCCACTTAAGGGCTGTTTTCTGGACCCTCATGGCTTAAGAGTGATTATCAATAGTAACTGTTGTTGTTTCCTTCTCAGTTTGATTTAGTTATTTTTCATTGACTCATTAAAGGGGCCATCCTTTGACTACTTCTTAAATAGGCTTATTCAATGAATGAGTGTTACTTTGTTTTTATCATCTATGTTACTATACAGAGCAAAGAAAAATTAAGGAATGTAGAGGTCAGAAGAGAATCATAAAGATTGTTGAGAACTAAAGAAATAATGCCTATGAAGAAAAGATGAGCAATTAAAAAATATTTGTGATGAGGATTTGAATATATGTAAGTATTCCTTAAGCGTATAAATAGGCCAGTGTATTCCCACTGTACCACATTTCCTTTGACAAATATTTATATATTATCATTTGGTGTTTACTGCAAAGTCCCTCCCCTGCTACCTTTTTTTCTTGAGCAGAACTGTGATTTCCTTGGTGTAAGGACCTCCCAGTATGGATACCCTATATATTGTGGAATATTGGCAATTGATACATTTAGGCAATCCACAATCTTAGATGGTATCCTGGAGTTTCACAAAAGTAGTTAACTTATCCGCAGTGAAATAACATTTTTAGTGACAAGACAAAGCAAAATTGTCTTTCTGAATGAAAGTCTGACATTTCAGTCAGTATAGCTCATGTCTCCTTCCCTTTCTTTGAGGATTGACCAACAGTGACTACACTGTTTTAAGAAGTAGTTACTATTCTTCTCTGTGATTTCCAATAAGATGAATAATTTGCATAGCAGGACAAGTTTCCTTGATTTTACTCAGAGTATAAGCCTTTTCATATAATCTCGTAGAATAGTACACTGTACTTAGCTCTTTATCGATTCTCCTGTGTCTGAAGTGAGGACTTGTCTAGCAAGCTGTGAAAGAGGAAAAGGAAAATAAAAAACTTTCCCTAGGTGAACTAAGATAACAGGAAGCTCAATTTTCCTATTTTAAAATGTCTTCTAAGGGAGAAAAAATGGTGGTTGGCAGAAAACTGTAGCTTTGCAAGGGTGAAAATCAATGGCATATATGAATTTGGAAACTGGGACACCATGAAGTATTCAAAATATTTTCTCAATCTTAATATAGTCAAGATTTCTTTAGCTGTGTAGTTATATACTATACTATCAATATTCTCTTTCTTATCCTATATTTTTAGTATGTATTTTTGTTACTTTGAGAATAGAAGATGTACTGTGTTTCAATTTCTCTTGACAACTTGAAAATCTTGAAAAACTGTAGGCACACTCAGTGAAGTTGATGGATAATTTGGATATCTAAGCAATTAGTATGGCATACTTCCTTGTATATCTGAAGGTACCCCTGTGCAGTGAAGGAGTTAATTTAGACATATTATTTGCTTTTAAGATTGGCGTACATTGTCTTTTTTCCTAGGGAAGTTGATTTTCAGTCACTCTAAAACTAACATGCATTATTTCTTTATTGTCTAGTGACTGGTTCTTGGCATTACATTGATTAGTTGATTAATTTGCATTGAGTACCCGTAAGTTTCTAAATGTTCTACAGAGCAACCTCCTGAATTATATCTTCAATCTTGTCTCATCTCTGGTTGCAGCATTTAATTCCAAGATCTATTCCTTCCTTTTCATTTCCACAGCCAAAATTCTGATGCTGGTCCTAATTTCATTCCCTGATGACATTGCATGTCTGTTGATTTCTTTTCGAGTTTTATTTTTCATCTTACTTCCAACCAATCAATTCAAAATGTTGTGGGCTTCTCTGTTCTCTGTATCTTGAAATATTTTATATTTATAAAAAGAAGGCTATTTCCCCTGCTACAGTGTCCTCTGGTTTGCAAACCATATATAATGCTTCTCTCTTCTATGCCTAAAAACCCACTTTAAAAAAAAATTCATAGCCTGTTTTTTCAGATCCTTAAATAACATGCTTGAAGTGATTTGGTGGTGTTCATGCTAGCAAATTAATGTTTTTTAGCAACTGCTTCTAAGACAATTATTTTTTGGGTGGATCAACATGACATAGTGGGTAGCATACTAGACTTGGAGGGAGGGAAAGTGGTTTCTAATCCTGTCTTTGACAATTACCAGTTTATAACTATTCCAATAAGTTGCTTAATCATTCTGGGTTTCAGTTTCTTCAACTGAAAACAGTGATGACAATATCTTTAGTACCTGTATGCTGCGATAATTGTCAAGTTCAAATAAAAAAATACATACATACATACACACATGTGTATTATGTATACATACATATCATACGTTGCAAACTATGCAGTGAAAAATAATCACTATTTATTTATATTATCATGATGACTTCACAGTTAATGATCATTTTATTATAGATCTTTTTCTTTTTGATACATTAATAACAGTCTATAGATAGTTATTAATTTTCTCATAATTTTAAATATACAATATACTATTATGTGGTGGGTCATCAACAGGACCCTCTCTGTCCGAATTTTTCCTCACAGTTAAGTACAAATCTTTGAACTTTATTTTATGGTGAATTCTTGAATGTTCCATTAATTTGTTCTTAAAGAGAAGTTATGTTACATAACTTATTTTGCTTTCAGAAAAACAAATAAAACAAGGTTGCTCAGGAGTCTGAATGTTGCATAAATTTTTAGTCATGGTCACTGTATATTTGTTATCACTTAACTGTTTTTCTTTGTTATGATAGAAAGTTCTATTCCTTGAGAAAAGAAGTATTTACAGAAATTACTGTGGTGTTAAAACAATACCCATTAGTAAACCATATTTGTTTTAAATAGGAAGTGGAGACACTGGATAGCAAATAGAACACTTACCTTTGGATTTTTATGTTTACAATTTTGAGAAAATGTTATCTTATGTTTTACTTTTTATATTAATATAATATGCATTAAAAACAAAAGAAAGAAGGCATAGAATCTCAGAAGAGAGTTCCTCTGAGGATACATCTTGTTTCTTGCATTACCTCATTCTTCCCTGAAGTAGTATTTCCAATATGTGCAACATGATATGTATGGGGCATGTTTCCAGAAACCATGAAGTAAACATTCTGATGTTCCTTGTAGCATCAGAATGCATCTGTGTTGGCTTGGAACCACCTGCTCTACCACTGGGCTCCCTCAGAATATGAAAAATTCAGATGAGAATGTCCCTATAATTAGTAGTCTATTGTTCGTTAATATACATCCCAGCTCTGCATAGTGTAATTTGTGGGATTACGTGATGTGACTCAGGGGACATCTCATCATTGAGAACAAATAAAGAAACCTGATTTCTACCTGAGCAAGCATTCCAGAGGATTCCAGGAAGCAGCAAGGGATCTTCTAAGGAAGACTTGGAAGTTTAAGCCAAGGAGATCAACACATTGAAACTGTAGTATATCCCCAATGTATCAAAATTTTACAAATTAAATCAACAGTCCATTTTCTTTTATTTTTTTAAATAAAAGAATTTTACTATTTTTAATGGAATCCAGATTATATTCTCCTGTCTTCCTGAGGATCTTATTCTTTGAGTATTTCAAGGTAGGGTATAAGAACCATTCTAAACTCTTTATGAAGTTGTGCCCAATCATTTTTGAATAGAAATACTCATGTCACCCTACCTCCCCCAATCCTAATCATATGCTCCTAGGATAAGGCATAGTGCTTGGAAAAGAGCAATGGATTTAGATTGAAAACCTGAACTCTTCCACTAATTCTTAGCAGCCTCAGTTTCCTCCTTAGAGTTTTAGATGAGATCATGTCTAGGTGGTATAGTAGATAAAGCACTAGATCCAGAATCTCAAAGGCCTGAGTTCAGAACTCTCAGATGTTTACTATCTGTAATGCTGGACAAGTTGCTTAATTTATCTGCCCAAGTTTTCTAGATATAAAGGTCAAATAGAAACAGGGGCCACTAAATCATAATAAGAATCCCTTTGGGCCTCATATTGACTTAGAAAACAGCATAATATTATCTATATTCTACTGTATTTTTATTTATTTTGTTAAACATTTACTAATTATGTTTTAGGCTGGTTTAGATCACCCTAGGGATTATTGCTGCTAGATTATTTATTGATTATTTATAATATAAATTATTATACAGATTATTGATATATTTGCCAACTTTGCCTTAAATGATATAAAACACATTTCCAACTAAAAATATTCCAAACAGAAATTCCTATCTCTACCCCTCCCTCAAAACCCCACCGTTTTCTAAATTTCTTTGTTACTTTCCATGATACCATAATCTTCCTGCCACCCATATTTGCAAACTTAGTGTCATTATTGATTCTGTCATTCTCTCCATATATTCAATAAGTTGTCAGATAATGTCATTTATATCTCCACAAGATATCTCATGTACATAATCTACTTCCTATGCCCATATTCATCACCCTAGTTCAGTTCTTTATTATATTTGACTTGGACGATTACCATACTCCCTTTCTATCCTTCTACCCCATTCTACATCCCAATTCATACACTAAAAGAGTGATTTTGTAATAGTGAAGTCTGACCTTAGCATGCCACTATGAAGAAACTGTAGTGGTTCCCTCTTAAATCTGAGATAAAATATAAACTCTTTAGTTTGGTGTTTAATGCTTTAAACAACTTCTCCCTTTCCTAAGAGTATAGGTTTCTTATACTCTGCAACTGTACACATATTCAGTAATTCAACCACATTGGTCTACTTGAAAAACAGACTGTCTCCTACCCCCTAGAGCTCAAGGGCACTAGCTGATGGAAGTTCATGGTATCTAACCACCTCCAGACTCACTAGGATGAATTCCAGACGTTTTCCAGTCATGGCAGATGCATACCCTCACACCCAATACTATCCCTCTGATTTCTACCTTGATAAAAGGATTTGTTCTGTAAAACTTGGATTCAGTCAAAAGGCTGAACCCAAGGGCATAAAGGACCACATACAGCCTCCAGGTCTCCACTGCTGTACTCAGAACAAACTCCTTCCCTATTCACCACTTTCCAATGTGTGTTGTTATCTCCCACCCCCCACATTGAAACATAAACTCCATCAGAACCATCTTTCTTTATGTATTTGTATATTAGCATAATGCCTAGCATGTAAGAAATACTTAACTATTTCATTCATTTATTCATTCATTCTATATATGTATCTTAGTTCCCTCATACCTGAATTTCATTTCTTTCTCTTTTGCTTTTTGGATTTCCTGATTTCCTTCAAAATTCAGCTCAAGTATCAACTTTTACATGAAGCTTTGCCCTGTTTCCCCAGATCCTAGTGCTCTCCTTTCCAAAACTGCCTCATATCCATTTTTTATATTTTTGTATATATTTGTTTGACAATTAGAAATGTTGTTGGGTCCAAGGAGTTGGGGTTCTATATCCTTTGTTCTATTTATCAAGGGGCATTCCTTAATTCTGAACCCAATTTTTTAACCCTTTTTAATTCTTTACACTTCAATCCAAGAATCTAAGGGGAAATTACTTAAAGTTTAGCTCATAGCTAGAATATCCCCAAAAGAGGGGAGCAGAAAGGTACCTAGAACATATTCTAAAATGAATTAAACAACTATTTATTTAATTTACCTAAAAGAAATTTTTAACAAAAAATAATCACAAGAACAAATTGTCAGCAGACTTATATAACAATCTATAATAACTTTTACCTACTCATTCTCTTTGAAACTTCAGGCTTACAGGCAAAGCAGTTTGTGAGACTATTAAGTTGATGTGGTTTATTTTGCCCTGACTCTTGTACTGTTTAAACAATCCATTCCAAGTCTAAATCTCCTAGAGATACAGTTCAGTAGCTGAGCTCCTCCCTCTTTATCAGGAGTCATCCTCTCTAATGAACAAACTCCTTTGACAACAAGCAACTCTGACCAAAAGCTGCAGGATCTCCAGATCTTTCAAACTCATTAGAGTGCCTCCAAGTTTGCATATATCTATTTTAGGATTGCTATCCAATCAACTGCAATCAGAAAAAGAAACTCAAAGCAGAAAAATTAATCAATGCCAGGCTCAAGCTCTCTAACCTAAGCTTCAATTCTGGGTGTCACATGAACCATAGCTACCACATTTTGGGAATAGATGAAAAGGTACCATTCATTCAGTTAATCCAATCCTCCATGAAGAAACTCAAAGACCCCTGCCATATTGGGTGAATAGAAAGGGAGAAACCAAAGGTAGGCTACTTCTTTTTAAAGATTCATTGAGTTAGTGACCTCCCTCCTTGGTATGAAATAACAGGATTGCTTTATCATTCCAAAGCACTCAGATTCTTCCATGTTGAACTATTTTCCAGAGAGTGGGCAGGGTAAAGATAGGGGGGGCATCTCTTTCCATGCAGTTAAACCAGGCAGGGAAGCAGATGCAAGGTGGAATGATCGAAGAGTCCAGTTCCTGACCTCAATAAGGAAAGGAACAAGAAAGAGCTTAGTACTCCTCCCTCCAGCCCTACAAACAGAGGAGGAAGGAGGCCAATGGAGGTGAAATCAATTTATAGTATGGTGGTTGAGTTTAGAAGTTGTTGGCTTGTCCTAGAAATGATATCTTGTTCCTTGGAATTGAAAATAGGCAGAGCAGAGATGCAAAATGGAGTCATCCCAAAAGGATGACTGCTCAAGGTTAAAAGAAGTAGTTCTCATTTTAAAATCATAGCAAGCCTTTATTAGTATACCTTTACTAGTAGACAAAATTGACTCAAAGCAATGAATTATTCACACCATAAATTTGGGGCACATGTCAATATCCCAAGGGATATGAATACATAGAAATATGACACATAGAAAACTAACTTGGTTCGAACAACTCGCACATCGAATTGCAGGGCATCAATATCATTGTCTTTTTCATGGTTTCCTCATGGTCCCCTGGGCCTATTTACTTTAGCTCAACTCCCAAAGGCAAGACTAATTCTCTTGACTCTGCTGGTTTCTCTCTTTGGCTCATTTACTCTGTTCCCTGCTGTGTTCAGTGTCTCCTATTGGGCAATTAACCACATTGCAAGTTGTCATGGAAAATAGAGAAGAGAGAAAAGCAAAATCCTTCCTCTGATCTCAAGCTGTAAGGAATAATTCCCTTCTAAGACCTGGAATCTTCTTAATAAATGTCTCACTTTTCTCCAGCTGGAGCTCCCATTCAACAGTTTTCTTCTGACTTAGCTAGTCCCTAAAAAAGTGTTTTTTTAAAATTTTTCATTATTTTAAAACAAAACTATTATTTATTTTAACATTTTTCTTTTTAATTAATTTTTTATTTATTTTGTTAAATATTTCCAAATTATACATAAAAGATTTTAACTTTTTAAAAAAAATTTGAATTCCAAATTCTCTATTTCCTTCCCACTCCAACACTCTCCTTTTGAAAGCAATTTGATATCTATTACACATGTGAAGTAATGCATAACATATTTACGTATTAGTCATATGACAAAAAAGGTAAGAAACGTAAGAAAAGTGAAAAATTATACTTTGATTTGTACTCAGAGTTTATTGGTTCTTTCTCTGAAGGTAGATAGCATTTTTTCATCATGAGTTCTTTAGAATTGTCTTGGACCATTGTATTGATCAGAACAGTTAACTCTTCCACGACTGATTAACATTACAATATTGCTCTTACTATGTATAATATTCTCCTGATTCTGTTCATTTCACTTTGCGTCAGATCATATAGATCTTCCCATGGTTTTCTGAAACGATCCCCATCTTCATTTCTTCACACAGTAGTACTCTATCACAATCATATACCACATCTTGTTCAGCCATTCCCAATCAATGGATATCTTATCGGTATACTAATCTTTACCAACACTGCACAGATGAAGAAAATGAGATTGATAAATATAATACTATTATTTATACCTAGTAAATGTCAGATTCATTTGTCTGAGTCCAACTCCAGTGTTCTTCCAGTGCTTCCTTTCTTCATGGGGAGTCTAATTTACTCTAGATGGAGAGCTGAATTATGAAGTAAGACATGACAACCCATAGACCATGTTTCATGGCTCTAATCCAGTTCTTTATGTAGAGCTTGAAAATGAACATGAAGCATTAAGAGAAATGGAAAAAAGTAATGAGCTATAATCTAAATAAGGACAACAATATATTATATAGATGGCTAACATCTATTGATTGGATCTATTTTCTGCTGTAGGTCACAAGTGTATCATTGCACCATTATCTAGTATTTCCTGGAATGAAGAGGAATCATTGGGCTCAATCAATTCACTCAATACCTTGCATTATATGTTCCCAGAGCTAAAGCTGTTGTGGAACTTTCATTCTTTACTGAAGATCTTCCTATTTTTTTCTATCCTAAGCCTCATTAGTTTTCTTCCACTGAACATGGCAATTTTCAGCTAATGTTCTCCCTAGTTCATTCTCCATCTTTCAATATCTGATTTATACTTGTTTCATCTCTTACAGGTTTTAATGTTATAGGATCATAGATTTAAAAATGGAAAGGTCTGAGAGGCCATTTAATCCAACCTCCTCATTTTACAAAAAAAAAGAAGAAAGAAACTGAGGTAGGGGAGTCCTTAACTGATTTTACTAAGGACACGTATTTAGTAACTGACAGGGGTGAGATTTGGACCAGGGTCCTCTGAATGCAAGTCCAGGGTCCTTTTCATTGTGTGATGCTGCCTATCCTAAGCATTTTACATGTATGTTTTGAATATGTCTCATCTTTCTTTTTTTGCAATATCTTCTGCCACAATCTGTCTCCCAAGTAGCTTTCAACTACTTTTGCTTAACATATAGTTTTTAATATTCTTGAAAGGTATGGTCTAATAATTCCAACCAAAGACTTTAAAGCTTAAAAAAATACTTTGCTTATGGCAACCCCATGAAGTAAGTAATGCAAGTACTATTACCTCGGTTTTAAAGATAAAGATACTGAGGGTCTGAAAAGTTAAATGACATAAAAGGTCACAGAGTAAATAAGTGATATAATTGAACTATATACACAGCATATTTTTTCATCCTTTCCAGCTACTTCCAAAGTTTTTTCCAACATGTGTTATTTCTTTTTCTTTCATTTTTTGTTTAATAAACAATGATATTTTATTAGCCTATATTTCTTTCACTTTCCTATTAAAACCCATGGCTGTGTCTCAGGGTTTCCTCTCATTGGTGGTCTTTAAGAGGAGGCGAGATGACTGCTCTTATATTATGGATCTCGTGTATGAGTTGAACTGGAAAGTCACCAAGGTCTCTTCTACTTCTCAAATTCTGTGATTCTGACTTTTAAAATTGTTTTCCACTATTGTAATATCTGTCAATTGCATGATATTTTATGATTTGCAGTACATTTTACATGTGTCACTTCTTTAGACCAATCCAACATCTCTAAGCCTCATTTTTTGTGAGTTCTTTAAGATTCCTTCAAGCTCTGATATTATAACCATCTGTTATCTTACGATCCTAATGCTTTTAAAAATTTTTGTCTTTTCTGAACTTGGCAACTCATTGATAACTTAATCCTATGTGACATACTGAGATGATAGATGACTTGGCCAGGCTTACATAAAAGTAAGACCTGAAACCAGGTCTTCCTGATTCAGATGCTGTCTTTCTTCCTTATACAGCACTATACATCATTTATGGTGTGTAACCCTTTACTTTGTATACTTTTTTTTAAACCTGTACTAGGACTATTCTAGAGGCTAGATAGATAGCCCTAAGGTTGAGTGCCCTTTTTGAGGTGGGAGAGTCAGAATTTTCAGACAAAGGAAAAGCTCAGTTATCTTCCCAGAGATGGTTGAAATGAAGAAAGAAACAGGTAGTTTGCCAGTCATAGTAATAACGACAGTAGTTTCATACATGTACATATAGTGGATCAGACATATTTAGGTGTACAGGCACACCCTGGGGCAGCAATTACAAAGACTTATCACCCAAGGGGAAGGGAAAATTGAGTGGTAATGCTATCTCTAAACATGCCTGACCCACATCCATACCTGTGAGTATTATAACCAATTCATATTTAGATAGGGCTTTATAGTTATATATTTTCATATCAATGTATGAGATGCTCACAACCAATGTATACTTAAGATAGATTGTTTTATTAAGAAATTATGCATTGTGTTAATATTTTGTATAATGTTTTATACCCACATTCTTATATTATCAAAGCAAGCTTCCAAAATTCCACTACAGAAGTAAATAAGAGTCACTTCTAATCTGGGCCAGACTTATTCAATAAACTAGGAGTTTAAAACACACACACACACACACACACACACACACACACAACTAACTAATTTCAATGTTCAGTTCAAATGCTCTAAAGTCTTCACTGATACCCTGAACTAGAAGCAATCTTTCAAATGAAAAGTCCTTAAATTAGCTGATTCATAAATTAAAGTATTCTCTCTGTTCCCCAAAAAGCAGAACTTCATTCTTCTTAATAATGCCTAGGTAATAGAACTGAGGCAGGACACAGTGGACAGAGTACCAGGCCTGGAGTCAGGAAAACCTGAGTTCAAATCTGACCTCAGACACTTACTAGCTATGTGACCTTGGGAAAGTCACTTAACTTAGTTTGCCTTAGTTTCCTCATCTGTAAAAATGAGCTGGAGAAGGAAATGGCAAACCACTCCAATACCTTTGTCAAGAAAACTTCAAATGGGTTCATGAAGAGTTAAACACAACTGAAACGACCCAACAAAGTAATAGGAGTTCCAAATTTAGATCCAGGATGCCTAAGAGATAATTTATTCTAACTGTATGCTCTCACTTAATACATGAAAAAACTGAAAGCTTTGCATTTAAGTGACTTGTTCAATATCACTCAGCTAGTTTGTACCAATTTGAATGACTTCATGTAACATTTTTGTAATCACAAGGAAAAATAAATAGGAAATTAAGATCTAAGACAGAGAGAATAGTACTCTAACATCTCATACAGAAAACAGATTTTTTTATGGTTTATACTTTCATCCAGATAAAAGTGAAATGAAGATTATTTCACAGATAACACACAGGAGGCACTGGAGTTTTTGGTCTCCAGTCTCTAACAGGTCCACTCGATCTAGTCTGACAGGCAGACAGCTTCAGAGGAGTTAATAGCCAGCTTTATGTCTAGTCTTTAAGTCTAGTCTTCTCAAATGGTTGCTGGGAGAACCAACTCCTACAGCATTCCCTAATCATCCTTCTCACACGGGTCAGTGTGAAGATGGGGCAACTACCCCTGTGTCTAAATGGAGTCGATTGAAATAGACACCCTTGTGCACACCCCTAAATCCCCTCAAGCCTCAGTGGGTGCCAGTTGAGGCATGCACAGATTTCCTGTGGTTTTCTCCCATAGATTTCTCATGGTCTTTCCCCATCTCACTGACCAGTGCCTCTTGCTTTTATAGGGCAATTAGGCAAAGAAGGAATCTTGCCAACATTCAGCTCACAGGTTAACTTTAGCAGTATGGTCATTCTGCACAAGTGTAGTAAATATCAATTATGTCACTCTCATGTCTCATGGTACATCTTCAGTGGGACCAACTGTCACTATGATTCTAGGAACTACTATTTAGCATCCTTGAAACTATTCTGGGAGTTCTTATCTAACATCTGGAAAGTAGACATTCCCATGGCCATGAATACTGAGAAACTAACTCTAAGAAGGATAACAAAATCCCCCTCACATACCCTGATCATTTACTATTAGAACAATATCATAGAAGGCTAAAATTGGAAAGAAATGTAGAATTCCATTCTCTCATTTTATAATTTAAAAAAATAATAAATGACAAAAATGATTTGCCCAATACCACATTGTCAATTGACACCAGAACTAGGTCTCCAACCTCCTTTTTAGATTCTGAAGTTTATCAGGATATATGGTAGTCTCAAAACACATATAAAATTTCATCTGACTTGCTTGCAGCACAGTGGTATATTGCACATTTTATACTTCAATTAAAAATTTTAATTAAAAAAAACAGTAAGCATGCTTAACAGCTAAGATATTCATATTTTTCCAAATAAAGGGAGGCTTTAGTAAGATGTGATGAACTTGAATAGTAACAGCATGCTGATGAAAGAAAGAAATATATTTAAATGGAAATGATGTTGATATTATGCTAATAGACAATGTCAGCTATGAGCTTATGTCAGCCTTTGCAGGTTCCATCTTACAGTGCGGGTGAGCATTTCATTTCTTCTTCTCTGTGAGGCAGATATGCTATAGTTTTATTAAACAAAGGTAGCAAATAATAGAATCACAGCAAATTTAAAACAAGAAGATGATAGGTGACCCAGCATGTGTTTCTAGCTAGATCAAAGGGATTAGATATTTTAGTTTCATTTTTTTCCTTTTCTTTTAAAGTTTCTATCTATAAAGGATAATGCAGAATCATCTTAGTTTAGTGCCTTCCAATGAGGATATTAAGACATACCACTGAATCATGGGAATAATAAAATCTTGGGGTAGTAGAACTCAGGAAGAATAAGTGGAAAAGGAGTTTATTAACACAAGGCAGACATCCTTGGGCAGCAGGTCTTTATAGACAGGAACGAGGCTTTTTCATATAAGGGCAAAGGTGTCTTAATTGGATCACACAATCTGAGGAGGTTGAATAAGTGCCCCTCAGCTCCTCCTTAAGTATTTTCCACATTCCAAATGTGAATATGGGACATGTGGCATCTGTTGCCAAGTAAACATTATGAGGAGAAATAATTAGCATTAAGGATAAGTATTCAGGCATTGCCCTCTCCTGCAGGCTGGCAACAGGTAGCCAAAGTCAAAGTTAAAACATGTGGTTATGTCAGAATGACAATACATGACTGACTGATTTTACTCAATAGCAAGGGGTACTAAAGGCCTTCTGGTTCCACCTATGCTTGAATAAGAATCTCTTCATATCTAAGAGGTGGTTCTCTGTTTTTTTTTTTTACTTTTCCTTTATTCATTTTCATACTGACATATGAATTCCTAGTTTCACATAGGTATGAATGAAATTCAAATTAAGAAAATTAAAATTATCATTATATAAGTTTGGACTTCAAATAACTTTTTAAAAATATAATATTTTATTTTCCTCCAATTACAAGTGAAAACAATTTTAAACTTTTTTTTTAAAGTTTTGAGTTCTAAATTCTATTCCTCCCTTTCTCCCCATCTGCACTAACTGTAAGTAAACCAATATAGTTTATATATGTCCAATCATGTAATGGGTTTCCAAATATATTTAAAACTCTTCACAAGCTGACCCCTTCAAACCCTACCAATATTTTTATATCTTACTTCCCTCTGCATATTCTATCATCCAGCCACAGGGATGACTTGTTATTCCTTACACGGTGCTTGAGTGACCTTGCACAGTGCATGGGTACTGACTGTTACTCATGACTAGAATGCTTTCCCTCCTCATCTCCAACTCCTAAATTTTCTGGTTTCCAGTAAGTCTTAACTCAAACCTCTCCTTCTGTCAGAGATCTATAGCATATGCCACTCACACCCCTAGGATTTTCCCTCAAAGGAAGGGATTACATTCCATTTATATTGTATGCATCTTATATATGCACAGGTATTTACATGTTGTCTCCATCTTAAAATGTGAGCTCCTTGAGAAGAGGCATTTTATTTTTGCTTTTATCCATATGCCTATGCTTATCACATTGTCTGAAAAAATTATAAATAGTTACTAAATGCCTATTAACTGACTGCCTGGAAGGCATTTATAAAGCATTGAACACTAGAATGCATTCACTACAGAAAACAACTATGAGAAGTATATCTTTGTTGTTGTTGAGTCACAGCTGAGTCTTGGTGACCCCATCTGAGACTTTCCTGGCAAAGATACTGGAGTGGATCACCATTTCTTTCTCCAGCTTATTTTAAAGATGAGAAACTGAAGTAAACAGGGTAAAGTGACTTCCTGAGGGTAACACAGCTAGTGTCTCAGCCTGGATTTGCACTCAGGAAGAAGAATCTTCCTGACTCCAGGTCAGTAATTCTATCCACTGTGCCACCTAGCCACTCAGAGAAGTATAAATTGTTTTATTTATTCATTTTAAATTTACTTTATTTTCAATGCATGAAACAAAATAAGCATTTCCCTAACACAATACAATATAGAAAGATGACTACCCATGAAACTGCAAATTTGCTATGTACAACTTGCTATTTCCTCCAAGTATACAACAAAGTTATCATTTGTTTCTTTTTTTCTTTCTTTCTTCTCTCCCTCCTCCCTGACCCTAGCAATGGCTACCATTAGAAACAAATGAGTATCTATATCTATATATCTATATACACATATATGTATAAAATTATTCTATACAAACTTCTATTTATCAGTTCTTTCTCTGGATAAAAATAGCTTCTCTCTTCATATGTCCTTTATTTTTAACTTGTATATTTACACTAGTTAATATTAGTCACTCAAAGTCATTCTAAAACCGATATGACTATTACTGTGTATTAGTGTTCTCCTGGTTCTGCTTACTTTGCTGTCCATCATTTTATGCACGTCTTTCCATACCAATCGAAGATCATTGAGTTCATCATTTCAGCCAGTAGTAATAAGGAGGAACTGAAGCCTGGGGCAACAGTACCCACAACTTTGAGTTAAAACTTTATAATAGTAAAGTGCTAAAAGTTCTTACAATGAAAAAGAGAGTTTGCTATAGGAAAAAGAATCTGGTTCTTTAGATAGAATCATTCTTCTCCATTGGGGGAGGGTGAAAGATTTCTCTCATCTCCTCATCTTATTGACTATCATGCTTTGCAACAGATCCAATTGCCTTTATGTAATAGGGAATAAGCCCAACGAGTCAAATCACGAGACCAGAGGAGCTTTGTGAGTCGAGAGAGAGTCAGTTCTCTCAGTCAGCATTTGAGCTTTCAGTATGAACAGGCCCAGGTTACCCTTATTAGTAATCAAGTCAGCAGGGATGATGTGCCCAGGAGAAACAGTGTGAGAACATTATGTAAATTAAATTAAAAGGATATTAAGGTCCTACAGAGCTAATATCCTGACTTGTCTAGAACATGTGTGTTCCATAGATATGCACCTCTTTATTAGTGTACTTTGTACCTGTGTCTACTCTTCCAACTGGTAGTGGGAATACAATACAGGCTTTGTTACTCTCATCAATATAGGCCAGGGGTGGGGGACATGTGCTCTCAAGGCCTTTTGTGGCCTTCTAGGTCCTTGGGTGTGACCTTTTGACTGAGTTCTATTTTTACAGAACAAATCCTTTTATTAAGGTGACTTGTTCTGTAAGGTTTGGTTTTAGCGAAAGGGCTATACTTGAAGACCTAGAGGGCCACATATGCCCTTGAGGTTACAGGTTCCCCACCCCTGATATAGACATTTGCGTTGAGCTAACTGTGTCTTTTGATTGACTATGAAAGGTAAATTCATTAGTGGATATTGATGAGTTATAGTTTTAGGATTGTGGACTCCACATGGTAACTTGCACCTTGGGTAGTTCAATATCCATTCTACACCCTAGAGTTTAAGAGACCCATTTCTTTAGTACAAGTTGGGAGAGTACCTAGTCATAATGATACATACAATTCTCTTTTTTGTTCTCCTTTGATTATTGAAATCCATGTGTTTATTATGTTCAGAATAAAAAAGAAAATGTGAAAAAAATAAATGAGGGGTTCAGGGAAATAGTCTTCTTTAAAAGATCTACTTTTTATGTGCAGTCATTTAACCTAATGGTTAAAGCAAAGGTCAAAAATCAACACTAAATCATAAGAAATTATAACTATGTAAAAACATTGTATGTGATTATAGTAGCACTAACCCAAACCAGTTTCAATAAAGTTATCAACTTCAAAGGATGGCAAATGGAAGGAAAATAAAAACATTGACTGATCATCATAAATTCCTACAGAAGCTTAACTGATGTAATTTAGCTGTCATCCTGAGGAAGCAAAAAAAATATTCACAGTGATTGAATCTGCAAATATTTCATCACTTCGGCAAATAGAAAGATGTACCAGACAAACACATTGTTTTATATAATACAAATTCTCTTTTAAAAGAGATCACGAGGGAAAATAACAAGGGATTATGAACAATATTGCCTCACAAACATTGAAAATTTGCAGTTAGATTAGTGGTTACAGGTGTGGGAGTAGGTGCTATTTAAAAGATTTTTGGAATGACATAGATCTAGCTTACACTGGATAAGTGGATAAGGGTCAAATGTGATATGCATTGATGGAGACAGTGTAACTGCCCCCACACCAACCAATGAAATCACAAGTACATTGAACTACTTTGGAAACTAAAAGGTGAACTGAACGGTAAGGTTATTTGAAACCTCCTTATATCACACTCAACTAAAGGAAGAAAGAGGAGATTTATAGGATTGTTGATAAAGCAGGAACAATGTGGGGAAGTAAAGTAGAGGTAAATTTGGACTCAAAAATAAGGAAGACCATCTTAAAGAAAATTTAAAATAGTATCTGTTCCCTTTTAAGTAACAAGATCTCTGTCATGAAAAATATCTAGGATAAAGCTGAATGTTCACTTGCTCTGAAAATTGTGAAAGGGATAAATATATTTGGTAGAAATGTTCAATGATGAGATGCCTTTCAAAGGCCCTTGCAGAGGGAAGAAAATTCTCTAATTCTATGAATAAATGTAAACCATGAAGATGGGAAGTTAGTTTTTTAATACTCTGAAGAAATCATTTATGTATTCAAAATTCCTTTATTTACTCATTTTTTTGAACAGGCTAAATGTCTATTTGTAGAAAATTTATTGGTATATAGTCTAACATCGTCACTATATTTTTCTCAATCAGAAGCATGTTTTCTAGTCCGTTTGATGTACAAACATTAAACTTTCCCATAACATCTAATATTTGGCTTTCATCTATATTCAATTGGTCCTTTTATTAAATAGCTCTAACTCATAATTTTAGACACAAACTATTGCCTACATTTTTAAGGCACCAAAACATCTTTTTAGTTAATATTCAAACTTAATGTGACAGAAACATTTGAACAAAATATACTTTCTCTGTCTCTTTCTGTCTCTCTCTGTCTCTCTCTCACTCTCTCTGTCTTTTTCTCTCAGATAAATCTGGCTTTAAGATTTCATTGGAGGAAACCCCCTCTATCAATGCATATCGGTACATTATCTGCAACTTATCATCTGAGAAAGCTGGTCATAATACAGAAATGTTAAGGGACTTCTCAGGGTGATACAGATAGTATAAATCAGAGATGGAATTTGAATCCAAGTCTTCCTGACTTCAAAGTCAGAGCTTTCCCCACCAGGACACAAGTACGTGCAAAGAACACACACACACACACACACACACTCCTACATACACAAATGTTTCCTTATTCTACTATAAAATGAATATAAATTTGGAAAAATTGCTTTAGTGTGATATCACTGTGAGTCTAAGAATTGTCCACTTACCTGTATGAACTAAATAACATATACATGGGGCCATTTGAAACTGATAAAGTGATAAAAATCAGTAAAAAATTCTGTAGCAACTTTTACATTACAAAAGAAAATCATGATTGACAAAACTTTCACTTTTTCCAAACGTTTCATCCAGTGGAGCATGTATTTTAAAATTTCGTTACCCTCTCAATAAAAAGAAAAAGTGCCAGTCATTGCAAGGAAATAAGGATCTTTAGGATCTCAGATTCTGAAAGTTTCTGCTAGATAAGAAAGGCTGCATGACCCAATAACCAAAACCCTGCTATCTGAGGACCAGACTGACTAAATTCAGGAGATTTATCACCCAAGGAATAGCCTGTGGATATAATCCATATCTGCATGTATACTTATAGTAATTCCATAAATCTATATTTATATCTATATGTATAATGTAAATAAATTATATCTACATATATGTATATGTCATGTATATATTTATATAATTATATATATATATATAAATAGGTATAGATAGAAATTTAATGGAGATTCAGACAATTTATTCATTACCCCTTTGGTGATGACACCCTCTATATTAAGTATATAGAATCTGTGTGCATATTTGTCATAATAATCCATTAAAACTTGTTGCAAAGAATAAAGAGTTGCATTCTGCATCAATAGAAGACCTACAGGCCTGAATTCTGAATCCTGTAATACTAAAATAAAGGTAAGAAAAGCTAAGAATCTCAGCAGATGTATTGTTCTGCCTTGGAAGTAACAAGATGAAGTGTTTTAAGAGAATAATGTTTTCCACATTCAACAACCTCAAAAGATAAAATAGCCTTCAACTTCCTAAAAGTTTCTTTTTATTCTTAGTAATAATATGCACATATTGTAATGGTAATTTAAATGGGAAGATCTTTCCCATTCATTAATAGGCCCATGTGACCTGCCTGGGTCACATGGAAGCCTGAGTTACATGAATCTAAGTCACATTGAACAAGAAGGGGTGGAACAGGAAGAGGCAGAGCTAGGGCAGAGCTGAGAGGAAATTTGATCAGAGAGCAGTCAGAGCTAAGAATGATGCAGACAAGCAGGTGCTGGCTAGCATGAGTCAAGGATCTTGTTTGTGGTTTTGTGCCTGCTTGTGATTTGTTTAAAGGAGCTGGTTTAAAGAAGTCTAGCATGGTGAAGACTTGGGGGATAGTGTTGTCCTCTGCATTGTTATTGTGTATAGGTTTTTGTTACTATGATGGATTTGGCTTTCTGATGTCTGAATAAATGTTTCAATTCTGTATTCCATGTGCAGAGTCTGTTGATTTCACTATTCAGAATTGTGCCAAGATATTAATGGCAGCCATAGGTGCTATGAATATTGTGTTGATGCTATATATATATATATTTATATTTAATGACTGTATAATGAATGGTTATTTTATTTTGATAAATGAAAAATGAATTTGTTTATTCATTTATTAAAACCTTACTTGAACACACATACACATGCACAAACACAGACCTACATGTGTAACTATCTACAGCTTCATACCTGTATCACTTTTGTTGGGGTAATGAATTCAATGAGTTAGTAAACCACTGTTTAAAAAAAATAGTTCTTTTTGTTAGTCCTAAAATTTCCTTTTTAAAGCTTGCAGTAGATAGATAGATAGATACATACATACAAGATACAGATACAGATAGATACATACATAGATACATACAAACATACATACATACATGCACATATTGTGTGTGTGTATCTTGATAAATAAAGTCCATAATATCTCTTTCTATATCTTTCCTTCTTTGATAAATTTTGATCTTTACTCTTTTTGGCCTTTATCGTTTCTGATTAAAAAGTATTTTTTGTCATTTCCCTAAGCAGAAACTTATGCATTACCTTGATCAAGGGTATTAAGGATATAAGGGACTCACTTCATAGAGGAAAGAGTAAATGAATCTGATGGGAGATGGCTCAAGTCAAGGATTATTCATCAACATCATTCCAGAGATTTTGAAAGAAGTAGCTAGATATACTGCATTTCTCACTTGTACTTTTCATTTCTTTCTTTCTATTTTAAGCATTATTTAAGAGAAATAGAAATTGTTACATTTAGTAGGACAGCGACTACTAAATAGTATCTCTGAATAAACTTTGCAGTCAACATCATGCACATAGACTTCAACTACAGTAGAACCCAATTACAAAATTTAAAAAAATAATCTATTTTAAATTTTGCATCCTTATATGTAAGAAATAAATGCAGCAAAGTTTGTTTAAAAAACTTGTCTTTAAAGATTATTCATATTTTGTAGTATTGGTATTCAGAGAAAGGTCTGTGCTGTAGGAAGCTGACAAACTATTTCTCCTGAGAATAAGAAGGATTTAGTTTAAATAGTAGTGCAAATGATTTGGGTTATAGTTTAAAAAGCCATTTTTTTAAATTATGAGGTTTTGGAATAGATTTTTTGGGAGGTTATGAACCTGAGCACTTGCTGGGGAAACTGCAGAAATTTATTTTGTAAAAAATTATTGCAAAAAACATCTCCCATAAATTCTAAAGATAGTGGGGTCTTTTTGCTACTGTAATTTTTGCACTTGGTATTTGAACCATAATTCTGGCAATATTAGCAAATTGTTCAAATATTCATTTTTTCTTAAACTTTCAAAAGATGGCAATTTATTCTGTTCCTCCTTAAGAAGAAGGATGCATCTGCTGTCACAACAGTTTAGATAAGCAATGAGACAATTTATCCTTTTCTGTTACTATTGCCACAATTCTTACTTTACATATACATCCCAAAGAAAACAGTACTGAAATTCAAATAATCAAGTAGTATTTTACTCATAAACTTGGTGTCTCTGCTTCAATGAAGAGAATAGATAATTAACCCAAATATAAATCTTAGTATGTGTTGTAAAGAGAAAGAGTGGGAGACAATGAGAACACTATCAATGAAATAAAATTTCCAGTCCATATTGATATCTCTCTCCAACTTCTGCTAATACTTGAAGGAAATCTCTCTTCTGTTTATATGAGCATTGTTTATTAATAGATTATCAAGGATTATTTTATTATTATTATTTATTTTGCTAGTAACAACAGCAGCAGCAGCAGCAGCAACAGTAGCAAAAGCAGTGGTAGCATAATATTAATGAGATAAGATCTTCCCTGCCCATTAATAAGGCTCTCCTGGAGCCCATTGGGGGAAGGACTTGCTTGTAGGAAGGTTTCTACACTTTTTGGTAATAAGTTGATTAGGCACTAAGTCAGGAGGATTGTGATGCCTTCTGTCTCTGAGAAATACATATATACTTGGATTGGTATTTTGCTTTGGGAACTCACTTTTGAAAACCTTATGATTCTCTGGTTGAGACTGAGCAGCCATATGTTTAGACCTCCTTGACTGCTCAGATGTAAAGGCTCTCTTGATATGTAAAGTGTATAGCAATATTTCTTTGATTTCAGGCATTCAGAGCCCTGTCTCATGGTCTTTATGCTAATTTTCTGTTTGTATTTTCTTTGATGTTCAGGGTGCTGACTTTTCCATGGTCTAGTGAATGTAATTAAAAACGATTGTTGACCCCTTAAAAGTTGCTTTCTTTAAAGAAAGCATATCCAAGGACCTGTACTAACAGATCATCCTAGGTATGCTAGGGTGCTTGCTGTTACAAGTAGTAGTGGCAAGAGTTGTAGTAGTAATAGTGGTAGTCATGGAACACTGGTGGTAGTGGCAGAAGTAGCAGCAACAGCAGCAGCAGCAGCAGCAGTAGCAGTAGCAACAGAAGTAATAGTAGTAGTAGCAGCAGTAGTAGTAGTAATACTAGTAGTAGTAAAGTGGGTATTTTGGAGAACTGTTATTTCTTTGTAGGGAATTCTCCATATAGTAAAATCCTCACCTAAAATGATAAATGACTGCCTGTAATTTATAACCTTAAAATTTCTTGAAGATACTAAGAAGTCAAATAATTTTCCCTTGATTGCAAAGCTAATATGTGTCAGAGAAAAAAGCTTGAATTTAGATCTTCCTAACTCCAAATATATTTGCACATTCATGTACATATATGTGTGTACGTATATATATATATATATATATCATATACATACATACATATATGTGTATGTATATGTACATCTGTGTATGTATATATACATAATGTATATTACATGTGCTCATATGAAGTTTTATGTATTTAAGTATATGCATATTCACCTGAGGATAGCTAAATTGGACTTATAAATAAAATTAAATTCAAAATGTTTTTAAATACAGTAATATTTAAAACACCTATATCATATAAATGACTGAAAACTCAAATAAAAGTTCATATGTTATGTAATAATCTTACAGTCTCTTCAAATGCTTTGTCTTCATGGTTGGTTAAATCTTAATAAGCTAATGTGTCATGGAAAAAATAAACTGCATAGCAGATTTTTGAAAGTACAGTATCCTTTCAAGGACAAAACTTGACAATAATTATTATATCTTCTACTTCTATCATGTCATGATTCTGACTTGATTGCAAAGTTAATAATTCTGAACATTGAACAATTCTTTCAGCAAGCATAGTCTAAATAATGGAAAATGGAAATGTTAACAAATACGATTTCTAACAAAGCATGAGAAATGACTGCTGGGCTGAGGCATTTAGAAGTGTATTAAAATTTAGATTTGAATCACCAGAGAAATGATGTGCTAGAAAGGCAAAGCTGGCTCAGCCAATCGCCAAATGACTGGCTTTAAAGCCAATTTAATTTCCAGCAAACTTGGGACTATTGGATGTGTTTTTTTTCAACCTGTAAAGAAATTCATGAACACTCGTTTATGGGAGCAATCAATATTTATTGTTACAACCCTTTTTATTTTGTTTTTAAAACTTGCAAGGATTCATGATAATGAGATTTTAAGTAACTGCCTAAAGCAACACATTTGGTCATAAATAATAAATTACCTGGCAAAAAAGAACTGCATACTAACACACACACACACACACACACACTCACACTCACACTCACACATTCACAAACAAATGCACTCAATATCTGATTTACTTTTCCTTAACCTGCACAGTTATGTTAGGTTTTGGCATTATCACATATTTGCTGGTAAACTTCCAGTCTTGTGAGAATTTATTGAAAAACTTGATCTTTTCTAAGGGGAGAACTCTTGTTTTCCTAAGGCATACTTATGAAATATTTGTGATCAATTGCAAATTGCCAAATTGTAAGTTGCTAAATATTCAGCTAATCTTTAGGTACCAAAGATATCATCTCAGATTAATAAATCAATTGAAATTCTTTAGGCAGTACTATGTTATATTTCAACTGTTAAAAAATTTTACAATTTTATCTTGATGTGAACTGCAAAGTTCCAAAGTCACTCATTGCAGCAGTCTCCCAAATGGTCTTACTGTTTCTACATCTTCAAAAGAAGATGCAAGACTGAGAAAAACTTGTTTATAGCTCAGAGATGGTTCCATCTTCCATCAGTTCATATTTTAAATGAAAGACTTTTTACTCTTTTTTTCTGATAAGGTTAGAAAATATGCAAATATGTACGCACAAGACAAACACAGAGAAGGTGCAAGGTGACCTGAAAGAAAGAGGCATTAGTAGACAGAAGTCTGGAAAAGACCTTCTGTGGAAAGCAGGATTTAAGCTGTTCTTAAGGAAGCCACAGGTGCCATTAGGAAAGAGGGAGAGCACACCAGGCCCAGGGAGAGTCAGTGAAAAGGCAAAGTCTAAGGATAGACTACAGAGTCTTGGAGTATATCTAATTAGAGACTATGATATATGTAAGGGTAATAGTTACCATTTACAAAAAGCTTTAAGGTTTTCAAAGTGTTTTGCATAAATGATCTCATTTAATCCTAATAACAACCATGTGAGTTAGGTATTATTATTACTGAGAAAATTGAAACTGTACCCAGGTCACAGGTAACGAATATCTGAGGTGTAATGTAACCCAGCTTTTTACTCACTACTACAGTGCTGCTCTATTCATTACACTAGACTGCTCTGACTGAGTCTTAGGAGAAGCATGAGAAAGTAGAGTGTACAAAAGGAGAGGATGGTCAGTCTAGGATGTCATTCCTGATCCCTACTGATTTTAGTGCCTTCAGTCTTGCGATTATTTATATATCATTTACATACATATATATACACACACATATGTATATGCATGTATACACACATACAAACACACATAGCATGTGTGGCATATATATGTACATTTGTGTCTGTACACGCACACATGTATATGTTTGTGCGCATATCTATTGCACACATACAATATATACACACATACATACACATGTATAAATGCATTGTGTATATGTGTGCACATACACACACTTTTATTTGTTTGCATATTGTCTCCCTCACTGGCTTATGAGCTCTTTGAAATAAACTGTCTGCATCTCTCCATATCTTCATCCTTTAGCACAGTGTCCAGCACATGATACTCAATAGATGTTTATTGACTAGCTAACAGAAGGTCAAGAAAGATGACAGACAAAATGTTAATACAGTCCTCAATTAATAAAGAGATCACTGATAAATTTGAAGAGAGCTTTTTATTTAAGTGATAATGGCAGAAACTGGGCAAGAGAGAATTAGAAGAGAGGGAGAGGTAAATAAGTAGATTCAGAATAATTTAATGTAGGTGGTAAGTGATGATTCCTAAGATCACTGAAAGTGAGAAAGAAACTAGATAAAATGTATGAAGAAGGGACCCTAGATGGTGGAGTAAAAGGATGGACCTGTAGATGCTCTCCCCACATATCTCATAAAATACCTGTAAAAAACGACTCTAAGCAAATTCTAGAGCAACAGAAGGCACAAAACGAAAAAGTGAAAGTCATTTCCAGCCCAAGACAGCCTGAAAAGCTGACAGGAAAGGTCTATAACACCAGGCTCAGAGAGGAGTGCAGCCCAGCCTTGGCTGGGCTAGAGCTAGAGCAGGCTTCAGGGCATGGAATCACAGTTAGCAGCTGCAGTTCCCAGACTTGTCAACCCACAAAAGCGAATAACAGTTTCACACATCCGTGAGAAACTTCTTTCACTTGAGTGAGAAGAGAACACAGTCTGGCCTCAGTTCTGGCCCCAGGACAGCAGCAGCAGCGGTATCCACTTTTGCAGCCCTTTCCCTAAAGACATCAGGGGAATCAAGCAGCTGATCTGGGTCTCAGTACTGAGTGGCAATCCTAGCATAAGGAAGAGCACTGGAGTGGTGGAGCTGGTGGTGACTGTGGAGAGGCTATCTGACTCGCAGATCCTGGGCAAATAAGAATGCTGGTGGTTACTCATAGAACAGAGTGCAGACCAGGAGAGGAATAAACTCCTCTCCCTTGATTGTGCCAGCTTGGAGGAACTGAGAACTTACAGGTCCCTAGAGTATACCCTCCACTTGACAAAGGACTCAAAAGTCAAGTAATTATCTGTAAAAATGCCAAAAAGAAAAAAAGGGAAAAAATAAGACTACAGAAGTTTACTTTCTTGATGAAAAAGTATTTTCTTCCATCCTTTCAGGTGAGGAAGAACAAAGCATACCATCAGAGGAAGATATCAAAGTCAAGGCATCTAAAATTTCAAAAAAAATGTTCGATGGCCTCAGGCCCTGGAAGAGCTCAAAAAGATTTTGAAAATCAATTAAAGGAGGTGGAGGAAAAATTGGGAAGAGAAATCAGAGGGCTGCAAGAAAATCATGAAAAGAAAGTCAACAGCTTGCTAAAGGAGACTTCAAAAATTGCTGAAGAAATGACACCTTTAAAAATAGACTAACCCAAATGGCAAAAGAGATCCAAAAAGCCAATGAGGAGAAAAATGCTTTAAAACAGCAGACTTGGTCACATGGAAAAGGAGGTTCAAAAGCTCACTGAAAGAAATAATCTTTTAAAAATTAGAATGGAACAGATGGAAGCTAATGACTTTTTGAGAAACCAAGAAATTATGAAACAAAACCAAAAGAATGAAAAAATAGAAGACAATGTGAAATATCTTATTGGAAAAACAACTCAACTGGAAAATATACCCAGGAGAGATAATTTAAAATTTATTAGTCTACCTGAAAACCATGATCAGAGCATAGACATCATCTTCCAAGAAATTATCAAGAAAAACTGCCCTGATACTGTAGAACCAGATGGTAAAATAAAAATGGAAAAAATTTACCAATCACCTCCTGACAGAGATCCCAAAAGGAAATTCCTATGAATACTGTAGCTAATTCCAGAGTTCCTAGGTCAAGGAGAAACTATTGCAAGCAGCCAGAAAGAAACAACTCAAGTACTGTGGAAATACAATCAGGACAACACAGGATTTAGCAGCTTCTACACTAAGGGATCTAAGGGCTTGGAATATCATATTCCAGAGGTCAAAGGAACTAGGATTAAAACCAAGAATCACCTCCTCAGCAAAACTGAGTATAATACTTCAGGGTAAAAAAATGGAATTTCAATGAAATAGAGGACTTCCAAGCAGTCTGGTTGAAAAGACCAGAACTGAATAGAAAATTTGACTTTTAAATAGAACAATCAATAGAAACATGAAAAGGTAAACAAGAAAGATGAACCTTAAGGAACTCATTTAAATTGAACAGTTTATATTCCTACATGGGAAGATGTTATTTGTAACTCATGAAATGTTTTTGAGTATTAGAGTAGTTAGAGGGAATATATATATATATATATATATATATGTGTGTGTGTGTGTGTGTGTGTGTGTGTGTGTGTGTGTGTGTATTTTATATATATGTATGTATGTATGTATATACACACACATCACTATTATGGGAAGACCAATCAAGGAAGAGAATGGAATAAATGAAGGGTAGGATAGGACAGAGGGATATGTTGTTAGTCTTTTACAATCCAACTATTATGCAAGTGCTTTGCATTGTTGTACATGTATGACCTATATTGAATTGCTTGTTTTCTCAATGAGGGTGGGTAGAGAGGGAGGTAGAGAATATGGAACTCAAAGTTTTAAGAATGAATGTTAAAAATTGTTTCAGTATTTAACTGGAAATTAAGCTATACAGGCAATGGAGTATAAAAATATATTTGCCCTACATGAAAATAGAGGGGAAGGAGGATGGAAGAAATGTAGGTAATAGAAGGGAGGACAGACCAGAGGAATGAGTGAATGGGGTGAATGTCATACATGCTGTCCTACGGTAGGGTGTGGGGAGAGATGGGGAGAAATTTTTGAGTTCTAATTCTTGTTGAAGTGAATATTAAGAACTGAAAAACAAATAAATTATATATTTAAAACAAAAAAAAACAAAAAAGTATGAAAAGGCCTTGATACATTGGATTTACATTGATTCCCCTCCCCAATCAGTTTGTCTTCTTGAAATAACTAGATACTATCATCTCAATGTTTTTCATATCTAATAAGTTGTGATGCTTTGGAACTTGGAACACTTTTATCCATAGAAACAGAGTTAAGAATTGTGTGAAGGTTCTCAATTCAAGTTTACAGAAAGACCATTGAACCCATAATGGACCTAAGCCATGATCCTATTAGTATTGGCTTAAGTTCTGTGTCCTTAGGGCTCATATCCTTGTGGTACAGATATCAAAATAGAACAGGGGAGAACAAGGAAAAGGAGGAGGAGAAAAAGAAGCAAGTAAGTGAAGGAGTGGAAGGAAAGGTAGAGGAGGAAGAGTTAAAAGAAGAGCATGAAAGAGAGGTAAAGGAGAAAGGGGAAGAAGAAATAAAAGAAGGGGAGGAGGCCAAGGAGGAGAACATCAGTGAGAAGGGAGAACAGAAGGAAGAAATGTATCTGAAAAAGGAAAAAGAAGACAAAATGGAGGAGGAGATAAAAGTACAAGAGAAGCAAGAAGATAAAGAAGTAGATGATGAGAAAATGGAGGAGGAGGAAGAGGAAGAAGAAAAACACTTCCTCCCCCTTTTCCTGTGTGGAGGAACATTTTGAAATGGATGAAGTTTCTCTTGGGTGCCCTCATTTCTTTGTCTCCATGCCTCTATTCCACCTTTAAGGGTCCTATTCCAACAGTTTGTCATCATGTGGCAGCACACCTTCATTGGGTAAGTCTTCTCTACTACACAGAGTTCTGTATACATTCCCTGAACTGAAGTTCCCAGTCTCTCACTACATTTCAGCTACATAATAGGAGAGGAGTGAGGGCCATCCTAATGCATGAATTCCTCATAAATTGCCCCAGTGGTATTTTCATTTTGAGAAGAGAGGGTTTGTTAACCTAAATAAATATCTAATGTGTGTAATTGTTATTGGCAGGTTAAAGAACCGTCTCAGATGATATGATGAAGATATTTTTGGGATAAGAGGTGGAAAATACAGATGAGGTTTATTTCACCCAAGAATTGGCTCTTAGGAGCAGTATCTATTATGCTGAGCATATATTAACATCTTCTCCCTGTGTGTGCTTTCTTATCTCTGAGTTTTCATTACTGCTCTCTCTTGGTTTTCTTCATGTCCTTCCTCAGTCTCTGTGAGATCAAAAACTCTTTATAGATGGTTCTTTGATTATTTATCCACCCCTACCCTCTTTCTTGAGTGTCAGTCCTAAAGCACAGATTGCCCCTTGAGAATTTCCTACTAGATGTTTTGTAGCATCTCAAACTTTATATTTTCAACGTAGAATTCCTTAACATGGCCTCTAAAGCCATCCCTGCCTCTGTTCCTATTGAAACAATAATCAATCTTTCAGGCATCTAGGTCTGCAATTTGGTGACATTCTTTGATGCTTCTTGATTACTCAATTCAGACATCCAATAAACTGACAATCATCAACATAATATATCTTCAATTTGTCAGTGCCTTTAGCTCCATTCACAGACAAGCAACTCTAGTCCAGGCCCTCATCACTTTTTTTTTTTGCCTGGATTATCACAATAATTTAAATGAACTCCCTGTCACAAATCTCTTCCCACTCCAATCCTCCTCAGTATAGCTACCAAACTGATATTCTTAAATCTCGTGTGCCAGCCCCAAATATATTTTATAAATTACAGTGACTCCCTATTATCCCTTAGGGACAAATATAAATTCTGCCAGTTGACATTTAAAGTCTATCAAAACCTGGTCCCTTTCTACCTTTCTAGACTTGTTATATATTATCCCCCTTTACTTACACTGCCAACGAGCTATTCATTCATGGCCTATTCACTTTCTTCACACACATGCCAGTCTTGCTTTTCACTGGCTGTTCCCAATACCTGGAATGCTCTTCTTCCCACCTTTTAAAATTTCTTGTTTCCTTTGAGACTACATTCAAAGGTCATTTGCTACAGAAAGTCTTCTCAGATCTGCCTCTCATTCAAGCTTCTAATATTTTTTTCCTTTTAATACTACTGTCCCTATAATTTACTAGTGCCTTCCTCCTAAAGACCAGGATCCATTCTTTTTAATTTTTTTAATTTAATTTATTTTCCAATTACATGTTAAAATTTTTTTTAACATTTGACTTTTTTTTTTTTATTTTGAGCTCCAAATTCTTTTCCTCTGTCCTCCTTTCTCCCTTCCTGGAGGAGGCAAGAAATTTGATATAGGTGATACATGTGTAGTCACACAAAGCGTATTTCCATATTGGTCATATTGCAAAAGAAAATGCAGAACAACTAAAATAAAATCAAGAAAAATAAAGTTTAAAAAAGTATGCTTTGATCAACATTAACACTCTATCAGTGTTTTTCTGGAGATGGTAGCATATTTCATAATAAGTCCTTAGGAACTGTCTTGGATTATTGTATTGCTGAGAATAGATCCATCTATTATTCTTGTCTTGATGTTTTGAGTTTTCTCATTCATTTGATTGTAAACTGTCTTTGTCTTTAGGGGGTGCTGCTCACACTACTTACTATAGTACCTGACATAGTAAGGATTAATTTAGCCCTTATTGATGACTTTTCTTTTTTTCTTTTTGTACAAAATTTTTAAAATATAATTTATTTGTTTTTTTAGTTCTTAACACTTCCACAAGAATTTGAATTCAACATTTTCTCCCATCTCCCCTCATCCCCCACCCTGGGACAGCATGCATACCATCCACTCCTTCCTCCAGTCTGTCTTCCCTTCTATTATCCACACTTCTTCAATCCCCCTTCCCCTCTGTTTTCCTGTAGGGCAAAATAGGTTTCTATATTTCATTGCCTGTATAGCTTAATTTCAATTTACATGCTAAAACAATTGTTAATATTCATTCTTAAAGCTCTGAGTTCCATATTCTCTCCCTCCCTCCCCAGCCTCACTAAGAAAACAAGCAATATAGGTCACATATGTGTAACAATACAAAGTACTTTCATAATATTTATGTTGTAAAAGACTAACCACATTTCCCTTTGTCCTATCCTGCCCTTCATTTGTTCCATTCTCTTCCTTGACTTGTCCTCCCATAAGAGTGTTTGCTTTTGATTATCCCTTTTTCCAATTTATTGTCCCTTCTGTTATCTTTCTTCTCCTATCCCCTTCCTTCTTGACTTCCTGCAGGGTAAAATAGATTTCAATGTCCAATTGAGTGTTTACTATTCCCTCCTCAAGTCAAATTCCATGAGAGTAAGTCTCAATTATTTCCTCTCAATTTCTCCCCTTCTCCTCCATTATAGAAGGTCTTTCTTCCTTTGTGTATGTGAGATAATTTGCTACATTCTACCTCTCCCTTTCTATTACTCTGAGTACATCCCATTCAAGAATAATTTTTTTTTAGGTAATCTCCCTTCAAATTCAGCTCACCCTGTGCCCTCTGTCTATGTATATGTATATATGTGTGTGTATACATACATATATATACACACACAACACACATGTATATATGTATATAAACACACATACATATGTACAGGTATATATAATATATACATTGTGTATATATACACATGTGTGTATGTACATAAACACACAGATGTACATATATAATATACACATACATTCCCAAACACATCTATACATATATATGTACATATATATGTATGTGTATAATATATGTATATGTATATATGTGTATATGTGTGTATACACATATATAAATGTATATATGTTCCCTCGAACTACCCTGATACTGAAAAGGATGTGGAGTTGCAAATAATATCTTTCCATGTAGGAATGTAAACAGTTCAACTTTAATGAGTTCCTTAAGGCTTCTCTTTCCTGATTACCTTTTCATGTTTCTCTTGATTCTTGTATTTGAAAGTCATATTTTCTATTCAGCTCTGGTCTTTTCAACAAGACTGATTGGAAGTCCTCTATTTCATTGAAATTCCATTTCTTCCCCTGAAGTATTATACTCAGTTTTGCTGGGTAGGTGATTCTTTGTTTTAATACTATCTCATTTGACCTCTGGAATATGATATTCTAAGCCCTTAGATCCCTTAGTGTAGAAGCTACTAAATCCTGTGTTGACTTGATTATATTTCCATAGTACTTAAATTGTTTCTTTCTAGATGCTTGCAATATTTTCTCCTTGACCTGGGAACTCTGGAATTGGTTACAATTTTTGTAGGAGTTTCCTTTTATGATCGCTTTCAGGAGGTGATTGGTGAATTCTTTCTATTTCTATTTTGCCATCGGATTCTACAGCATCAGGGCAGTTTTCCTTGATAATTTCTTGGAAGATGATGTCTATGCTCTTTTCCTTGATCATGGTTTTTAGGTAGACCAATAAATTTTAAATTATCTCTCCTGGATCGATTTTCTAGGTCAGTTGTTTTTCCAATGAGCTATTTCACATTGTCTTCAATTTTTTTCATTCTTTTGGTTTTGTAATTTCTTGGTTTCTCATGAAGTTATTAGATTCCATCCGCTCCATTCTAATTTTTAAAGAACTATTTTCTTCAGTGATCTTTTGAACCTCCTTTTCTATGTGGACAGTTCTGCTGTTTTGAAGCATTCTTCTCCTCATTGGTTTTTTGGACCTCTTTCGCCATTTGGATTAGTCCATTTTTAAAGGTATCATTTTCTTCAGCACTTTTTGAAGTCTCCTTTAGCAAACTGTTGACTTGTTTTTCATGATTTTCTTGCAATGCTCTTATTTCTCTTTCTAATTTTTCCTCCACTACTCTTAACTGATTTTCAAAGCACGTTTTGAGCTCTTCCATGATCTGAGAACACTGAATATTTTTTGGAGGTTTTGGATGTAGAAGCCTTGACTTTTATATCTTCCTCTGATGCTAAGCTTTCTTCTTCTTCTTCATCTGAAAGGATGGAAGAAAATACCTTTTCACCAAGAAAATAACATTCTATAGTCTTATTTTTCCCCATTTTTTGGCTTTTTCCAGCCAGTTTCTTGCTTTTTGAGTCATTTTTCAATTGAGAATTCTCTAGGGACCTGTATGTTCTCAGTTTCTCCAAGGTGGCAAAATCAAGGGAGAGGAGTTTATTCCTCTCCTGGCCTGAGCTCTGTTCTGGAAACAACCACAAACACTCTTTTCTGCCTAGGATCTTCTAGTAGGATGCCCTCTCCAGAGCTTCTGCCAGCTCCCCTACACCATTACTCCTCATTTTCCCAGGGCTGCCACTCAGAGCTGAGATCCAGATCAGTTGCTTGATTCTCCAGGGTCTTTTGGTCATGATCTCCAAAAAAAGTAGATGCTACTGCTGCAGTGAGTGCTGCCACCCTGACTCTGGGTCTGGGGACAGACTGTGCTCCCCTCTCACCCAGGTGAAAGAGTTTTCTTATTTACCTTTGAAGCTCTCTTTGGCATTTGTGGATTGAGAAATCTGGAAACTGCAGCTGCTGCCCATGATTCTGTGCCCTGAAGCCTGCTCCAGTCCTGTCTCTGCTGTGCAACAAAGCCAAGGCTGAGCTGTGCTGTACTCTGAGCCCAGTGCAATAGATCTTTCTTGTCAGCCTTCCAGTTGTCTTAGGCTAGACATCTCTTTCCCTCTGCCCTTTTATGATTTCTGCTGCTCTAGAATTTGTTTAAAGTCATTTGTTTACAGGTTTTTTATGGGCTATGAGGGGAGTGTTAGAGCAGGTCTGTTTTTCTACTCTGCCATCTTGGCTCTGCCCGCTCCCCCCGCACCGATTGCTTTTCATTTTTATTTGGGTTATACTATTGCCACTAGAGTACTTTTTACTATTAAACAACCAAGCATTGTTAGAGGCAATATTGGAGACAGGAATGTTGTGCCAACAAATCAAGAACCCTTTTTTTCTACTTAATTCATGTGTGTGTATACACACACACATGTGTATGTGTAATCTATGTATATATGTACATATGTGTACATACACACATGCATTAAGTATAAAAAGGGTTGTGTGTAATGTGTGTGTATATGTACATATGTGTGTATATACACACATGCATACATACCAGAATGAAGATCAGTTAATGCTTGAGAAAAAAAGGAAGGAATAAAACAACACATTCACTCTTCCCAGAACTATGCATCTTCAAACACATTTGCAGAAAGTCAGTATAGGATTCTCTTCTTTCTATGAGGCACTAACTCTTCAGAATGGGAATCATGCTAGAGGGGATGAAAAATTAAAGCTGGACAAATGAGGTTAGTGTAGTGTGACTCAGACTATAAAATGGAAGAATATGCCAATACCCATGTGATATGTTTTCCTTCACGCTGGCTGAGCCCTCAAAAGTCAGTCTATTGATTTCAGAGTGACTGAGCAGGCTCAACTGCCAGAGAGATAGGGGAGTGTTGCCATCTTACTGGCCCTGGAATATTTTGCTATAGAATCTCCATTTCCCTTTGCTATTCTGCGGCATGAGGAATTGTGATTCTCTTGTCTATTAATGTGCAGTTACTATATGCAGCTGCATTACAGGAAATGTCTAAATTAAGTATGAAGGTTGTTTCCTAATTTCTGCTTCTTTAAGATAGTACATCATCACTTACCTTCTATAATTCAGAGTAGCTTCTGCCCAGATGACTAATCATATGATTTTAGTCAGAAGAAAGACAAGCATCCATGTGACAGGGAGAGGTTGGGCCAACCATGTAGCATAAAGAATATTCAGCAGCAAAGATAGAAAGAAGTTTTATACCTCTAATGGGACATATAATGGAAAGCAGTTATTCCTGCTTTAATTATGGGGAAGCTACAATGTGGACAAAGTACCATAACTTGAGTCATAAAGGTAAAAAAACAGAGACAGGAAAAGAGGAAACCTTTCTCAATAATTAGGTGAACTGATACTCCTTCTCCTTGGTCCTCCATGGAACTGTCTATTAAATTCATTTCTAGTAGTAGTATTAGTAGTAGTGATGATGGTAGTAGTGGTATTTGATATGGTATTAATATTGTATTAATAATATAATGTTAACTGTAGTCATTGTGGTAGTAGTAATATCAGTAGTAGTGGTAGTAGTAGTAGTAGGGTTGGTGGTGGCAATAGTAGAAATGGATATAGTACTTGATAGTGGTGTTGGTGGTGGTAGTAGCAATAGTGATGGTAGTAGAAGTATTGTTATTGATGGTGCTAGTAATAAAAAATGGTCGTGGTGGTGATAGTGCATATCGTAGTAATAGTGGTGGGTATAGTAGTAATGGCTGTAGCTTTAGTAATAGACTGATGGTAGTAGCTTAATAGTAGTAGTAAAAGCAGTTGCGGTTTTGGTAGTAATGAAAGTGGTAGTGGTGGCGTCAGTAATAGTCGTAGCAGCAGCGGTGATGCATACACAGTAATTTATTGTTTGCAAAGGACTTAAAAGCTTTATATATGTTATCTCATTTGGAATGAAGATTTGCTGTAGTCCAGTGTAAAGCAGGCAAACCAGGCCTCCAGGGCCAAATCTGGCCTTCTGCCTGTTTTATACTGTCAGGGAGTTAAAAATGTTTTTCAATGTTTTGTTTTGTTTTGTTTTTTACATGTTTTAATATTTTTTGATTGTTCTTTACATTTTTAAATGCTGTAAAACTTTATCTTAGAATGTAAAACAAATAAGAAAAAAAATCTTAAGTGCAATAAAATTTACTCAAAAACTTTAAAACGTATTCTAACTCTGGAACAGGTCAGAGGTCGTATTTTGCTAACCCTTAGTCTAGTGTCAATAGCATTGCGTAAAAAATCCAAAGACCTCGATTTTAGTCCCAGCCCTGTTGTTTAATCTTGACTTAATTAATAAATCCCTTTTTACTTCAGTTTCCTTGCCTGTAAAATTGGGGTCCTACCTTATCTACCTATATCATATGACTGCTGTGACTATAAAATAGTATATGTAATGTACTTTGAAATGGTTAATGTGTATACATTATAATTTGCATACAAATGTAAGGCATCAATATGACAATACCTCCCTCACTGCATACAGTTATGTTCCCAGATGTATGAGGAGAGGAATCAGCTTCAGACCCATAAATGAAGCCCATCAGAAAACAGTAGACTTGTTTGTCTGAGCCTGGAAAGTCGTCATAGAAAATACTTATCCTCTTTTTTTTTCCCTTACTCAGTGCAGGGCCATGAAGAGAGCACTATGTTCATGCCCAGTAATTTCTAAGTCCAAGTAGGAAAATTATGATTCTTTAATATGTCAATTATTTTAGTTTGGTGATATGTCTCTTTAAGGAGTCCTTGAAAGATGATTGGATGCATTAGAATATAATTTAATTGGATCAAACAACCACAATCTAGAGGGTGTTTTCTGTTACTGGATTATTATTTGGGAATTACTGATTGCTTTTTGGTGTGTCTGAGTCAGAGGCAACAGTTATACGGATATTAAGCAAGAACAAGAAAACTCATGCTTTACACAGACAGTTCTTACTTTAAGTGAATTAACAATCCACAAATTCTATTTTATATATTGAATTCTGAAAGAAAAGCCCATTCTAAAAAAAAAGAAAGAGCTATTTTAACTTTAATGTACAGTACTGTGCTCTCTTTCCTCTCCTGCCCCTCAGACTGGAGGGCAGGCAGGTGGGGTGGGGTCCAAGATCTCCCACTGACCCCCACCCCAAAACAAACAACCAAATAAAAAACCTTAAAAAATGTCTCCCAAATGAAAGCAGATGACTTGACTTGGGAAGATACCCACATCAGGTGCCAAGGCTGGTCAAGGACTTGACTTGGGACCTCTGGTTAAGACAGAGGGGACCTCTGGTTAAGACAGAGGGGACCTCTGCTCACTTGTTTGCATGTTTAGCTCTTGGTGTCTGTTTAAGTTCCTTGTGACCTCTGCTACCATAAATCTGTCCCCAGTCAGGCCAAGTAGGTCTTCCTTGTCTGTGTGTATGGCCCCACCCATTCTCTGTTCTTTCTCCCTGTTCTAGGCTCAACATGGCTAGCTCCCCCACACCTAAATGTTCTTTCTCTTGCTCTCTTTTGTGCCTGGTCCTACCCTCACTCCCACTTCCATGTCCTTGAACTGTGTGCTGGCTGCCTCCCTCTACTTACACAGGGCCTTCTTGCCTCTTTTCCTACCACACCTCCACTAGCAAATTTACAGTTTTACCTAGAGGTCTATTAAAAATCTGCTTTTGTAAAATGAGAATTGTCACTTTAGAAAGTGTAGTTCCTTTCTATGGGGCCCATATAATTGCAACCTTACCCAATGAGCCTTGTTTTGTTGTGATTCCATGTATCCTTGAAATCTAATGCGGTGCAATATGCACTTGACTATGTAGCAAAAATATTCTGATGATAATGAGGATACTGGGGAAAATCTTTCCTGTTTTTCATTTGACATAGACAATAATCAAAAGCTTAGTCAAAGACCAGAGTGCTACGGGCCTTCATGTAAGGAGGATCTGGGTAGGAATTCTGTGTCAGTTACTTACAAACTCTGTGAATCTGAACAAGTCTCTGAACCTCTCTGCGCCTAAGGATCCTTAGCTATAACATGGAGATGCCCATCTTACCAGACTGTTGTGAGAATCAAAGGAAGTATAATACGCAAAGCACTTTGCAAAGCTTCAAATCTGGGTCAAAATTATCATTTTTATTATACTTGTCACTTACATTGTGATCCTAGATTTGCCCATATATTCATTCCTCCCCAAAGTTCTGTAAGGTAGAAGACACTAAAGAAAGAGATTTAGTGACTTGCCCAGGATCACAGCTAGTAAATATCTGAATTTGAACTCGTCTTCTTTTTTCTAAATTCAGCAAGTTATTTACTTTGTTATATGGATATTAATGGATTACTCTCACTACTATCACATTATTGCTATGACAGTTAGTGTTATTGTTTCTATTACTGAATAATAAGATCCGTAATGTCTTGAAGAAGAATTTGCACAGAGTTCTTTTGGTTTTTGTTTGTTTTTTATTTGTTTTTAAGCTGGATGATTAACAATCACACCAAACCGAGAAAGGTTAAGATTGAGCTGATCATGGATGGAGATTCTGTTGACACCTATGATGAATTTTAAAAAGAGAGTAGGAGTGACTCAGGACACTAACCGCTCTTGAGGCTGCTTGTGTGGGGTTCAAATACAGAGCAAAGTTAGCTGGTACCTAGAGTATCCTTCGGAGCAGGGTGGATAAATTTTCTTTTAAACTTGTGAGAAAAAGAAATTGATTTTTCACATATTTTCGAGGATGCCTTTCCTATTCATGTCACCAGGAAACATGAATAAAAATGAGTTAGAAGCTATATGAATGCATTATGCATGTATATGTGTATGTATATATATATATTCATATAGTATGTGCATGTGTACTATATGTAGTATGCATATACATGTGAGACATATTTTGTATATGATATGTCTTTTGTGAGTGTGTGTGTGTATGTGTGTGTATAAAACACCAAAAAATAATGAAGTGAGTCTTGAAAATCACATGGTTGGTGCTGTAGCAGAGAGTACTGTCCTATTCAGTTGCCTTGACTTTGGTTCTTCCACTGGAGGAATGAAAAAGTTAGGATAAATGAGGTAATAATAGGTATTGTGCTTCTAATTTGTTCACTATTCATTTTCTTTATTGGAAAGAGCCATATAATGGGCAGGGACTCTTTGTTTTAATGACCATTCCCATCACATAACTAAACATAGTGTCATGCCCATTCTGAAATAACAAGTGAATAAAGAATGACTGCTTTTATAATTTTTCCCTTATATTCACAGATGTTTTGCAGTAAAATTAAAGTAAGGTCAAGGACACAGATAAATGAGGAAGTTTCTCCAGCAGCAATGAAGTCCATCAGCAGATGCAGATCATCATACTCCACCTCTCAGTTTACTCCTTGTCCATACTATTAGCAACAGTGGTCCCCTTTTAAGATCTGTTAATTTGATTAAAAGGGGTTTGAGCAAGGACCCTTTACCTAGAAATGATGACTCATCTATTTACTTTGAGCAAGATTTCATACTTTTGGTGCTGACACTTGAAACATGTTGGAGGGGGTATGTATACAAGGCAGAAAAAGAAATAATTCTTGAATTCAAATTCAAAATAGTGGGTCATGGATAGGGGTATGATATTCCTTGGCCATGTACTATTTAAATTAAAGTGAAAATTGCTTAAACAACATTAACCTTCAAACATAATTAAAAAAAAAACAAGCAAAAAAAAAACCCCACCAAAGCTTGCAGAAGACTAAACCTACTTTTGAAACTATCTTCAATCTGTTTATTCATTAATTCCATAAATATTTGTTTATCTCTAAGGTTACATATCCCACTTGGACCCTCATCATGTCATAGAAATAACCCTGTCTACTCATAGATTAGGCCAAAGGATGTTAAAAATCTCGAAAGACAAGTTTAGGCCTGGTAAACAACTCTGTGCATGTGTTTATGTCTACTATCCAAAGACCAAGGCACATTTAGAGGGATTCATCAAAAAGAAAAAAGTTTGAATCCAGGTACGCAATCTCTTCCACCAGAGTCAACTCATGAAAATGGATTACTCAGGCATAACTGACTTGCACAGTATATCTCCGAAGTTAGTTCTTTCACCAAAGAAATAATTAAACTCTCAAATATTGGATGGATCATAACAGTGATAACAATTGATATCCTCATAGCACTTTACATTTTGTGAAGCAATTTCTCTAAATCAGTTAATTCTCATAAAACTTTATCAGGAGCTATTGTCCCATTTTACACATTATGAAACTGAGTTTCACAAGGCTTCGATGACTTTCCTATGGACACAAGATCAGTAAGTGTGATGACTATCAAGCCTCAAAGGTGAAATTTGTACCCTTGTCTTCTTGACTCCAGCACTCTAGCTACTATGCCACAAATAAAATTAAATAATATACATTGTTTTCTTTATAACTGCACCCTAGAGACTCTTTGGTCTTTCCACATAAAACCTATAGATTCTCTATCCCCTTCATCCCTTCCGGCCTCACTTCAATTACAATCTAAACCTCTTGAGAACAGACTGTCTTGTTTTTCTTTATCCTAGTACTTAGTACAGTGATTTGTATGTAGCACTTTTCTTTTTTCTCCCCATTTAATTCATTCATATAAAACTCTTCCCCAACTCCCTTCCCTTCAAATACACGTATCTTTGAGAAAAGTGGACAGAGGGGGTGGAGCCAAGATGGTGGAGTAGAAAGACTGACCTATGCTAGATCTGAACCCACAGCCCATGGATTTCCTCTAAAAAGAACTCCCAACAAATTCTGGAACAGTGGAAGCCACGCAGCAACACAGCGAAGGAGATTTCTATTCCAGAGAGCTCTGAAAAACTGAACCCAAAGGTTCATAGCGCCTGGATGGGAGCAGAGCCCTCCCCTGCCCTGGCTGCATGGCACTGAGAGGAGCTAGCAGAGCCAAGCAGGCTTCAGGGACAGAATCTCCAGCGGCAGGGAAGGTCCTTCCACCCACGGACTCACAAGTCAGTGAAAGAGATGGCCTGAGAGGGGAGCGGGGTGTCTCCGGGACTCAGACCCCCTTGGGAGGCAGCTGCGGCCAGAGGCTCCCGGAGCAGGAGGCCAGAGGCTCTCAGAGCAGGCAGGAGCTTGGCAGCACCTCCATTACAAAAGGTCTCTGCATAAACCCCCTGAGGGAACTGGGCCTGGGAGGAGGCCCTGCCCCACCTGAGCACCAGCAGATAAGCTCCCATTGAATAGCAGCCAGGCCTGCCGCCAAAAGCCCTGAGGCTGGGGAGCAGCATTTGAATCTCAGACCCCAAGCACCAGCTGGGCAGATCTAGGCTGGAGGTGGAGAGGACTCTCAGAAGTCAAGTAACGGGCTGGGAAAATGCCCAGAAAAGGGGAAAAACTGAGAAAAGTGGACAGAAACCCAAGTGTAAAGGGATGAGGCATATATGTAGGGAACTCATGTGATCAAGGAAACTTCTATGCATGTTATTGAAGGGCCATATATTTTTTTCTCTCTTTATCATGTTGGTCATTTAGCAGAGATACAGGGGTCTACACCCCTACTATTCAGTTGCTGGGATGATTCTATCTTGGATGCATAGTCAGCTTTTTTCTCTGCTCTCTGATATCTCATTTCTTGAAATTGTTTCCTGCTGGGAATCCTACTATTTATATTTTTGTCTCCACACTGAAATGTGTTTCTTCTCCCTGACAGCTACATCCCAACTGTGTCTACACCTCTCTAGAAATGATGAACTACATCATACTGTTTAATTGTCTTTTTAGGGACAACTTGAGATAAGGATGATTTTTGTTCTAGCCAACTGACCAGGTCCTTTTCTACTTTATTCAGGAATTCTTTTTTGTTTTTGTTTTTAATAGACATTATAAAGTAATGCAGGATATATGAAAAATTTTCTACTTAGCTTATAACTTTTGTCTCTCATTATGAATATATCCTTGCCCAAGGAAGTAGGACAGAAGACTGACCCCCTACATACGACTATTCTGTAATTCTCCGATATGCATAACATAATGCCAGACTTTATGGGAGAATGCAAGGAGGTATACACAAATCCACACATGTATACCACACATTATCAATGTGTCTATGTCTACCTACTTGTTTATAATAACATTTATAAAGTACACATTGTGCAGAGGGCACTGGGATCCTGAGGGAAATACAAAGTATAAATAAAATACAGATCTTGACCTCATGGAATTTACAGAGCAATAAGAAATAAACACAGCTTGTTATAACATATAACATTGCATTATAAATCTATGCATATTTCAAAATAAAGTACTACACGTGATCCAAAGGAAAAGATCATTTACAGTCAAATGAATGTCAGAAGGTGACATAAATGTCATGGCATGTGAACTGAGCTTTAAAGCATGGCCAGAGGAATAGGGAGAAGGAAGAAGTTGAGGAATGCTGCAGAGACTGAAGGAACAGGATCACAATATATTGATAGTGAGAAGGGAAATGAAAGGCCATGTATTCCAACCCTTTCATATAAGAAATGAGAAAGTAAAACTCAAGGAGTGGGTTAAGGTCACAAAAATTGGGTTGAGTGAATTTGAACTCAGGTCCCCTGGTGTCTGAGACAGTTCTCCTTCCACAAATACTATATTGCCTCCTTTTCTTTTTGAGCCTGAGAGATGAAGGGAAAGGGCCAAATATTATACCATGGCTGTGAATATAAGGGATGGGATGAACAGTGGTGAATCAGGAATAAATAGGAAAGTCAAAAGAAAGAGAAGGTTTGGAGAAATGACAATACACTAAGTTTTGGACTATTGAATTTAAAGTGCTGGTGAGATTTTAAGGATAAATGTAAGGCCATCAGAGCTGTGAATCTAGAGCTCAAAAGAGAATTTGGGGAAAGGTACTAATTTGGGAGTAATTCTGTACAGAGTAGCTGAGCGTGGAGTCAGGAAGGAATAGACTCTAGTTCACAAATTGGCCTTGGTGGGACAGAGGGATGAATACTTCTACAAATAATCTTAAGAGAAATTAGGATATGACACAAAGAAATTTAGAGGAAAAGATATGTAGAATCCCTGCTGAGTTCTTCTGAATCCTCACTAGCATTGGTAAGTTGGGTGCCCAGAAGTTTTGGGGATTCTAGTGCTGTCACTATGAGCCCCGCTCTGGTGACCTCCATTTCAAATTAACCTGTTGATGCTTTTCCAATATCAATCACCAGCTGATACTAATTATCTAAACAAAAAGAAATCCATGGAAAAGGTATAGCAAGGAAAAAAGTAGAAAAATATACCCCCTACCTGTAGAAACTCTTTTGTCTCTATATCCATTGAGTTTCCAAGGATAGGGAGGGGAAGGTAAGGGAAAGGAAAGGACAAGCATTTATTTAGTAACTACTGTGTGCCAGGAATGTGCTAAGTGCTCTACAGATATCTGACCTGATCTGAGGATGATCCTGAGAGTGATATTGTTGCCCACATTTTACAGTTAAAGAAACTGAAGCAGAAGTTATGACTTGCTTAAGGTCATGTAGCTCTAATAAGTGTCTGAGGCTGGATTTGAACTGCTCTACCTTGTTTTGCTTGCTTGGGAGTAACGGTATCTAATATAAAGTAGTACAAAATATTTCCCCTCACATGGAATGAGGGAAAGAGATTTTGAAGACTTTGGTTTTATTCAGCCTTATTTGAGGACCCATCAAGTTCACTTGAGAGAGAGGTATGGTCAGTGTATGAGCCTCTTTGCTCAACTGAGTTGACTCTTTTCTAGGCTGGCTGAAGCAAATTACTCCTCAAGTCTGGCTACTCTAAAAACTCAATAGATGAAGATCCAGGGAGACTCTAATACAAACTCCAGTTGCTGGGCATCTCATTGTTCTCCTGACCTTTCTGAGCTCACAAGGTAGTAACTTGGTCTCTTCTGCATTTATATGTGGATTTACCTAAGATCAAGAAAGAATAAAAACCCTGAAAAAGTAACAAAAATGCAATTCATTCAGAGACCCATGAGGGCTAGGTAGAAAATGGGGTCCTGTGTCTGCCACCACCCATGAGTCCACAGACCCATGATAGCTGTTTGTTACTTGAAAGACAGACAAATAGAGTTCCTGCAAGCATTTTGCTTGCACATTCACCTCTAGCTTGGCAACTGATTAAGAGAATTTTTTTGTATCACCATAATCACATGCTCAGTGAGAAGGGAGGGACCTCATGTCACTCAATATACATGCTGAGAAGCAGGATGGCCAAATATCCAAAAGAGTTGCAAATATGAGGGTATATTGTGCATACCCTAAGAACTTGTCCACCCTTCTATAACAGAAGATCGAGTTTTAAGTGCAATGTTCTCAGTAAAGAAAAAAAATACTAAAGTGTGAGCTTTCAAAATGAACTGAGATATACTATATAGTCCTGATAGTGACACTGTTCCCAAAGAATTGTTTCTTTTATACTAAATTTCATGAGCATGAGAACTTGTGACTTTAGAATAGGTGAATTTTGTCAGATTGTATTTAACAATATTCTTTCAAGTAGTGCTTTCAGAGCAAGTAGGTAAATTTAGTTCATAGCAATAATAGACCTTAATCATATTGAAAGAGCTTAGTTCACAGACAAATATGTAAATTATTCATCAAAAGGAGAATTAATTTAAACAAATAATTGATTTGCTCTCGGATTCAGTTTTAATAGCAATAATCTCTGATAGTGAATCACATACAAATTATGACCAGACAGGAAAAACACATACAAAGTTCATAAGAGGGATATAAATAAGGAGGAAGAAAGAAAGAAATGAGAGAGAGAGAGAAAGAGAGAGAGAGAGATAGAGCGAGCGAGAGAGAGAGAGAGAGAGAAGCAGTTATCTGACAGATACAAGCCTTACAAAAATTCCTGGAAGACCTAAAAAAAAGATTTTGAAAATCAAATAACTGATAGAGAAACAAATTAGATAAAGAAATGAAAGCAAAGGAAGAAAAATATGAAAAGATATTAATAGTTCATTAAAAGAGGAGCAAACAATATTGAAAACACCTTCAGAAACATAATTGGTCAAATGGAAAAAGTTGAAATTCACTGATGAAATTAATTCCTTAAAAAGCAGAATTGGACAAATGGAAAAAAGAAATAAAAAAACTCACTGAAGAAAATAATTCCTTAAAAATTAGAATTGGGCAAGTGGAAGTTAACGACTCGTTAGACATCAAGAAGCAATAAAAAAGTTAAAATAAAATTTTTAAGTAGTAAAAAAAATGTGAGCTATCTCACTGGAAAAGTAACTGACTTGGAAAATAGGTTAAGAAGAGGTGATTTAAGAATTATTAGATTGCCTGAAAGCCATTATGAAAGATGGTTCACAGGTATTATATTTCAAGAAATTGTCAAAGAAAACTGCCCCATTTTCCTCAAACCAGAGGGTAAATTAGAAATTGAAAAAATCCACCAATCACCACTTGAATGAGATAGCAAAATGAAGATCCCTAGGAATATGGTAGCCAAATTCCAGAGCTAACAGATCAAAGAGAAAATATATCAAGTGGCTAGAAAGAAACCAGTCAATTATCATGGAGTTACTTTCCTGAGAACAGAAAATTTGTCAGGTACCATATTATAGGATTGGAGGGCTTGGATTATGATGATCCAAAAGGTAAAAAATCTGGGATTACAACCAAGAATAAAGTACCCCCAATTAACACAGAATAAGTTTTCAAAGGGAAAACATCATATTTTAATAAAACAGAATTTTAAGAATTCTTAATGTTAAGACCAGAGTTGAATAGAAAATTTGACTTCCAGATAAAAGGCTCAAGAGAAGTATTCAAAAAGGAAACATGAAGGAAATACCATAAGGTGTTTAACATGGTGAGACTACGTAACTTTCTATATGGAAAAATGAGACACATAAGAACTTTATCATTATTATATAATTAGAAGAATCATACCTAGAAAGGAATTGTGGGAATGAGTTACTTATATTGGGATGATATTTTAAAAATGACTAGGTGAAAAAAAGGGTTACTTTGGCGGAAGAGGATAGAAGAGGAAGAATGGGGAAAATTATCTCACATAAAAGAGGCATGCAGAAAATGCTTTTGTAGTGGAGGAGAAAATTATGGGGGAGGGTGGGCAATACTTGTACCTCACTTGTGTGTGTGTGTGTGTGTGTGTGTGTGTGTGTGTGTGTATACTCAATTGATAATAGGAATCTAATCTTATCCACCAAGGAAACAGGGAAAGGAGATAAAAGAAATGTAAAGGGGAGTGATAAAAAAAGGAGGGCAGATAAAAGAAGGCAGTAGTTAGAAGCAAAACACACTTGAGAGGAAGGACAGGATAAAAAGAGAGAGAAGAATAAACAGAAGAAAAAAGGATGGAGGGAAATGCACAGTTAGTAATCATAACTGGAAATGTGAATGGAATTGAGTCACCCACAAAATGGAAGCCTGAACAGAGTGGATTAGAAACCAGAATTAAAGAAGTTGTTTACAAGAAACAGACCAGAAACAAAGAGATACACACGGAGTGAAAAGGGTTAGAACAGAGTCTATCATGTATCAGCTGAAGTAGAAAGCGCTAGGGCAGCAGTTATGATCTCACACAAATCAAAGGTAAAAATAGACCTAATTTAAAGGGATAAGCAACGAAACTACCTCTTGCTAAAAGGAACCATAGACAATGAAGTAATAACAATATTAAACATTTAAGCACCAAATGGCATAGCATCCAAGTTCTTAAAGAAAATGTTAACTTTATTATAGGAAGAAATTATGCTACTAAGGTACCTTTTCTACATCTGAGCTAGTTAAATCTAATTATAAAATAAATAAGAAAAAATAAAGAATAAAGTCTTAGAGAAAATGATAGACCTATGTAGAAAACTGATAATAGGGGTATACGTTTTTCCCAGCTACACATGCCAGCTTCAAAAAAGAAAAAAAAATGACCATGTATTAAAGCATAAAAACCTCACAAACCAATGTCGAAAAGTAGAAACTTTAAATATTCCCTTTTTCAAACCACAATGCAATAAAAATTACATTTAAGAAAGGGTCATGGAAACATAGATTAAAAGTTAATTGGAAATTAAATGATCTAATCCTAAAGTATGATTGGGTTAAAGAACAAATCATAGACAAAATCAACAATTTTATTAGAGAGAATGATAACAGAGAGACAGCACTACAATTTTAAGGGGATGTAACCAAAATAGTACTTAGGAGAAATTTTATATCCCTAAATACATCAATAAAAGAAAGACCAGGTTAATGAATTGAGCATGAACTATACACACACATGCCTGCAGCGCGCGCGCGCACACACACACACACACACACACACACACACACACACACACACACGCACCACCTAGAAAAAGAACAAAAACAAATCCCAATTAAATTCCAAAACGGAAATCCTGAAATCAAAGGAGAGATTAATAAAATTAAAGTAAAAAGAAATTGAGTTAATAGCTAAAACTAGGAGCTGATTTTACGAAAAAGTGAGTAAAACAGATAAACTGTTGAATAATTGATTAAAAGAAAACCAAATTGCCACTATCAAAAATGAAGGTGTTGCATGATCAATGGAGAGGAATTTAAAGCAATTATTAAGTTATTTTACCCAATAATTTGCTAGTAAATCTCACAATCGAAGTAAAATTGGAATATTTACCAAAAATAAAAAGACCTGCCCAGATTAACAGAAGAAAAAAATAAAATATTTAAAAAGCTCTAATTTGAAGAAGTAATCAATGAAGTGCTTAAGAAAAATTCCCTAGGACCAGATGGTTTTACAAGTGAATTCAACCAAACATATAACAAGCAATGAATCCCAATGCTATACAAACTTTTGGGGAAAAAATAGGTAAAGGAGGAGTCCTACCAAATTCCTTTTGTGACACAAATATGTTAGGATACCTAAACCAGGAAGAGCAAAAATAGAAAAAAGATAAATATAGATCAAATTCCTTAGCGAATATAATAATTGTAAATAAAATACTAGCAAGAAGATTATAGCAATATATCACAAAGATCCTCCACTATCACCAGGTGTAATTTATACCAAGAAAGCAGAACTTTTTCAGTATTAGGGGAACTCTGAGTATATTTGACCATATCAATAACAAAAACAAAAGTTATTGTTATATCCATTTTTTCAGTCCTTTTTCAGTTGCATCTGACTTTTGTCACTCATGTCAATAGATTCAGAAAAAGCATTTGACAAAATAAAATACCTGTTCCTATTTTTAGAAAAAGAAAACAATGGAATGTTTCTTAAATGCTAAGTAGTATCCATAACCAAGAGTAAGAATTATGCATACTAGGGATAAACTTAAAGAAGGAAGTGTAGAAAGAGAATTCATCAAAAACAATGACAGGCAGTATCAAATACTTAGGAAACTACCTACCAAGACAAAGACAGAGGTTATGTGAACAAAATTACAAAACACATTTCACATCTCAATTATTGGTGAAACATTGATTGCTTATGGGTAGGCTAAGTCAATATAATAAAAGTGACAATTCTAGTAAAGTTAATTTACTTATTCAGTGCCAGACTAATCAAACTACCAAAGAATTATTTTATAGAACATAAAAAATGTAACAAAATTCAACTTAAAGAAACACAGGTAAAGAGTATCAAGGGAGTCAATGGGAAAAATGTGAAAGAAGGTGACCTAGTAGCTCGAGATTTCAAACTATATTGCAAAGTGATAATCATTAAAATCTCTGATACTAACTGAGAGACAGAGTGGTAGGTCAGTGGAATAGATCTGGTACACAATGCATAATACACCATAATAGTCTACACTTAAATAAGCCCACAAATCCAAGCTTTTGGAATAAGAATTCACCATTTGACCAAAAATTCTAGGACAACTGGAAAGCAGTTTGGCAAAAAACTAGATATTGACCAACATCTCACACCACATACCAAGATAAAGTCAAAATAGGTAAAACATTTAGACCTAAAGCATGATACCATAAACTAATTGGGAAGCATTGTAATTTTTACCTGTCAGATGTATGGATAAGGGAAGAAATTATGACAAAACAAGGGAGAGGGGAGTTAGAAGAAGTAAAAAAGTAGCATCATATACATGAAAGAGAGAGAGGGGGTGGGGCGCAGACACCCAGAGACAGAGAGTCTTTGGAACAATATTGAAATTGGTCTTGAATAATTGATAGCATTTGAATAATAAAGGATGAGTGCAGTGTACATGAAAGTAATTATGGTCCATATCCACTCATTTAGCATTTGGAATTTGGTACATCATGTAATTTTTCTTATACCCATGTTTGGTCTCAAACTAAAATGAAAGTACTCTGATGGTAGAGATAGTATTTATGTGTGTGTGTGTGTGTGTGTGTGTGTGTGTGTGTGTGTGTGTGTGTCCTGGGTATAACACTATCTTGAACAAATGATGCACTTTTAATTTATCAGTGATGATTCCGAAGAGAATGATTGGTGTCTGAAGGAAGAAGCTGAGGGAAGGGGAAAAGAATAAGCATTTTTCTAATATATACTGTGTGCCAGGCACTGTGCATCGTGCTTTACAAATGGTATCTCATACGATCCTCACAACCACTCTGTGAATTCGGTGCCAAAATTATCTTCATTTTATTATGCAATGTCAAAAAAATTTTATCTCACTGAAAATGTAATAATCATCTCCCATCACTTTTGCAAGCTGACTCCAGCATACCCTTGGATGGGATTATCATGAAATTTCAGCAGTACTTGAATTAGGATTTTCTCCTAAAGGAGAACAAGAGGACAAAACAAAGTAGAAAAATGAATGAAGCATCACAAACTCAGTTTAAAAGAAATTAAGAGATGAATTTGAGAGTATAAATTAAAAAATGTCATTGGGAATGAGAAGAGAGATGAAAAATTAGGAAAAGGGGATAGTAAAAGATCTTAGTGCTACTGTTGCTCTTACTATGGCACTCTCTTGGGGAAGAACTAAGCCTTTCAGCTTTGGAATTGTGGCCCTATGATTATGCTCTGATGACAAGTGAGTGAAGGCAATCGCATATAGTTCATACATACGTGTATGAATGTATGGATGTTGGACTGTGTATACACCTGTGTATACTAGTTGAATTTAAACTCCTTAAGGCCATGTTTTTTTTCATTTTTTAAAACTTTATGGAAGACTGAAAACCATCTTTCCATGTAATTGGAAAAAATACTAACAAGGAAAAAAAATGTATCTCTGGCATCCAGAACCCTGACACCATGTAGGTATTTAAGAAATGCTGCTGCTTTGTTAATTGATAAAACAGAGAATAAAAAATTACTGCCTTAGCTATTACCTTGTGGATTAATCTTGGATAAATCCCTACATCTCTCTGGACGTCAGTTTCCTCTTGTGTAAAACTCAAACTTAAATAGCATTTATCTTATAGGACTGTTGCGAGGATAAAATCAGATAATAAAGAAATCACTTATAAACCCTAAAGTACTGTTTAAACATGAGGTAATAGTAGTAAAGGTGGTAGCAATAGTAAGAGTCAAATGAAGGGACTGGACTAGATTAACTCTCTGCCCCTTTCACTCTTAGTGAGATGAAAATTTTACATTTTGTGGACTTAGATATGATGGAGACATGATACCATCTAGGCCAGTTATCTCATTTTACTGATGAAATAAGTGAGTTTGGAGAAGTTGAATGGCTACTTTCTGTTCACATAGGTGATAAGATAGGAGAGCCAAGAATCGAGTCCAAGTCATCAGGTTTCAAATCAAGAATGCCATGTCATCTCTTCAGACTGAACCCATTTAAAGTTTGTTCACTAAAATCAAAGTGAAGAATTAATGATGAGCTGTTGATGAAAATATTTTGGTTGATTTTTTAAAATATAGACCATAGAAAAACATACAAATATTTCAATATTCAAATTACTATAAAATAAATTGATATTTTCAGTCAAATTCTAGGCCCAATGAGTTAACACCAGCTATAACTATTAGAAAAGAAGCACTTCCCCTGAGCTACCCTTTTGCATCTCTGCAAGTTTGTTCATGCAGAAGGAAAAGGGACATGTCAAGATACCTTTTCTTTGCTAATATGTGAAACTGTGTTTCATAGCTACCCTGCAGTCTCCAGATGTCTAAAGGGCAATGAAATTGTATACTGACGACACAAATCTGAGCATTTGGGGAATGTCCAACGGAGAAGTCCCCTGAAGGAAATGAAGGTGTGGTTACACTTCTGCGCCATGGCAGGGTACTCAGAGAGTCATTTCACAATTGACAGTGACAGTGTGTTGTAACCCCTGTGGTGTATTCCACCAGTCACCAGGACTACTTAGAATACATGTACATGTGGTAAAGTCAGATCCTGTACATCCTTAGAATGGAATCCTGAAGCACATTGTGGAATAAATAAGTGGCCTATTTTTTCCAGTCTACATTTCTTGGAATCAAAAATGATTCTACCTGGGAATAGAGACCAATTTTCAAATGGATTCTACCATTTTCCTAGTAGTAATTCAAAGACCAAGGTGAAGGAAGTGAGTAGGAGACAGTCAATTAATCTCCTGAAAATAGTTTAAAAAGAGGTGATTGGATACCTTGAATAGTCTTTATTGATTTTAAAATAGTCTGCATGACATCAAAGTGATAGAAACTAGGTTACAGAAATGCTTAATCAAAGTGCATTTTCTCCAAACAACAAAATATGTAATAAACAAAGGATAAAACATAGGCTGGAGTTGAGAATCATTGGTATATAGAATTCTCAGACAAGGAAACTATCTTTACTAACGCAAGTTGGCACTTCTGCAAGTTCTGATTTTAGAGTTGCCTGAAGCACTCAAAGTACATGTGACTTACCCAGGATGACAAAACCAGTATGCTTCAGAAGTGGGACTTGAACCCAGATCTTCTTGATTTCCAGATCAGCTCTCTTTTCACTATGCAATTCTGCCTTTCAAACAGTCAATTTTATGTTTTACTATTCTATTGGATAGTAATTCCATATTTCTAACTGCAGAGTCAATCTCAAAGGTTTAAATTTTTATTAAATAATGTTGATAGGAGTAGGTCATCAATAGAGGTAAAAACAAGTTTTCAGAAAGCTTGTTATGAGACTCAATTAACCCAGGTCTTCCCCAAAACATTTAGGGATCAAATTAGAAGGTGAATAACAAATGGATGAAAGAAAATCTGTTCTCCATAAATGGCAGTAGAGTTACAACATTTGAACTCAACATTATGATCCCATATATGCTAAATAGGACATGGAATTGATACTAATGGAAATAAAGACGGTACCTCCTCTTACTGTCTTTTCCTTCTATTAAGTTTTTGCCATTTTTTTGTCTTTGCCTATTTTGACATGAACATTGATATTTCCAATTTTATTGAAGAGATCTCTTGAATTTCTCATTCTACCATTTTCTTTTATTTCTTGCATTGTTCATTTAAAAAAATCCTTATCTCTCCCTATTTTCTGGAATTCTGCATTCAGTTTTGTATATCTTTCCCTTTTTTCCTTTACCTTTACCTTTTATCTTTCCTCAGCTAGTAATAAAGTCTCATTAGACAGTCCTTTTTTTTTCTTGCTCATTTTCTTTGGAAAGTTGTTGTTGTTGCTGCTGCTTGTACAATATTATTAAAAACAAAAAGAGGATGCTTCTGCAGTCAGTCCTACATCTTGTTTTTACTAACTGGATAGAGTTTCTCCACTTTTGATTGCAGAATATATAATCAATCTGATTTCGATAGTTATATGTGATGTCCATGTATAGAGTCACCTTCTGGGTTGTTGAAAAAGAGTGCCTGCTATAACCAATGAGTTATCTTAACAAAATTCCATTAATTTTTGCCCTTTGTATTCCAAGGCTGAATTTGCCTATTATTCCAATTATTTTTTTCCCTTTCTCCTTAGTCTTCCAATACTCTATGATGAATGTGACATCTTTTTTTTAGTGTTATATCTAGAAGTAATAGATGGTCATGGAACTGATCAATTTTGACCTCTTGATCATCAGTGATTGGAACACAGATGTATTACTGTGATGTTGAGTGGTTTGCCTTTGATTTAAAGAAATAACATTATATCATTTTAAAGATTATACCCCAGTACTACTTTTCTCACAGTTTTGTTAACCATGAGGGCTACTCTATTTCTTTTAAGAGATTCTTCCCCACAGTAGTATATTAAATTAAATTAAATTCAGGTATTCCCATACATTTGAGTTCATTGACACTCAAGATTTCAATATTTAGTCTTTCCATCCCATTTGGTCATATTCAGCTCACTTCAGCTCACAGAAGTAGAGCAATGAGTTAACTTTCTTTTAAAGCCATTTTTTTCTTTTATATGACTCTATGAATCCCTAGCACTTTAGTATAGATTTCCATGTGTTATACAATATGCTTTAATTTGTTTCTGAGTGCATTTGATATATATCTATGAAAATACATTTTTTTACTATTTGTTAGGAATATCAGAAGAGAAATCCAAAGTTAAGAGCTATCACTATTCTACTACATTGGTAAAGATATATGAGTACTCATTTAAATGAGTACTCATTTAAAAGTACTCATTTATATGTCTTCTTGTTTTTAATAAGATAGGTACTTACACTGCCAAACAATAAAATGAAATGATAAATAACAGACAGCATCATCCATTCAGTGATGTTCCATTAAATGAATATTTATTATTCATGGTTTACACTCTGACTGCCTCTTTCTCCTCTTCTACAATATCTCCTCCCTCTCAACAAAACAAAACAAAACAAAAACCAAGATGATCAAACTTAAGTTATAGAAAAACTTCTGATACACTTAAATAAACAAAAGAAACACAAAATAATACCATACTATTTGTATTTTTAAGGGGAAATGATACAGATGTATACAAATGTTTATTTTAAATCAAGGAGAGATATACAACCCTAAGTTAAGGCAGAAAATTCATGGAGCGTTTAGCACTTTGGAAGTGAAATAGTTACCCACATTCCAATGCCATTTCTGATGACAAGACATCATATTACCACCTTTGATATTTATGAAGATGTTTTATGTCATGGTCGGATCACTTTTTGTCTTTCCATTTAAGTATCTGCTGTGATAACTTCTTTGGAAATGAACAAACATTTATAATGCCTGAAATTAACTATGCAGAAAGACATTTTCTTTAGATATGATATTAAATGCCTAATAGAATGGCATCTAACCAGCGGGAGCTCAATAAATATTAATTGGATTCACTCTTTTAAACCATAAAATACAAAATATTAAACTATTTTTGGCAATATATTTGCCCCTAAATTAGTTTTTCATGTCTGCATGGTTTTCTGTGTTTCTCTCTGTGTGCATTGAATATAATAGAATTGGTATGACTCAGAATGTAAAATTCATAGTTTCTCATGCACATGACATGATTTCCCACTATTATCTATCCAAAAAGTCCATACAAGAGCTCATATTTCTCACTTTTGTCTTTGCCAATGCTGTGTGCCATGTCCTGAGTACTTTTCCTGTCTTTTGGAATCCCAAATTTCATTCACAGTTCAAATCAAATAACATTTTTTTGTTGTTGCAGTTGTTCAGATTTGCCCCACCTACTCTAAAATCTTGTGTGTGTGTGTGCATGTTTAATGTGTATATTTTGCATCTACTTATCTATATGGACATTATTCCTGTCAGTATAATGCAAACCTCTTAAGGATAGGGAACGCTTCCATTTCAAATTAGCCTCTTTGAGCGCTTTTATTTTTTGCTTTGTCTTAACCGTTGCCCCCACTAATTCCCTCCACACTTTTTAGCTGCCTTTTTTATGTTGTTTTCCTATGGGCACTAGAAAAATGCTTTTTGGAATTTAATTAAATTTAATAGAAAACCATGAAAATGACACTCCAGAATTTAAGATTGGGAGATAACAATATGGTATACCTATATAGGAATGAATGCCTTCTTCAGGATTTCATCAAGTAGTCATTTAGCCATTGCTCTCCAGAGAGGTGAAACTTGTCTTCTTTTGATACACTTCATTCCCCTTTCGCATAATTATAATTATTTGGAAGTTGTTCTTTACATATATCAGTAATTTACCTATCTGTATCTTCTATCCATAGCTCCTGAAACTGTGGGTCTGTAAGAATAAACCATTTTTCTATACAAAAGCCCTTCAAATACTTGAACATCGCTATCACGTTCCCCTTAAGTATTTCTTCTACAATTTTCACACAATCTGAGTGTGATGAGGTCTTCAATCCCCTCATTATTTTCTTGTGCCTGTTCATCTGAACAATATATTCCCATTTGTTAGTGTCCTCTCCAAGATGTGAAATACAGATCAAAACTCAATATGAAAGACTGGAACCACTACAGGATTACCTCCTTCATTACAAAGGCAATCTTTTCCTTAATGTACCTTATATTTGCTTAACTTTTTCTACTATTATGGCCCATTACTTAATCATATTGATCTTCTAGTTCACTAAAATTCCTAGACATTTTTTATGCAATTTGTTGTATATTCATGACTACTGCACCTTATCCTTTTCTATTTCATTGTTTTAACCTAAGTATGAGATGATTCTTATTAAATTTCATTTTACTTAAGCCCAACATACTAGCTTGTCCTTATATACTCATAGGCACATACACACACCTATACTATCTATTTATCTATCTACCTATCTATCTATCCATATGTTGCATTTTCGTGTATATGTGTGTGTTGCTCTTTCAGTACAATGTAGGTTCCTTTAGAACAGGGCTTATTTCCTTGTAGGTTCAAAATAATGCATATTCATGTATGCATACATATAGTATGTTTTATTACTGATACTATTATTCAACATGTTAGTTACCCACTGTACATTTTTGTGTCCTTTACATGTGTTAAATTGTCATCAATATTTATCTAAATTAACAATAAAAATAGTTATTGCAAGGGCCTTCTCTTCATCCTATCATGTGTAATCACCACAAAGAGTTTTCTGTGTTCCATTAGCAATGTTTTACTGTGGAGATCTCTTTATATCACCCTACAGGCTAAAGAAGCTACAATATAAAAATAAATTTAGGTAAAATTCTATAAACTAAATTGTCACTTTTCCTTTCATAGATAACAAATCACACTGTGGAAAGTCAGGCTTGTATCTTTGTAGTCATTACCAGAAACAAAAAACTTCTAATTTTAAACATTACCATTCTACAAATGCAGGGTGAAGGATACAGGATTCAGTTCTGACAAAATTACTTTCCTCCCCTAGAAAGGCTTCAGAGAAGTAAAGGCCCTAAGGCATTTTACTTTACAACATGTTTTCTCACTGCTCCTTGAGCAAAGGAGTTACCAAATGAAGTTATGACAGATAAAGAGAAAAAAGGAGATAGATAGCTGATGCTGTCAGCTATTTGTGAATGCCTCTGAATTCAGTCAAAGACCCTCCCCTTAACCACAGAATTAGCCTATTGGAACTTGTTATAAAACATGTATGCATACCCCATAGTCTCTCTGAAACACTTCCCCTATGATTGATGATGATTCTTTGAGGTCCAAGTTATGTGCAGCCTAACTTGCTAATGTGATTGATACATAGGCTAGAATTTTATTCCATATGATAAAGTTATTTGTATATTATCTTTCTTATTAGAATACAAGGTTTTTGAGGGAAGGGGTTATTTTTGCCTTTATTATATTGTCAATAGGCAATCTTCACAAAATTTAAGTGAAAACGAGGTTTATTACAAGAGAAATGAAAGTGTGCATGGAACCTAAAGGATTCACAATTCATACAGAAGTTTTCATTTTTATAATAGCAGGGCAAAGGAGAGAAGAGATTCCAGAAAATTCCACCTCAAGGGATATGACATGGGAGAGGAAAAGGTGTAGTAAAAGTAGGAAAAGAGCAAAATACCCCCTGAAGGGGAAGAGCAAGAGAATGACAAAAGTCATATTCTTTTCTCTTGGAAACTGCTAGACCATGAAGACAGGATGGTCTGCTTATGTACAAGGGTCTCAGCTACACAAACAGTTTCTCACTCTAGCACAGAGTGACTGGAGTTTGTCTTGACAACCAAGGACACAAAGGGAATCTAGGTTGAGATGTAAACAACATATTATGTCAGCTGAAGGGGTAGGGTGGGAAGAGGGGAACTTTGTCCTTGACACATTCAGGAATTCCTGCATGCTTTGGATTCAGTGTTTCTGAAAAATATGGCTACTCAAAAAGACAAGTTCAGGGTGTCACTTAACAGTCCTTAAAATAGTAATTAACACAATCCTTGGCATGAGTACGTACTTAGAAAATACTTTAATTGATTAGACAATCCAGTCAGTTATTTAGAATTATAGGATTTAGGAGCAGAGATGGGGGAATGAATGAAGCACTCATACTTGGTGAAAAAAACCTTTTTTAAAATTTTATTTTACAAAATTCTAAAACACATTAAAGGAAGGAAATTGTGATATTGGTGAATCCTGAATCATTAAAGGCAGGTAAAGTTTGGAACTATAAACTATGAATTATTATTGTTCAGTTGCTGTTCAGTCACTTTTCAGTCATGCCCATTGTTTTGTGACCCTGATTGGAGCTTTCTCAGAAAATATAGTGAGATAGCTTGCTATTTCCTTCTCCAGCTCATTTTATAAATATGAAAACTGAGGCAAACAGGTCAAGCGAGGTGGGATTTTTTTTTTCTTGAACTTTGGTTTGAAATGGACAGAGTTAATAAATCACAGGCAAAATTAATTAGGAATTTCGAGAGTGTCATTTATTAGCCAGGCTGGCAGCTGCCTCATGTAGAGAGACCCAGAGGAGAGAGCCCCAAACTGAGGTGGGTGAGTTCATTTTAAGCATTTTGGCACTACTTTGTACAGCCTTGTGGTTTCCACAACAGAGCAAGAGTGGGGCTTGCTGCTAGGCAAGAACCCTCAAACAGAAGGTGATTGTCAGGGTGCTACTAGTCAAAGGACCTCAACAGAAAACAGGTGCCAGGAGAGGTACTTAATCAAGGACTGGTTGTCATAGTTGTCAGGAAGGGGGTGCTGCTCACCAGAAGGTGGTTACCTGGCAATGGGGGTCTAAAATTAGGAGGGCACAGGAGGTTACCATGCAAATGGACTAAACAAGAAATGACTGTTAACAATTCATCAGATATTTCACAAACCAAAGGGGAATAACATTTTGACAGGGGCCCAAGCAAAAAACTTGTTACTAGGCAAGTTATCCAACCCTGCCTAGTAACCTAACAGATATCTCTCAACCTGGGGGCGCAGAGAGGAATAATATCCACTTCAAGTTTCCCAGGATCATGCTAAATTGTGAACAATTGAAGGATCAATCTTCTTTGAACCATGGTAATTCATAGCTGTAACACATCAGGTGCTGAGTCATGAATGTTTTAGTGCATTTTAGATCTAAGTCAATTGGATGATGAGCTACACGGGTTTTGGTGTCTTCTGGCTCTGATCCTATTAGTCAAAAGTGTATTTATAATCTGAGTTAAGATATTGCTTTGGGGTTCATTCATGGGAAGAATGTTTCACCTAAGGTCTTTTTGATTTCCCAGATAAGACTCTGGGTAGCCACTGTTAAGGACCCCCTCAGCTTTGTGAAACCAGATATTGGTACTCTCTGTCTGATGACTATGTATATATTACTCTGTTTAGACAGCTGGAGACCTGTCTATTGGATATGATAGTGTACTCACTTCTTTTACCTTCTACTTATTCTAGTTATTGTATTATTTTGCTGTGCTTAGAGTCCCCTCTCCATGTGCTAGGGAAAGATGAGCTGTCCCTAAGTTGGGGTGTTGTGGGCCTGAGATAGAAGCTGATGTCAGAGGTCCTTGGTGCCTGCTGTGCGTGGATCCAGGCAGGAGAAGGGAGAACTTGGAATGGAGCAGTACCTTCCCCAATGAGATGGGGCATGGAACAGGAGCATAAAGCTTCCTGCATGTGAACCTAGGCAGGAGTCAGTACTGGTCAGTCCCTGGACAAGCAGGAGGAGGAACCCCAGAGATTGGGGTCAAGATAGAGGCTCTATAGTAAGGCAGGAGTAGTGAGTATGCTTTCCTGCAGCATCCACCTGGAATGGGTTGGTACCTAAGTGGTGGAATTATGTATGGTGGGAGGGATCCCTGGGGATCCATCCTGTTGACTTTGACACACAATTGCCCATCAGGACTTGAAAGCAGGGACTGGAGCAGTGTTAAGACTTGGATTCTTTGGCTCATTCAAGCATTCACACACCTGAGAGTGTCAGGGAGGACCTTCTAATAGCAATGTGGGAAGAGCAAGGACACACCCCCCCCAATAAGACTTTACTTGGTTACTCTGTTTTGATTGAGGGGAATATAACCTGATATAGGGGTGGAGTATATTGTGTTCCCTGCTATCCCTGAGGATGTGCTATTAAGGGAAGACCCTGGCCTGAGATTCCCTGATTGTACAAACAAGTATAAGGTGGGGGATATGCTATGTTGTGTTATATACTTTTGTGTTTGTTTAAGGTCATGTGACTCCCCTGGTAATGAGTGTTGTTTTGAGTAAATAGAGAGGTTATATTGTATGATTTGACCCTAAACATATTATATATATAAAGATTTCCAATGAGAGGAACATCATTACCTTCTGAAAACAATAATCCCACTCCACTTTGGGACAATTTTCATTTTAAGCAAGTTCTTAGTAACACTGAGCCTAAATATAGACTGCCATATTGTGTTGTCACTGCTCTGAGTTCTGCCTTGTGGAACCAAGCAGAACAGATCTAATTGCTCTGTCATATGACATTCTTTCTAGTTCTCTAAGATTGTACTGATGTATTCTTCAGTATCCTCAGTTTTTACAACTGATTTTTGTGTAGTGTGATCTTGAACCCTTGACCATCCTATTTCTGTTCCTCTGGATGCTCTGAAATTGATATATTGCCCCCAACTGTCACTTGGCCTGAGCTGATCACAGAAGGATCCCTCCTTCTGGATACTGTGTTTTGCTTTTTAAGGAAAAAATACTGAATGTATTTTGTTTTTGCTGTAAAGATATTACTAAATAAACACTCAAAGTCCTCACTATAACACTTCTCCTGAAACAGCTAAAAAAAACACTAATGGGTGATTACAACTTCATTTAATTTTATGCCTTTCTATACTATGTTGTCCTTAATTCAGTCCAAGATCCCATTCATTTTTTTCATTGGAGTATCACACTGTTAATCACATTAATCTTATTGTCCACTAAAACTCCCAAATCTTTTTTTAGATAATTTATCAAGTAGACCTAGATCTCCAAACTGGCAATTTATCAAGTAGACCTAACTCTCCAAACTGGCTGCTGCAGGTTCCTCTGCCCTCTCACTCCTCTGCCACCCTGGGACCGGGGCTGGACCACTACACTCTCCCACACTGGTTCTATAGGCTTTTTCACTGACCTTCTAATTTTTCCTTAGCATTTTGGGGTCATGAAGTCTGGCAACCTCCACAGCTACCAGAAATTCAGTAGCCCCAAGGCCTGCTCAGGTTTCATCTGTGCCAGTGAGGCCCACACTGGACTGTGCCCTGTCCCCTGCCTGGGGTAATAGACATTTACCAGTGGCATTCCAGGCTGTCTTAGTCTGGAGATTTGCTTCACTCCATCATTTTGTGGATTTTGCTGCTCCAGAATTTGTTTAGAGGCAATTTTTACTGATGTTTGTCTGGGCTTGAGAGAGTGCTCTAGAAAGTCCATGCTATTACTCTGCCATATTGGCACCACCCCTCTGGGAAGAAGTTGGTAAGAGCAGTTGAAGCAGAGGATAGTAGACATAGACAGTCACAGCTAGTCTTGTAAATGTTTGTTTGTTGGAAGACGTCAGTGTGGGAAGAGGGTAAGGAAGTCTTGGGAATGACTTTGTCCTCTGCAGTGCTAATGTATATTGACTTCTTGGTTACTATGATAGATTTGGTTTTCTAGTGTTGAGTTTTGGCATTCTGATTCTGAATGAATGGGAGGATTTATGGTATTCCTCTCTAGCAAGGGAATGGGCTAAAAGCACTGGACCTTGTGAAAACTGGGAACCAAGGTTACAGGAAGGGAGACCTAGAGCTTTAGAAAAGTGCTTGCAAGGAAAACCAGCAAAACCAGAGAAAGAATTGGCAGAAGTGTGTAGGAAAGGATGAATTTTATTTACAGGTTACTGTAATATGTGTAAAAGCAGAGATTAAATGCTGAAGGAAAACATTCAGATAGGAATAAGTTAGCAAGTTTGCAGGAGAATTCTCAGTGCTCAGGCTTTGCTTTAAAAGAGCAAGCTGGAGGTTCTCAGGTAGGAGAAGAAAAAGCTGTTCATTTAGCTCAAAAACTGAAGAGGAAAGCTAGCAAAACAAGTTACATACAACTTTCTGAGAGACCCAGCCTGGTTGCCATGGCAATAATTGCCAAGGGAGTGTGTGGCAGGAAAATGAAACAATGTTAGAAGGAGAGGCTTCTCAGGCAAAAACATTGGGAGAACACTCCCAATAAAAAGACAGAAACAGGTGAACCATAGGTACACTACAAGTATTTAGGGAGATAATTGAGGATGTTACTCAGCAGGAGGTCATAGATATTTTAAATATTTTAAATCCCAAAGGGATGGGAGAATTATTGGTATCTTGGATGGTGAGAATTAGTGAAAAAGATAAATTTCTTCAAGACAAAAGAGTAAATAGCCAACAGATTCAAAGTCAGAATAGATTGGCAAGACAAAAATTATTTACTGCTCTATTAATAGTAGAGGTAGATTTTGCAAGATTAGATGTCATTCCAACGGATGAACTATACAAAATGTATTGAAAAAAGGGACTTGATGTTAGATTGAACAGGGAAATAAGGACTGTCCATACAGATCCTCCAGAAATATTATATCCAAGTTCATCATTTCTGCAGGGAGAATAGGAAATTGGTTAGGCACCAGCTCAGATGAAAGAAAGTATGTCTATAGCCAGAATGATGACCCCAAAACTGCAAATTAGAAAACAGTAAACAAGAGTGAATGAGGTTATGACAGTGGATTCATGGACTCCAGAAGCATGGCTGACCCTATATCTACCCTGCTTCTGGTTATTGTCTCCTTGTTTCCTTTTGGATTTTTGTCTGTTCAACTTGTTTATCAGATTTGTCTTCTGCTGGCTCCATCTGTAGATGCCTGATTTCTTAAGGCAGATGTCACCACCTGTCCATGACTGTGATGTGTCACCCCTGGACCTGCTGTTGACCAAGCTCCAGATGCCAGCTAAAGAACTGACCTCTTGAATTGGACCTCTGGGGGTAGGGACAGCTCCACTTCCAATTTCAGCAGGAAGTAGCTATAGAAGAAGAAACTTTTTGCTCCTTACCTCAAGATTTTAGGCCCTAAACATTCAAGGGGGGGAATAATGGGGTTCTTGCGCTCAAGTCTCACCCAAAGATACTTTTTGTGTATTTATTTTGTGTAATTCCTGTTATATTGTTGTAAAGTTCTATTGATACCAGTTGCCTAAGATATTCTTTTATATGTTTATTTCCTGTTATTCCTGTTATAGTTCTGTTGATACCACCTGCCCCACCAATCTATGTTATGAATACAAAGGATCTTGGGACTAAATGAAATGGCAATTTAAATGGGAAGATCTTTCTCATTCATTAATAGGCTCATGTGACCTGCTTAAATCACTTGGAAGTCTAAGTCACATGTTGTGGGAGGAGCTTGCTTAATGGATGGAATAGGGAGGGTGGAACAGAACTGGGAGGAAGTTGGTGAGAGCAGTTGGAGCAGAGGAGAGTAGACACAGACAGACACATCTAGTCTTGTGTTTGCTCGTGGGAAGGCCCCAGCAACTGGGCGGGAGGGAAGGGGAGGACAAAGAGGATGAAGCCTTGAGAATGGCTTTGTTCCTTGCAGTACTAGTATGTATTGACTTCTTGGTTACTATCATGGATTTGGTTTTCTGGTGTTGAGATTTGGCTTTCCAGTGTCTGAATGAATGGTTTTCTTTTTCCTTCTGTATGGAGGGTCTTTTATACTTTTTGATTCAGAACGATGCCAGCATATTCACAGTTGGCCTTGTGTTGTGAATATTGCCTTGGTGATACACTACTTTTGTGTTCAGTTCTATCTGTCCTGACACAAACAAGTGTGTTATTGATATATCTGATTAGTTGTCTTGCTTTCTCGTGATACTTGAACGTAAATCAATGTCTCTCAATTTACTTGCCTCCATTTCAAGTTGATCATCATGATGGGACTCTTTTTCCCGGGTTCAAATCCAGTCTCTGACCCTTACTAGCTATATGACTTTGGACAAATCATTTAACACTGTTTGCCTCAGTTTTCTCATCTGTAAAATGAACTGAAGACAGAAATGGCAAAGCACTCCAGTATCTTTGCCAAGAAAACCCCCAAAGAGGTCACGTAGTGTCAAATAGGATTGAAAAACAACTAAACAACAACAGCAACAAAGTGTCCAACACCATGCTTGCCCCATCAATACTTTGACTGTATAATTGTTGTTGGCTATTACCTTACTAAGCAGAGCAAAATGTACCTGGGTAGTGGATACTGTTATTCCCATATGAATCCCTAGGAGTATATTGATTATTCATGTTAAGATTGGAAGACAAGAACAATGCCGCACTGCTTGATGTTTTACTATGCTCAAAATACTGTTAAGTTTAGATTTTGGTCCATCTTCAATGAAATATATACTTGAAACTGAACTGTATAAGACTGTATAGACTAATAATGGTAGTTTGGTGATGATGACATAAGATTTGAGGCTTTTTAGTGCTCTTCTCTTAAACAACCATGTGGAATGGCTAATGAACCCACGAAAAAACTGAGGTTCAGAGGCATTTACTATAGCTTCCCTATGGTCACAAAACCATTAAATATTTCAATTATTTCAAATACTCCCGTCTTTATTCTATAACATGGAATATTTCCATTGTACAGTACTGACTTTTAAAAAAATTACACTGGGATAAAGAAAGCAGTGAAAAATCCTATTCCACATAGCTATCATGTACTCTTTATAGGTCAACTTTTCCATGTCATAGACCACCTCTCCACCACTGTTCTAGCAGTCTTCTTATATTCTTATATTGACTACACTTCCAATGCTATGGTCCCTACAACTGATTATTAAGTCCTACCTCCCTCAACCTCTACTTGCAGAAGAAACTACGAAATATTGTGCTGCCTTTAAAAACATGACATCCCAGACCACTTTTATCTTCTTTTTACCCTGACATATATTCCCTGTCCTTATTCCCCTGATTTCAGCTTTCTTTTATGTGCTATCTTCCCCTACTATGATATAAGTGTCTTTAGGGCAGGGACTATCCTTTTTGCTTATATTTGTATCCCTAGTGCTTAGTGCCTAATAAATATTTGTGGTTATTGCTCTATTCTTTCAGTCCTGTCTGGCTCTTCATGACCCCAGTTGGAGTTTTTCTAGGACAAAAGATTGGAGTGGTTTGCCATTTCCTTCTCCAGTTCATTCTACAGATGAAAAACTGAGGGAAACAGGATTAGGTGATTTACCCAGGGTCAGACAACTACTAAGTGTCTGAAGCCAGAATTGAACTCAGGAAGAATCATTTTCAGGCCGAGTACTGCATCTACTGTACCACCTAGCTGCCTTATAGTGAATAATTATTTAAATGTTTTATCCTGAGTACCCTGTTCTATTTATACTGACTACCCTGGTCCCCCTACCTGAAAACTAAGTATATTATAGTTCACTCCTCCCTTGGGTTTTTCAATCAGAGTTTAGAGTTGTTTGGTTGTTGTACTTTTTCTTCAAAGAGGACCAAAATGGCATCACCATTGCAAAGGGAAATTTCAGTGTGTCTGACTGTGACTGTTCAGACCAATATGAGCTCAGAATGCTCTACAACAAGTTGGGCACAGATAGTCTGTTTGAATATTTGGGGTGGATATCCCAAATGTGTGCATCCCATGTTTACTTTGTGCTGTCTGAATTCTGTTTTGCTCAAAGAGCATAGCACCTTTTCTTATGTGGTCATGCCATGCTAAGTGGTCCTGTGCCATGTGTCCCATGTTACCTAGTCAAATCCAAAGTTCTTGAGAGAGACTTTGAGAGTGTCTTTGTTTCATTTCATCTGGCCACCATGTGATCACCTGCCCCATGCAAGTTCTCCATGAAATAGTCTTTTTGACAAGCCTACATTTTGCACTCAAACAAGGTGGCTAGCCCATTGGAGTTCTGCTCTCTGAAGCATAGTTGGCATACTTGGCAGTTCAGCTCGAGCAAGGACTTCAGTGTCTGTTACCTTACCCTGCAAGGTAATCCTCAGATTCTTCTTAAGACAGTCCAAACAAAAGAGATTCAGTTTCCTGGCATGGTGTTAGTAGACTGCCCATGTTTCACAAGCATACAACAATGAGGTCAATATAACAGTTCTGTAGACCTTCAGTTTGATAGTCATTCTAATACCTCTTCTCCCCAAAAGCTTTCTTCAGAGCCTCCCAAACACTAACATAGCTCTGGCAATTTATGCATCAACCTCATTGTCAATGTGTACATCCCTGGAAAGTACACTACCAAAGTAAGTGAATTTATTCACAGCATACAAAACTTCTCCATTTGTTGTAACTGATGGTTCCACATATAGATGGTGTGGTGGTGGCTGATGGAGAACCTGTGTTTTTGTTTTTGGTGTTAATTATTAGGTCAAAATTAGCACAGGCATAACTTTGCCCATTATCCAGAACCTGGGCAAACATGCAATCATGAAACTGACGCACAATATTGATGAACTTCTCTGAGCAACCAAATTTTGACATAGTTTTCCATAAGCCCTCATGACTAACAGTGTCAAAGACCTTGGTCTGATCTACAAACATTGTGTAGAGACCTCTGTTCTGCTCCTGGCATTTCTCCTGGAGTTGTTCGGCAGCAAACACCATATCAACTGTTCCTCGACTAGTTCTGAAGTCACACAGGCTCTCAGGTATATAACCATCATCCAGGTGAAGGATCAGCCTGTTAAGGAAGACTGTAGCCAGAATTTTGCCAGCAATGACTAAGAGAGAGATCCACCTGTGATTGTCGCAGGACAACCTATTCCCTTTACTTTTATACAAATGGACAATGGAGAGGGGCGGAACCAAGATGGCAGAGTAGAAAGACTCACATTTGCTACCTTCAAACCCACAGTCCATGGATTTCCTCTAAAAAGAACTCCTGACAAATTCTGGAACAGTGGAAGCTGTGCAGCAACACAGTGAAGGAGATTTCTGTTCCAGAGAGCCCTGAAAAACCGACCCCAAAGGTCAATCGTGCCCCAGACAGGAGCAGAGACCGGCCCTGCCTTGCCCTGCCCACGTGGCACTGAGAGGAGCGAACAGAGCCAAGCAGGCTTCAGGGACGGAATCTCCAGTGGCCGCGAAGGTCCCTCCACCCACAAACGCACAGGTCAGTGAGAGAGACAGGCTGAGAGGGGAGCAGGGTGCCTCCATTACTCAGGCCTCCGCGGGAGGCAGTGGCAGAGGCAGTGGCAGACCAGCGGCAGAGGCAGCAGGTGGCCAGAGGCTCCCAGAGCAGGCAGAAGCTCAGCAGCATCTCCATTAGAGAAGGTCTCTGCATAAAGCCCCTGAGGGAACTGAGCCTGGGAGGCAACCCTGCCCCCACCTGAGAACCTGATTTAATCTTACCCTGAATAGCAGCCAGGCCTGCCACCAAAAGCCCTGAGGCTGGGGAGCAGCATTTGAATCTTAGACCTCAAGCACTAGCTGGGCAGACCTAGGCCAGGAGTGGAGAGGACTCTCAGAAGTCAAGTAACTGGCTGGGAAAATGCCCAGAAAAGGGAAAAAAAAC
>CM053773.1:120481062-120504363 GCA_028658325.1 Potorous gilbertii
CTATATTGAATTCCCTGCCTTCCCAAAGGAAATGGGTGGGGAGGGAGTGATGGGGAGAAGTTGTAACTCAAAGTTTTAGGAACAACTGTTGAGTATTGTTCTTGCTACTAGGAAATAAGAAATACAAGTAATGGGGAATAGAAAGTTATCTGGCCCTACAGGACAAAAGAGAAGATCGGTTAAGGGAAGGGGGAGATGATAGAAGAGAGGGCAGATTGGTGATATGGGTAATTACAATGTTCAGTGTATTGGGGAGGGGAGAGGGGACAAATGGGGAGAAAATTTTGGAACCCAAAAGCTTGTGAAAATGAATGTAAAAAATAAATTAATTAATTAATTTTAAAAAAAAAGGAGGATTCTCCACTAGATTAGGAGTTCTTAACCTGGGGTTGATGAACTAAGGTTTTTTTTTTCTTTTAGTTAACCATATTTCAACATAATTGATTTCCTCTGTATTCCTATGAATTTTTTCTTATGAATTAAAAAAAAAACTCCCTTCTAAAAAGAAAACAAAAAAACCCCACAACAAATGGACAATGGAGGCATCTTTGAACTCCTGGGGGATAACCTCCTCTTGCCATATAACCTAGAAAATTTCAGTCAGCTTTTGTATGAGCAACGGTCCTCCTACCTTGAAAGTATCAACTGGAATAGAATCAGCACCAGGTGCTTTGCTAGATGAAAGGAGCCCAATGGTCCTCAAAACCTCTTCTTCAGTTGGAAGTTCAGCTAAGGAGGGATTGACTTCAACCTGAGGTAAATGGTCAATGGCCTCAGCATTAATTGATGATGGTCTGTTGAGAACACTATGGAAGTGTTCAGCCCATCTCTCTAGGATCATGTCCTTATCATTAATCAATGTGACTCTGTCAGCACTGAGTAGTTGTGATGCACTATAGGGTTTTGGTCCATAAATAACCATCAGGGAATCATAAAAGTGCTTTGAATTGTTACTATCAACATACAACTGAATTTCATCTGCCATCTTACTGAGCAACGAATCCTACATCTCTCCAAACTTTGCTTGTCTTTTATTTTTGATGGAATTAAATGCTCCCTTCTTAGAGGTGGATAAACTACCCTGCTGGTAAATCCTGTGTAGTTCATGTTTTTCATTTAGCAGCTTCTGAATTTCCCCATCATTTTCATCAAACCAGTCTTGGTGTTTGCGAGTGTTCTGACCCAGATGAGCAAATGCAGTGCTGTACACCAAAACTCTGAGAGCTACCCACTCCTTTTCTGCTCCACTGTCACCAACTATATGTTGGCTCAACTTTCCCTCCAAGTCAACGGGAAACTGTTCCTGCTCAGAGAAGAGTTCTAATTTGTTGACATTAATTCTTCTGGTAGTCATTTTGCCTTGGGAGTGGCACTTTTGATGACTGCGAATGTTTAGCTTGGGAAGGATAAATCTATGATCAGTCCAGCACTCTGCGCCACACATTGCCTTTATCACTGCCACATCTTGTCTGTGTGTTCTCCTTATAGTCATATAATCTATTATATGCCAGTGTTTGCTGCGAGGGTGCATCCATAAAGTTTTATTGCATTTAGGTAAACAGAAGATAGTGTTGGTGATGAGAAGGTCATGTGATGCATAAGTCTTCAGCAGTAAATGACCATTGTTGCTGTTTCCAACTCCATTCCTCCCAAGGACTCCCTGCAAGGTCTGGTAGTCTGAGCCTACTCTAGCATTAAAATCACCCAGAATAATAAGCTTGTCCTCTTTTGGCACATTGATTATAAGAGTCTCTAGGTCTTCATAAAAGTTTTCTTTGACTTCATCAGGGCTTGTCATGGTAGGAGCATAGGCACCAATGGACGGTGGCATGGCGTCTTCCTGTGAGTGGCAATCTCATCATCATGAGCCTGTCATTCACTCCTTTTGGCAGGCATAACAGCTTGCTAATTAAATTAGTTTTGATCGAAGAACCCATGCCAGCTTCACAGCACTCCCCTTCCCTGCCTCCACTCCAGAAAAAGGTGTACACAGTTCCAACTTCAGTAAGCTGGCTTTCATTTGCTAACCTTGTTACACTCAGAGCTGTTATTTGGATGTTATCCCTGTTGAATTGTCTTGCAATTCTTCTTTCAGTTCTACTAAATTTTGTTTTGTCTGTTAATATGTGCACATTCCATGTGTCAGTGGTTAGTGGTATCATCTTTGCGATGTTTTCGTATATTTTTTGTGTGTTTCAACCACATAGTGGGATTCCCAGCCTGCTGCGGTGATCAGGCCAGGGTTGGGTAAGTAGGCAATGTTTAGGGCACCTCTTCTAGCACTCTTCCTCACACTGGGAGGTGAGCAGTGTGATCCTTAAAAAGCTGTACTGACACCCGGAGGGTGCTGAGTTCCACTGTTGCTTCTGGTGAGAAATGATCCTATGGCCTTGGCCACCTGTGTGCATGGTCATGACTACAGCTCCCACTGTATCCGCACCTGCTGCTTCATCTTTGCCACAAGACTTTGAGGCATAATAGTGAAATGGTATAGGTGATGTCTTTGATTCATGTGTAAATTGAATTTAAGTGAGGCAGAATTGCATGAAGTCATCAGCCTCACTCTCTCCTCCAGTCATCATAGTCCAGTGGCAGGACAGAGCCAAGACGGATGGCGATGGCTCAGGATGCAGTGGATGACCTTGGCGTCTTTGATGTCTAACCAAGCTCTAAGCATTCCTCATTACTTGCTTCATTTGCCTTCATGGTCATTGGAACAAATTGTTCTCATCTGCCCATTCCACCAGATGAAGACTTCACATGCTTGAGGTAGATACTCCCCTAACTCATCAATGGGCTTGAGAACATTTCATTACCCTCAGCCTAGTTTGGCCCATCTGCCCAAATTATTTACGGGGGTGTGGCTGCTGTGCGTGCTGCAGTTTCTTAGAGTCACAGATGAGAGTTAGGCAGAACAGGTGAACACCAAATATGGAAAGAGCCCTGAAAAGGGCTCAGCAGCCATCATACCAAAGGTACTGATCCTCCTTAAACACATCCTACACCCCAAGGAGTTTAGAGTATCTAGTCTATCAATGATTCCAGGTCCCATCAAGTTTACTCTTAATTGTTGAACTGGGCCCCATGAACCCCAGTTCTATTTAACCATTAACAGATTAAATTTTATAAAGAACTATTGACTTTAGAGATATATTAACAAGTATCCAAATAGGTTATACTACTCCACCTAACCTCACTCCCCAATATATGGGGTTAATCCCTTCTCTACCACCCTACATCACCATAGTCTGTTGAAAGGGCCATGGGATCAGGTTTATAGCTATGATAAGTTTCAAGTCCCATGTTCCAAGTTCAAAATCTCCTTAGGTTTGAATCCCAGGTTCCTTGACTTCTTGCCAGACTGGCTGGTTGCAGCATCCAATCTGAAATCCTAGTTCCAAAATGACTATGTCTTGATCACTATCTTCCAGATTCTATGGGGCATACTGCTGGCACATGAAATTGAGGAGGAAAAACAGAAAAGAACAGAACAAAAAAAACACATTAGGCCCATTTTGTGGAGCCTGAGCAAATGAGAGGGGGTGGAAGAAGTATACCTCCTCCTGGTTCAGTTCATGAAATTCATGATGTGAGTAAACTATGTGTAATCTTCACCATCTGGACATAGAAGGAAAAAGCATATAAGAATGAAAGAAACTCCCAATCTGTCCATTTTTAAAGACATAACCTGTTCTAGTTATGAAGCCAAGTAAAAGAGGCTACTTCCAACAACAAGAAGTAAGTTACTCCCATATTGGAAGATCCGGGCACATGCAAAGCAAGCCCTATATCCATCTGTCTGTCTGTCTGTCTGTTGTCTATCTACCATTTATCTGTTAAAGTTAGTTTTATGTACTTTTTTTTAAAGAAAGTAGCTTTGATGTGAGAATTTTGACTGAATTGAGATATTTGTGAACAAGAAATGCTACTAAAATTTCATTTTTAATTTCTGATTCACTGAGTTTTGGGGAGGACAGTTATAATAGAAAGTTAGGCAATTGAAGTACATAGTTTAATATGGTATAAGGGAAAGAATGCTGGAGTTAGGATAGATATGTCTGAGTCCTCCTCTGGCAGTTACTAAGTATGTAATACTGATTATGTCACATAGCTTCTATAAGTCTGTTTCCACATCTGAAAAATGGAGGTAATAAATATAGTGCCTAACGCAGGGGCTTCTGTGATGATCAAAGATAATAAATATAGTGTTCTAAATTCTTAGTGAAGTTTAAATTGTTAAAGCTTAAAGGCAATCAATGAATAAATAATAAAAATTTATTAAATATCTACTATGGGTCAACCACTGTGCTAATTGTTAGGGACACAAAGAAAAGTAAAAGACAGTCTTCACCCTCAAGGAGCTCACAGTCTGATAGAGAAGAAAATGAGCAAACAGCTATGTACCAAAAAAAAAAATACATAGAAGATAAATTGAAAATAACTGAAAAAGGGAAGGCATTAGAGTTAAGGGGAATGAGAAAACACTTCCTGAAGAAGGTGAAATTTTAGTTTGGACTCGAAGCCAGGAAGCCAGTAAGCAGAGATGAGCAAGGAGGTAGAATGCCTTGTTCAAGAAAGAGCAAAGATACCAGAGTCACTGGATTCCAGAGTATGCGTAGAGATTGTAGGTAAAAGGAAACTGGAATGTTAGTGGGGCTGGGGGGAGGTTATGAAGACCTTTGAATGTTAGAGGATTTTATATGTGAACCTTCCATCTTGAAGGTGATGGGGAGCCACTGTATTTTAATTGGGAGGTAGGGAGAAGAGGAGTCAGATGAGGAGTGAAATGGTCAGACTTATACTTTAGGGAAATCAATTTGACAATTGAGTTAAGGCTAGATTGGAGTCAGGGAGAAAATTAATAAGATCATCAAATGAAAGAGTATAGAATGAGAAGAGAAGAGGTCTCAGAACTTTGTGGGATGCTCATAGTAAATGGGAATTATTTGGATAAAATTCCAGGAAAGAAGACCGAGGACAGATGAGTAGGAGAAGGACAAGGAGAAAGTAGTGTTCTGAAAACCTACCATCAATGATAAAAGGATAAAAGACTATGCCCAAAGCTGCAGAGAATTCAAGAAAACTTTAAAGTATGAAAGCCTAAAACTTTTGGGACATTATGTATCATGCTTCACACATTTTAAAACTCCATGTGAACTTAGGTGTTCCCTCCTTTATTCTTATTACCTGCAATGTCATAATCTATTGGGAATATTTGGGGTAGACATGTATGGACGATTTAGGAAGTCATTGGAAAACATGTACTAGAAGAATGAAGCCTCTTTGGTATCAAGAGCTGCCCCAAATATTTTCTGAAATTTTCCAAATAGGTTGGATTAAATTTCCAGATAGGTTGGATTAAAAATTGCATACAGAGAAAATATCATGAGAAATAAATATGACAGAAACAAGAATTCCAAATAACAACTTTACAGCATTACACTCTTACAATTTCTCTTTTAACATTGTTTATTCATACACTTAGATTATAATTGCATTTTGTATTCAAAGAAGATCGTTGGAATATTTTCTATCAATTTTGTATCAAGAAGAAATCTTACTCTATAATTTTTCTTTGAACCGGAAGATTTATGCCTAATCCATCAACTTTTCACATCTTTAGTTTATCTCAGAAAGAACAGGATAGGAAAAGGATGAGCAGTTTGAAATAACAGTCAGGGGTACGCTTTTCAAAAGATCCCTGCTCTGGCTTGCTTACTCTGTGAAAAGAAAGAAATGATCAAAAGTTTGAAGTGTGATCTCCTTTGAAAGCTGCCTAGAGAGGGTTATGTGAACACTAGCTTTTAGGCTTTGCAAGCTGCAGTTTCTTTTCTGAACTATCTGGTCTCTCATTATCTCTTGCCTGTTCCACCAACTGAAACTAAAAGGATCTTGGGTTAGGGTCAAGCTGCTGTTGGGGGAAACTGAGCATTGTGCAGGGCTCTTTGGCAACAGAGTTGTCGGTGCTCTTGGTGGTGCTGTTAATCAAGGATTAGACTGGAGTAGCTTTTAGCTATCTTTTGCCAAAATGTCCTCAGCAACATTTCTTAATGACTTTTTGAAATTTGCTCCACACATGTATTGATATGCATAGGTCTGGAAAATATTAACTAGTCCTTATGACTCCTGTAAGGTTATTTAAATGCCATAAATTAATGTAAAAATGCTCAGGGAAATTCTGATCCTTAGTAACTCATGCTGGGTTAAGACAGTACAGAATAAACTAATGTGATAACTAGTGGTTACTTGAGCATTGTGCATAGATAGCTCGAGTAATTCTTTAAAAGGTTTTATGTCTAATTTAGGTGAATAATCTAGATTGAACTTAGGTTACCTATGGCTAACAAAATGGACACTAGAATAATGAAAATTATGTTCTGTTTGGCCCCAACAAGTTCTTCATGATTTAAATGGGCTCCTATAACAACAAAGGGCATGCAAGATTCATACCAATGATTATTTCAGCAATGACCCAAAAATGCAGTGCTAGGCAGAGAGTGAGCATTTGATAAACCCCAACTGATGGAGTTCAGATATGATATATATATTCCACTATGAAAGAATTTGGTCTAGTCAGTAGGGTAATTGTAAATGGTAGACTCTTTGAGTTTATAAATCTACAATAAATAGATCTACACATAAATAAATCTACAAGTCACTCAATATTTTAGCATCATGTCAAAAGTTATCTTAATTTTCTATTAACATAGACTAGACTTTCGATTTCTTTTTTTTTGTAAGCTGTGACTGAGTGTGCCTCAAGATCTATGGGCTCACATGATCTAGGTATAATCATGGAGGCTGACTTTTAAAGGTAATATTGTCTCATTGATCCTATCTGGAGTTGTTTTATAAATTCTTCAAAATATAGCTTGCATTTTTCCCAATTTCCTCAAATGGGGACAATAGGGTCTGAGTTCTTCTCAAAGTAGCAATGTCCATGAGTTTGGCATCATTTCCATTTTATGATATAGAATAATGCTGAAGTACAAAAGAACTCATGGAGGGCTATTGAAAAAATACAGGAAGCACTTAAAGATCATTTGCTCCCCTGGGAAGAATCTGAACTTGGGGGCTGCCAGAGAAATAATTTGACATTCTGACATATCCCAACCCTTACAAAAAAAGAGACTTGCACAGTTCTCGGAGTTATTGTGTCAGTCTGAGGTTTGGATTAACCGCAGAAGGTGAGCATAGCTGGGATCTGCTGAGCAAGCACACTACCCTTCATATCTGACTTCTGAATCTCACTAACTTTATTCCCCAAGTGAGATGTTGCTTAGAAACTATATGGAAGATCCTCTTTTTTCCCCAAGGTCATAGTACAAGGAAATATTTTTCTTCCTCTAGAACATCTGATTCCTAAAGCTTCAAACAACAACTCTCAAACTTAAAATTATCAGTGAGGTAACCCTATCTAGGCTATATCTAGGAGTGTTCTCCTAAACATTTAACAGCTAGCTCTCTTCCCTCAAGAAAAATGTTCCTATAATACATTTTGAAATTTAATTTTCAGTATTAACATTTTCTTCATCCTTTTGCTAAGTGTATACACCCAGAAAATAATAAATTACATCCTGGTTCGAATCATTTGCCAATTTTGGAAGTATAAATGCTCACACTGAATATTTAACTGTCAATTTTCATCACCTGGTTCAAGCTAGCTCTAGCACAACGTTGGCCACATCCATTTTCTGGGTGGAAAACAAAATTCAATCATTATATGGCTTAGAAAATTGAAACTCCCTCCTCCTATAAAGAGGAGTTTGAGATTCAAGCTCAATACTTTCATGAACCAATTCCTCAGTAGATTTCTTGTACTCATGTTTCTGTGGGAATTTTGTCAGTGAACCAGTTGCTGCCACCTCATGAACTAAGCAAGTACATGACTAGGGCTTCTCTTCTAAGCAAATAATGTACTTGTCTCTGCTCCAAGGAAGACCTTTCCATTTCCTGGAGGGAGGAACTACGCATGAGACAGAGCAACTATATATAGAACTATGTATGAGTGACTCTTCCCTCACTCCCATGCCCAACCACATTCTGCTTCATAATGGATGTCTTCTGAATAGAGACTGAAAAGAAAAATGTCTAAAAGAGAGCCAATTCTGGTCTGTCAGAAATCACTTTTAAAGGCCCCAGAGAGCCATGGCTTCCCTTCCTTAGCCTCAGTCAATCATTCATCTTGGTTGTTGTTCAGTTGTGTCCAAATGTTCACGACACCATGAACCATACTGTCCATGGAGTTTTCTTGGCAAAAATACAAGAGCGATACATCATTTCCTTCTCCAATAGTTTAAGACTAACGGAACTTAAGTTGGTTTACCCAGGACCATACAGCTAGTAAATGTCTGAGACTGGATTTGAACTCTGGTCTTCTAGCTCCAGTCCAGTGCTCTATCTATTGAGCCATCTAACTGCCCTCTTCATCCTGAAGCTTGTCTCAATCATTAGGAACAAATCAGGAGTTTTATGATCCTTCAACAAAGTACCAGTGAACATTTCAACATCACTCACCAGAAATGCATCTCAGATACTTTCAAAGGCTCAGTCTCTGAAACATCAAGCTGATTAAGGAAATCATCATACTGATCAGAAACTCTCCTGGAGTCAGAGGACTCTGATTCAAACTCTTGTTCTGACATTTACTAACCATGTAAGCTTGAGTGAACTATGTAAACTCTCTTGACCTGTTTTTTCATTTGTATAATGAGGGAACTGACCTTTAAGATTGAAACCAGCTCTAAATACATCATGGATGATTCTCTAAACCCATTCTATACATTAGTTTGTCTTTCCTTCTCCCAAAACCAGACAAAGCATAATGGGGAATCCTAAAATGAGCTAATTTGTGCCAGCATATCCCAAATAAAAAGATAAAAAAGTTTAAGTGAATTTTTATGAAACACTTCAACTTATAAGAAAAATGCTCATGATCATTTCATCTCCAGAAATAAGTAGATACAGATGTTCTGTTCTACTAAAAATAGATGTGTTTAATTTAGAGACATTGCACATTTAAAATGAACAGAAACAGTTGTAAAGAGATTGACTCTGTTACACACCTTAGGAAGATATTTGCTCGGCTTATCTTATATTTCTTGACTTTCTTGGTTCTGCGGATTTTTCTTGGATCTTCTAATATTGGAGCCAATTAAGGTTTCTTTACATGATATGTGAACATCCATTTTCTCAAATGTGAAAAGGGCAGCCCTTGCTCAAGTGAATTGTTACCATCAACTCGATGTTAACATCTTGGAAGTATCTAACTTTCTGTTAGGACATTTCCTGGGAAGGCTTTCATTAGGCAAGTTCAATTACAGCTGGATTTCTAAAAAGGAATTATCTGCTTTGATGCCTTTGTGTGGCATTGAATTAAATTATTTTTATGGGGCAAACCCCTTTCTCCTAGAAAAGTATAAAGGGTAGATGGACCAGTTCATCAGGCTAATAGTCTTCTATGACACGGAATATTTGATGGTGTTGATTAGCTTCCTTTCCCCATATGGGAGAATTAAATTGTTTCTAACTAGTTTTCCTTCCAAAAATAGAAATCTGTAAGTTCCTTGAGATACCCAAGGAGTTGTTTGTTTCTCAGTACCGCTATTAAGGGTGAGTCATAAAGCAATTAATGAGGTTAAGATGCTATTCAAATAAACTACTAACAAAAGATACATGGATGTCAGTCAGGGTCTTTTACTGTCTCCTGATGTTGTCATTCCTGATTTTGAACTGCTTAGAAGAATGAAGTGCCAACACTGAACATGTAGAAACCTACTTAGGGCTTAAAATGGGAAACCAAATGGTTTTCTCTTTCTATTACACATAGACTATCTTCTCTTCATATTGCAAATAACTTAAGGGCAGGAACTATTCCTAGTTTACAAATATTTTTATGCTGTTAAGTGTTGCATTGTAGAGATAGAAGTATTTAATACGTCTGTCAAATATTACCTATAATTATGAAAATGTTGTCCTCCAAAAACCAAGATGTCATCCCTTTATTTTTTATTTGTTCTTTTAGATATTACACAATGTAGACTTTATGCAATTATTTCTTCAGAAAGACTCCTCACTTTTAGTACCCAAAGGAAAAACATTCTTGACATATGAGAATTATATTTGCACATATTTTTTCTCCATTGAGATGTCTGCCAACTTCACTAAACAAATTCTGACCTATGGTCTTTATCCAAGCTTACAGTATTCATGGACCAAAGCATTTATGAATTCCAGAAAGACATAGTAGCTTTCTAGCTGAGTTCAGTCCACAAGAGTAAATAAAAATTGACACGGTTATTTGTCTACAAGGAAGAGACCTTTGTTTTTGTTTCCTGATTCTCCACAAGACAGAATCCCAGTAGCAATATGTACCAAGATAGACATGGGGCAAAAAACTTGAAGAAAAAGAAAATCTCATTATAGATAAGTCTACACATTGTCGTTATTGTGACAATTTGGTTCTGAAGCTATCCAGGGGGAAAATGACATGGAAAATTAAAAATAATAATAAAAGAAAAAATATATAATGGAGAAAGCCATTGCATAGTGAACAATAAATTAATGGTGATGTTATGGATTTAGCTATAGTTCCATCTACCTAGTCATGAATCTGATAGGTACGAAGGAGACAAAGACACTCTGACAGTATGAGAAGGAAGAAGTTAAAGATTTCCCTTGACATAGAGTTACTGATCAAAATATCCAGAGATTACGAGCACTCAAAGAGTGAAAGAGTTGATATATTAGACAAAGCAGACAGTTTAATCACAAGGAAGCAAACAGGGATCAAAAGGAGTTTAGGAAATCCAGATCTAAATACAAAAGTCAACAAGGAAGTGATATGTAAGTGTATTAAAATATATTATTTTTAAAATATTCTAAAAACAAAAACAATGAAAGTTCATAGCAAGAAATTGCAGGGAGCTCTCTGAGAGCAGCTTTAGGTAATCATGATTTCATGTAGTATTGAAATCACAAAGAATATTCCAGTGATATAAAATCATTTAACAACCAGATTTGGAGAAAAAGTAGAATGATCTCTCTCTTGGACAAGGAGATGAAAGAGCTCAAAGAATGTCTCTCTGCTTTCTACTTCATTGGGGATGGTGAAATACTCCTTGAAAGAATGGGAAAAAAAATTTTGAATTAAAAACAAAGAAGTAAAAGCATATTCAGGGTCAAAGAGATTTCTAAAGTTATGGCTGGAGTTTGGAAGGTCTAACAAAACAAAGAAAAGTGGCTGTTATTCAGTTGTTTCAGTCATGTCTGATTTCCCATGACCTCATTTGGGATTTTCTGGGCAAAGACACTGGAATGGTTTCCATTTTCTTTTCCAACTCATTTTATAGATAAGGAAACTGAGGCACACCATGATGATATCTAAGGCTATATATGAACTTCGGAAAATGAGTTTTCCTGACTCTGGGCCTGGTACTCTGCCCCATGAGCCACCTACCTGCTTTAAAGAGAAGCAAAAATATCACTAAACCCTTTTGGACCTATGGAAGCGTTATTGGAATTTTGCAATAGGCTTGAGATGCTTTCAGTAGGACTGAAATGGATCCCCAACACAGGAAGAAGCTTCCTGTTCTCCCTGGAGTGACAATGAGAATCTACCAGCCACTGGACAAATGACATTTATTAGTGATCATAGAAAGAAGTAACAAATCATGCTGTTTGGAACTCTCTTTTGAAGAATAATAATTGAAGTATGCCATACAATATAACCAACTGTATAGAACCTTGATTTTCTAAGCTGTACATCAGGAATGGGACAGAAGGAATACAAAGACATGTAAAATTGCATGACCCATAGTCACTTCCAAAGATTATTATGGGAATAAATGATAAAGAAAAAATCTAGAAAGAATAACCAGGGATTAAGAAATTCCTTTGTAACTGAATAACATAAACAAAATCTTCACAAAGAGGAATACCTTATTGGTATTTTTCTTTTCCTTTTTCCCACTGAGAATTGAAGGCAGAGACCACAGGAAAAAAAGAGTATATGAAAGTAAAGAATTAAAAAGAATGATGTCAGAGATTGAGATTAGAATTTCTGCACCAGCATCTTTAAAAACATTTTTTTTAATTTTTAATACCAATAGTCTATTGGTAAAAGAAGAAATGAAATTACTCAGCCAAGAAATCAATTTAAACCTTTATTAAATATGTACTATGCCCCAGTTATCTTTAGTCAATCAGTCAGTTAACTAGCATTTAGCTATATGTCAGGGAATCCCTAATGACAAATAAAGGGTAGCCCATTTCAGTGCTCTCAAATGTGATGATCTCATCTGCTCGATTTTCTACTTCAGTGAGGCCCTATGATGTAAGATGTCTAAATGTGTTATAGCAGAGCCCTCTCAAAAGGGACTTTAATGTCTGCATGTCCAATGACTAACTCTTACCTAGTCCTGTAAAATATTCCTCTTTCTCTACGGGCTTGTCCTCATAACAGCAGGTCAAAGTTCCCATTGATGTTGACATTCAAATTCTCTTGAAAGACTAGGAAGTAGTGTCATTAAAAGGAATACACTTCCTCTACTCTTTTTCTAATTCTTTCTAACTCTTATGCCCATCCAACGTATTTTTTTATTATACATACCTAAGCATTCACAACAGAATAGATCCACATAATTTTTGATATTTGCATAGCCAGACACTCACAAAAATATGATCCTTTGGGATCTTAAACATAACTATTTACTTAAGAATGAATAAAATAATATTATAGATCCTAATGAATTAAAGAAAATACCTAATAAGATGCATTACAGTTTAAATGTATAAACCCTAGAACACAGTCTCCCATCAATGTACTCAATAGCTAAAAGAATGAGTACACATTTAATAGAAATCTTCCACCTGGCAGAACTAAACTCATGCACTTAGTGCACCTTACAATGCTAGAAATCAAGTTTCAATGTCATTGGTTTATTCAGGAACATCTACACCAATTTAAACTACTTCTCTGCTCAGAAATTGACTGATCCTCACAACTATTAAGCTAGGGACATCCGCTTCACTACAGGGACATGCTTTATAAATTATTTCAAAAACCATCAGCTTCAACAGGACATTTAGAAGTGTTAGCATTCCATGTGAATACAGATGACTAGTATTTATCTAACACTTACTATGTGCTCAGCACTGAGAAAACAAATGCAAAGAGAAAGCCCTTGTCCTCAAGGAGCTTAGATTCCAATGTGGGGAGATAATACAGAAAAGAAAGTGGAAAAGTGGGGAGGGATGATATCCCCAGTGTAGGGGCAGGGTAATCAAAGTCCTACATGTAGGTTGGAGAAGCATGAGAGATGACTAGTCTAGGTGCCCTCCTTAAATGGAGATTCTGGGAAGAACCATCCAATCACATGAAAGCTGCAGAGATGCAGAGTACTTCCAATGTATGAATTTCAAGCCTGGTGTAAGGCTTTAGGATAGAGATGCTGGTGCATGGCAGATGAAATTTAGAGGGCAGCTTGGAGAAGAATGAGACATGGACAGAAGATGCAAGCAGTAGCAAAGCCTCATCTGCATTCCCTTCTGAAGCCAAATGTGGCAGCAAAGAGCAAGAAATACTGATGAAAAGCTTCAGTTTTCTCCAACACTAGGTAATGTGAAAGGACAATAGCTGGGAATTCCAGGCCAATGATGGCAATTCTCTCCAACCAAATAGGAAACACTCATTGGAACCCTCTTTGTTGACTGTTTGTAATTGTCCCATCCTTTCAATTTTTCTTCTCTTGTGCCTCTTCCAATACCGCTATCTGGAATGATACCTTTCAGATCCTCTTTAATAACTTAAATAAATCCTTTTGTGACTCATCTTTTAAATAGCATGTCCCCAAATTTCATGTCAAATTGATTGTCCTTTGAAAAAGTATACCTCAGTCTTCAAATGTTTATGTTATTTCTTCTTTTCTTAGCTTTACTCTTGTATTATAAACCATATCCCTGAAATCTGCCTATTCCTTTTCTGCTCCATTGTGTGCTGGCTCAACTTTTCCTCCAAGTTAGCAACAAACTGTTCATGCTCAGAAAAGAACTCTAATTTGTTGACATTAATTCTTCTGGGAGTCATTTTGCCTTAGGGATGCTCATTTTGTTGAATGCCAATATTTAGCTTAGAAAGAATAAGTCTATAATCAGTCCAGTGCTCTGCACCACACATTGCCTTTGTCACTCTTACATCTTGTCTGTCTCTTCTCCTTACAGTCACATAGTCTATTAAATGTCAATGTTTGCATGAGAGTGCATCCACAAAGTTTTATTGTGTTTAGATAAATGGTAGACAGTGTTGGTGATGAGGTCATGAGATACACAAGTCTTCAGTAGTAAATGACCATTGCTGTTGCTCTTGCCAACTCCATTCCTCCCTAGCATTCCCAGGCAAGTCTGGTAGTCTGAGCCTACTCTAACTTTAAAGTCACCCAACTTGTCTTCTTTTGGCACATTAATGATGAAAGTCTCCACTTCTTCATAAAATTTTTCTTTGACCTCATCAGGGTTTGTTATGGCAGCCTTCAGAGCTTTGGTGTATAGCACTTCATTTGCTCATCTGGGTCAGAACACTGGCAAACACCAGGACTGGTTTGATGAAAGTGACAGGAAAAGCTGGTAAATGAGAAATTGGAACTCCACAGGGTTTACCATCAGGATAGTTCGTCCATCTCTAAGGCGGCACATTTATTCCATCAAAAGTAAATCATAAGTAAAGCTTAGATAGATGCAGGATTCTTGGCTCAGCAAGAAGAAAGATGAAATTCAGTTTTATGCTGATAGTACCAATCTAAAGCACTTTTGTGATGAACTGAAGGCTACGTATGTGCCAAAGACCTGCGATGCATCTCAATTACTCAGTTGTGATGTAGTCACATAGGTTAGTAATAAGGATATGATCCTAGAGAGATGGGATGGACACTTCCATAGTGTTCAAAAAACCATCATTAATCAATACTGAGGCCATTGATGGTTTACCTCAGGTTGAAGACTGTCCCTCCCTACCTGAATCTCCAATTGAAGAAGAAGTTTTGAATGCCATTGGCCTCTGTTCATGTGGCAAAGGACCTGGTACAGATTTTATTCCAGCTGAGATTTATAAGGTAAGGAGGCCATTGCTCATACAAAAGTTGACTCAAATTTTCTGGGTATTATGGCAAGAGGGAGTTATCCCCCAGAATTTCAAGGAGGTCTCCATTGTCCATCTCTATAAAGGTAAAAGAAACAGATTGTCTTGTGACAACCATAAGGGAATCTCTCTCTTAGTCATTGCTGGCAAAATTCTTGCCAGAGTTCTCCATAATAGATTTTTCCTTGACATGGAAGATGGTCATCTACCTGAGAATCAGTATGGTTTCAGAAAAAGCTTAAGAGCAGTTGATATGGGGTTTACTGCCCAATAACTCCAGGAGAAATGTCAGAAGCATAACAGAAGTCTGTACACAACATTAATAGATCTGACCAAGGCCTTTGATACTATTAGTCATGAGGGTTTAGAAAATTATGTCAAAATTTGGTTGCCCAGAGAAGTACATGAGCATTGTGCATCAATTTCGTGACGGCATGCTTTCCTATGTTCTAGATAATAGACAGTGCTCTTGTACTTTCCCAGTCACCAGTAGAGTGAAACAAGGCTATGTTCTTGCTCCCATGCTTTTTAGCATGATGTTTTCAGCCATGTTGTCAAATGCTTTCAATGAGGATAAACATGGCATCAAGGTCAGCTACCACACTAGTGCACTGATGGTAATAAGACAAAACAAAACACCTCTTATTAGTTATGCATATGTAAATTTAGAACTTCCCCTCTTACCTTAATTCTAAAAGTCTATAAGATGTCCTCTGCCTCTTTAGTGCCTTGAAACTGTGAAGGAGATGAGATCTTGCTAGATTTCAACCTTTCCCCAATCACTTACATGAAATGCTAAACTAAGACAATGAAGTCAATCGATCAAAGATTGATCACGTGAACTCTGTCTCATATTTTACTAGGAGTTAAAAAAGTAATCTAAAATATGATTGACCTCAAGAGAATTACAATCTAATTAAATAACTAAAATTAATCACCTGACAATTCTGAATGTAACAACTTGACTCTCCAATTTACAGATTCTTTTAGTATGCCATTAGATATGATTTTTAATGAAATTTCTGGAAACAGACTGAATAAACTAGCTTTTGTTCCAAGTCTACTCTAAAGACCTCTTAGTCTATTTGGAATATTCTTTGCTCACTTTAGGGAAGGTCTGTTTTCTGCTTCACTACCATTTTCATCAAGGAAAGGGAAGTACTTGCCCGGTTATGTGCTTCCAATTGGAAAAAAAATTCTGAAGGAGACCTCTGCTCTTAAAATGTTTTGTCACCCTCTAAACCTGTGTTAAAGACTCTTTTTTGTTTGCTTGATCTGAAGTGGAACCATTTTTAGTGTTCCTATAATATGTAAGTAGTGTTAGCAAGCCCTTTATTATTGACTCATTTCCAAGGCGCCAGCTAATCTGATTTAACAATTAAAATTCTTCAGGTGTTTATTTTGCTAATGTAGCTGGTTGTGGAGCATTAATAAATAAAGCAATGGAAAGAGTAGGTCAAAAAGAAGGCCAAAATTTCACCCATTTTCTTTCTATTTTCTTTGTAAAATATTTTGAATGGTGTGAGGAAAAAAGAACATTTTTTCCTCTCTTCTTTTCAGCGTACCCTTTGGTGTCAGAATGTAATCTTTTCTTTTATTTTTTATGATCACCTGAGTGAAAGATTTATCTCTGATTAGGTATAAATTTGGGATTTTCTTTTCAAAACTCATCTTTCTTGAGGTAAAATCTGAATCAACTCAATTCCATATTTTTTTCCCCTAAGCTACAGCACATCTCTTCAGCTTCAACTATCCGATACTTTCTTAAGTAAAGATGTTTAATTATATTATGTGAATAGCATGGTGAAAGGTGCTTATATCATGTTTTACCTAAGAAACAATTGGAGCACTGGGGCATTTTGGGCACCACAGAGGCAAACTGGGGAGATATCTTGGCAGACAGTTCCTTGCCTTAAGGCCTTCAAAGAATAATAGTACTAATTCCCTCTCTTCATAAAACCGGCCCTAAGCAGGATATGTAGGAGCAAGAAGAGGGATCTTTATAGCTGGTGGAATGAACAAGGAAATTTGCTAAACTTAAGGATGATCGGTTCCCACAGAAATATTTTCAGAATTCCTCCATCTACCCCCCCATCTACTGTCCTAGTACTTTTCTCCTTTTGCTTGTATGCTCCCACAGGCTGAAATATAAGTGAGTACCAACTTGAATTTATCCAGAATCACTTTTCAAAAGAGGCTACAACAATCATATATGGGCTATGACCATTGTCTTTCTCACCTGGCTGAAAGGCAGGTGTTATACTCATAAAACAGAAGCATGGAGAGATCAACATCACACAGATATTTAGCAGCAAGTCAAGACTGTGGTCAAAGTCTCCTGATCCTCCTCAGTTTTTGACCCACTAGTTACAACACATCATTTGCCCAGGATGCTATTTCACAGAAGGAGTTAAGTAAATAACAACCTAGGTAAAACATCAGTAAGATTATTTTCATACCTCAAATCAATGTCTTCTTGAGAACGTGTCCATCACTTGGCAATATGAAAACTGTTGATCACATTCAAGTGAATGAATGAATGAAACACATATGTTAAGTAGTACTATTACTATAGTGACACTATAGCACTGTGCTAAGGGCTGGGGATAAAAATCTAAAAGTAAAGATAGGCCCTGTCCCCAGGCAGATTGTATTTTAATTCAAGAAGATGACATATGAAAGGGTAATAGCCAGTGTGAAGTCTAGAAAGTGACAGGCATGGTGAGTGGACCACAGGGAAGTAGATAGGCATATCCCATCTTAGAGTAATGACAGAGCTGATTTGATCTTAGTTGATAGTATAAAGCAGAAGATTGTTGGCAGAGAAAACAAGTACGGATACTCTGTTAAGGTTGTTGACAAAAAGACTGTGAAGGAGGTAGGAGAAGAGTTAGTGAACTGAAGTTTTACTGGAGCTTTCATGAAATGGTGACCTGGAAGAGGCAATCACTAATCCGGAGATCAGTGCCGCAAGGGCAGGTGTTCTTCAAGGTCATAGTCTCTAGGGAGGGCAGTAACCTGTTAGGCAATTGCTAATGTGATAGCACAGATCACAAGATAGATGGAAGAGGACTCAGATTTGGGCGTTACCTCTATTACTTTTGAATGTATCTAGCTTATTATTTATGCCACTTAAAAAAGATTCTATATTTTAATTTATTCCATATTTATTCTTTTATAACCTTTGTGTATAGGCTTCCACTGGCCAACAAATGTGTATAATTTATATAAGTAATTTTTAATATTAAGGTTAGCAAAATATAATTAGCCTTAAACTATAAAGGAACAATCACTGTACTTCAAATCAATCACAAGAAAGGTTAGTATCTCCACGCTGTTGAATTAGCACCCATATTACTATGAATACTTCTAGGCCATTCAAATTCTACAGTACTCATTTTATTTATATGTGAAAAAAGAGAGGTGGACTTGGTAATCTTAAAGCTCTCTTCCTATTCTAAATCCTATGAAACTATGAGCAAGGGACAATGATTAGAACTAAATGATAAATCAAGGTAACATTGAAAATAAAAAGAAAAACAGTTTGTATCATTCCTGTCTTTTTCTAATAGCAGTCAACTTAAAATATGGAGAAAGATTTAGTGACCCAAAATACTATTCTTTTATATTGGAAAGCATATGAAAATATTTCAATGTCTTTATATTTTGATCATTAGATGAATCGGTGATTTTGGTGATGCATGTATAACAATCAATCAAAAAGAATTTATTAGGTACCTTTTATGCATCAATTTTTGTCTTGGAAAGAGGGTACAAACAAAAATTAAATAATCTCTGTCCTCATATATTTATGTGTGTATATATATATACATATATGTCATATATATACGTACATATATGTGAGTTCGTATGTGTATATATATATATATATATATATAAATACATATATATACATATAAAAAATAAATGCAAAATATATCAAAATTGCAACTCATCTTTGGGAATGGGCCAGACAGGTTTATATTCTTTTTGTTCAGGTTTGAATTTATATTGAACTGAGCCACTTTTAGGTCATTTGGTAGTTCAAAAAAAAGAGGTTTACTAAGCTGTAACAACAAAGACACTTTAACATTTAGCTTAGGTAGACATGGCTTCTGTAATCTCCATATGCTCTAGTGAGCAGAACCAGTTGTGGCAACTTGTGGCATTTTGTCTCCAACTCTGTGTGGTTAAGATCACCAAGAAATCAAATAAACATGGGCAGAGGCTACCAGAAAGTTTCTTCAAGTAAAGTATAGCTTAAGACCTAGCTCCCTGAGGTAATCAAGTCTCTGGAGAGTGACCTTTCAGATTGTTACCTTTCAGATTAAAACTAACTTAATCAATGTTGTGTTGATAATGGGGATCCCTGGTAGATAGATCCCTCTCCTCAAGCTTTGTAACTCTTGTCTGTTTGTTGCTGCAATCCTCTGCAAAGAGATCACCTAACATTTTAGGAGACTTCCTCTAAAGCTCTTGACATTACAGGCATACCAATGGATTGCACAAACTCTCAGTCTATTATCTCTGTCTTACTATGTCTCTATCCCATCCCCATGTCTGGAAATAATATTATTGAAGAGGTTAACAATATTACTTATACAAAGCTTCCCATTAGTTATTTCAAAGGTATGCTATTTTTAATTGTTGGTGGTGGGCAGTGCTGTCTGACATGTACTAGATGTGTGGTCCTAACCAAAGTTTCAGTGGTATAAGAAGTACCTAATACTATCAGTTTTAGAGAAGGTGTCAACCTTTATTGGTAGATGGAGCTTCACCACACAGGAGTTCCATATACCATTACAAGTCGAGCTTCAGTCCCTATTCCTGTCTTGTCTGGCACTATACAGCCTTAGTAAGGAGTAATAGCATTATATGATGAAAAGATCACAGTACTGGGAGTCAAGAGTAATGGTTTGTAGTACTGGCCCTGTCAGCAATAGACCTGAGCAAGTCACTTAACTTTTCTAGGTCTCTGCTTCCTTATTAGGACTCAATGAACTCTAATAAGCTTTCCATATTTAGTCTTCTATAGTTTAATTATCAGGATTGACACAACTTACACTTCTTGAAGAGCACAAAACATTAAACAAATGAAAAATTATTTATTTTTTACTTAATTAGCATTGATCCTTTGCTGCTGAGTTCATTTTTAAATTTACAAATTTAAAATATGCCATTGCAAATAAGCTGTTGTTTATTTGTGTAACTGAAGAACCTATTAATTTTTAAGTTGTTACTTTTCACATATGTGAATTTACAAAATGAATTATCTAATTAGTTTTCTTGAGTTATGAGTTATTTCTTCTGTGTGTCTAGAACCTTACTGGGCACCATTCAAGGTCTATAATATTGTAAAAAAAATTCAAGATACTGTTGGAGAAATGAGGAATATGGGCATCCAGGAAGCAAGTAAAAAATATCATCCCATAGTATATAACAAAATATTGAATTTGAGGGTGAGGAGTTCAGAGAAGGAACAAATCTATTTGAAATGAAAGTATTGGCTAAGATAACACTTTGCAGAAATGGAACATGAATTAAAACATACAAGGGTTAAGTAGGTAGACAGGAAAGGAAGTTTTGAAGCCTGGTAAAGTCCTTGAATTTTATAAAGTTGCTTTCTATCTTAGACAGCTGTCTGCATAGTAACTTTTACCTTTGCTATATCTCCTCTTTATTGTGACCCAACAAAAATTTTTGCTAAAACTGTTGAATCTAGGTTGCAGAATTATGTGAAAATGATCCCTTCCTTTATCAGTGGTTTCTTTCTTTGATTCCACATAATGCTAGTCCTTGTGAATAGACTCATCCCTCTGCAACATCCTTATCTGAAACATCATCCTGTGCCTTCCTGCCTTTTACTAAGTAGCTGAGATAATTCTTTCAAGTTCACCTTTGACATCCTCATTCTAGCTTAAATTGCGATTTCCAAACAAATGGATGTCTTGACCCTGTGTGAAGAGTAAGATGTGATTACCAATCATCCAAATACATGTGTATATATACATACATATATATGTATATATATATATATATATATATATATATATATATATATATATATATATGTAATTGCTGCATGATTGATGAGGTTTTGGATCCCTCAGAACAAATAATTCTCAATAATTTGTATAGATGAGCTTTCCAGTTTACAATATATAAAACTGATTCTATGAATTAAGTAACACATGCGTTATTAATTTTCTTAGTTCAGATTATGCAAATAGAGCTCCAAGAGGATGTTTTTTGTCCATAGTTACAGGAAACTCAAACCTAGGTCTTTGGATTCTAAGACCAAGGCTCTACTTACTATGTTATATCACATGCATCATTTGATTTACAAAGGGAACCTAAAGTTAAAACTGAATGAGACATTCAATACATTCAAATTTTATTTCCTCTCTAAAATATTATTTTTAAAGAAAAGGTAGGCAGAAACCTAAATAGTGATGGAAGCATAACAAAATTCCGTAATTTTCTATTACATATTACATATTACATCTATTACATATTAAAACAGCATGGAGTGATGGGAAAAATAGTGGATTTGGATTTTGAAGACATGAATTTTAGTTCTTTCACTTACTCCTAATGTTTTATGTGAATCATTCAGTCTCCTCAGGTCTCTATTCCCTCATCTATAAAAGCAAAGTATTGAGATAGATAATCTCAATTCTATTATCCTCTCTCCGTTTACATCTGATCCTCTCCCTATGGTCTAATGACCTTCTATTACAGCTCAAATGGTGAGCCCAATATATTGCAAGACACAACCTTTAACTAATTATACTTTTAATAAAGGTGACCAGATTAGGACAGAAAGTCCAAGACACTATTGATCACTTCTAAATTGGCTTTAGACACAACTGGCATGCCCCCACTATGTTTACTAGACTAGTACTAGAGTAGCAACTGAGGCAGAAAAAGAAATTCAAGTGAAAATCCCAGGAGAAGTGGAAACAAACTAATTTTCCCTAAATTCTTTCCTATAATGTGTTCATGAACTGTCCCATCCAGGCACATTTAAATTCTTCCTCTCAAAGACTCCTGCTTATTAAGCCCCAAATCAATGTGACAGTAATTGTCTTTATCAACCAGTCTTAATTTTAATGTACTATATTTAGTAGTAAGTTCTCCCCATCCCTCTGGAGTTTAACTTCTTTTTGTCTTTTACCAGTAGCTGTAATTCTTTTTACCATCATTTCCCCCAAAAACTTTTCTTCTCTCCCAGAACAGTCTCTAGTCTTACTATGCAATCATTAGTGTTGCCACAAGCAGTCCCTCATCATCTCTCACCTAGACTACTATATTAACCTCCCAATTTTTCTCCTTGCTTCTAGTTTTATTCATTTCCAAGTGTATAGATAAGGCCCTGGGTCTTACCTTCCTAAGTTTTATTTTTTTTAATTTTTTTCAATTCATCAACTATTTATTAAACATTTACTGAATATCAAGAATTGTGTTAGGCATTGGACATATAAAGACACAGTCACATTATTTCAGAGTCGGGATGGATGTTTATGTTCATTCAGCCCAATCCCCCTCCCCAAAGCAGCCAAACAGAATTATTAAAAGAATCAGTACTACACTGTTAGGCTATCTCTCACACTCTCAGTAGCATCACCTATAAAATGATTAGAATAATACCTGCACTTTCAATCTAGGAAGAATTTGTTATATGAATTTTAATTATTTTCAGAGTTCTATAATCACTACCATATAACGTAGATTAGTTTTCCCCTCCCTGAGATGGCGTACAATTTTATATGGGTTCTTTACATACCTTGCTATTAAATACATTTTCACTATAGTCATGTTGTGGAGAAGAGTTAAAGTGAATGGGAGAAATAATATAACAAACAAAAAAGTAATAAAAAAAAGAAAATGATCTGCTACATTCTGTGATTGAATTCCAAAGTTTTTTCTCTGGGTGTGCAAGGTATTTTGCCTTAAAAGACCACTGGGAATTTTTTAAATTCTTTTTTTAAAATTTTTTAATTTTAATTTTTTTAAATAAATTTAATTATTTAACTTTTTACATTTATTTTCACAAGATTTTGGGTTCCAAAATTTTCTCCCCATTTGTCCCCTCCCCCCACCCAAATACACCAAGCATTCTAATTTCCCCTATCACTAATCTGCCCTCTCTTCTATCATCCCTCCCT
>CM053773.1:120504863-120530349 GCA_028658325.1 Potorous gilbertii
ATTTTCTAAGGCAAAATGCCTTCCACACTCAGAGAAAGAAATATGGAAGTCATTCGCAGAATGTAGCAGATCATGCTTGTGTGTCTGTGGGTTTTAGTGTATTATGTTTTGATTTGTTATATGATTTCTTCCACTTATCTCAGTGTGACTACATAACATCACTATAGTGAAAATATGCTCAATAGGAAAGTATGTGTCGAACCTATACAGAATTGTATGCTGTCATGGGGAGGGAGGGGAGTAGGGGGGGAAGGTGTGGGGGTATAAAATCTTAATTTTAAGGAAGTGATTGTAAAACATTTATAAATAAATAAAATAAAAATTAAAAAAAAAGAAATGAGTTAAGGATTGGTCCTTTTAATTAAAAAGAAAACAAAACAATGGAAACAAAAAATCAAGCTAGGAGGGGAAGACCCTCAAGATTGCTATCCCAAAGAAAAACAGTTACCATTGACACTCACTCTAAACTCACTGATAGCCAGGAAGACTCAAAATATTACCATTAAATGGAATCTGGCCAAGGACTCATGGTAGTCCACTGTATGATCCAGAGTCCTAATTCCTCTGACCTAGAGATGGGAGCAGTAATTTTCTCTGATACGTAGGTCAGAAAGTTAGAAAAAGTTAGAGAAAGACTCATGCACCAAATATTGTCAAAACAAATATTGACTGGGCAAGTTAATATGCTACCTGATATGGAATATTTTAGAAGAAAGTAAATATCACATATGTCAATCTATGTATCATACTGTATTTCTTTTACTATATGCTCCAAATTATTGTTTGCATTTATTGTTACTGTAGACTTCCCAGATAGAATGTCAGCTCCTTGAGGATTGGGAACTGTTTGGTTTTTAACTCTATTTCCCCAAGACCTAAAAACAAGTTTGGAACCATTGAAAGCAGTGCAAATTTTCCCATGTGTAATCTAGACCAAAAGTCCATGTTTCAGTTTTGATCTCTGTCTGATATGAAGATACTCCAGGCAGATAGTGGCTTTAAAACTCGTCCCACTGAGAAGAATTCAAGAGAAACAGACAGGAAGGACCTGAATAAGTGAAACCATGTTTACAAAGAAAAAAAATACTAGGATATACCATCAAAATGATGAGTGCAACCAACTACATGTCAATTCATGTCGATCAGTTTCCCCCATCTTAAGCACTTGTTCCTTGAATCTAGACTAGTTGGAGTTGTTGAAGTTTGTTTTGATGTAGTGTCTATTTTGGACAACACTACTACCACTCTTTGCTTTAAGGGTTCCAACACCTTTATCCCCATCCGTAATGTTTGTTTGCAGAAGAGCTCCAGGAGCTTCACCAGACTATCCAAGGATTCCATCACACACACACACATAGACACACACACACACACACACACACACACACACACAAGGACTAACACATTAAGGACTAACTCCTTAGAGAAACTTGTTATTGATAACCAAACTATAGGTTTTTAAATTGCACACATCTTTTGAGACAATGGTGAGCACCTTAGGTGGATATGTATTTTCCTATTTTATACCTTATTTCCTTTCAGAATTCCAAAACTATTATTATTCAAAACTGGATTCAACATCTATCATGGCAAGATTGCAGAGTTTATGTTTAGTGAAGAGGCTATTCCCATCTATTATGTCCCACACTGATCTCTACTTCCATTACATTCTACCTACAATAAAACCATTTTAGCAGATGGGCTAAACCAAGTTGAGGGTAACTGACTTCAGGCCTCAAACCTGTCAGTTAATTAGAGGGAGAGCTACCCTAAACATAGGAAGACTTTCCCCTGTGGATTAGGCAGATGAGAACAATTTGTTCCAAGGGATATAAAAACAGCTAAAACAAGTGCTATGAAGTGCTTAGAGCTTAGTCAGACATCAAAGATACCAAGGTCATTCACTGCCAGTTGCCTTAAGTCCTGCTATTGGACTTCAAGTGTGCCTGGAAGAGATAATAAGACTGATGATTTTGTGCAACTCTGACTCACTTAAATTCAATTAACATACAAGTCAAGATATCATCCCTCTTCCATTCTTTTTTCCCCAATATTGTGATGTCATTATTCCTCTTTGAAATTGAAGGACAAACAACAGCATTCTACCTAGTACTTAGTTATATAAAATAACATTTTTGCCATTTAATGTGTGTGTGTGTTATTCTTGTTTCTTTACATAGAGGGGCTTACATGGTGTGCCCACATTGCAGAAGGGACAGTGTTTAATGAGCAAAGCAGAATTGCAATAGCTCAAAAGAAACATGAGATGTTCAAATTTAGAGATATAACCAGTGCAAATATTCATATGGATTATTTGTGCTCCATCTGTGGTAGAGCTTTCTGAGCTTATATCAGTATGATTAGTCAAAGTTAGACACACTACAGCTTGACCTCAGCATCATGATGTTATTTTGGTCTTCTTCAGGTAGGAAAGACAACGATGAATGACTCTGATGGTAAACTTTTTGAGGTGAATGAATGTATTCATATTTTCCATGTTTCCCCTCTTCCAAAGACAAGAAGATGTGTAATATATGCTAAATAAATTTTAATAAATTTATAGGTAAACATTCATTATTTTCTTTGAGTAATCCATTTTCCATACTTATGGGTAATTTCAAAATAAAGGAAATGTTACTCCTCATAATATGATTCAGGAGATGTCAGAAATGAGATAGGGACTCAACTGAACTCTTAAAAATTCCCCCCAAACAACTTTAAGTAATACTTCAAAACAAATTATGGCGGGGCAAAACTCACAAAAGAATAACATTAAACAATTTTTTAGTCCAATACAACTTAGAAGGTCAGCAGGAAAGGTTTGTTGCACCAAAGTAAGAATAGAGCACAGTCAAGCACAGGACAGGCTCCAGCAAAACAGCAGCAGTCCTTGTGGGTGACTGAACCAGCGGTGGTAGTGCTGGCTTCCAGAGCTCTCAGCCCACAGATGGTAAGTGGATCAGGCATTGGTCAAAGGGATATTTCAGGGGTCATTTTGATGGCATTGGGCACATGACTTTGTTACATTACCTATGTGTGGATCTGGGTTACCTTTCTGGGTTGGAGTCATGGGTAGCAATCTCAGAACCAAGAAGAGCACTAGAACACCAGATTTTGAATCTTTGGGAGAAGTGGGAACCCTGGGAACAGTTATAGGCCAAGAGAGCAGTGACTATACATCTCCTTAGAACATACCACTTTGGAGGAATTGAAAACCCTACTGACCCCCTGAACTTGCTCTGACAGCAGCAACAAGAAGGGTCTGAAACTTGAGACAGTGACCTGTCTACCCTAGGAGCAGAGTTTCACTTTAAAATAGTCATAACAGGAAATAGCTTGGAAAATGAGCAAATAATCCCCAAAATAACAGCAAAAAAAAGAGAGAACCTGATCATAGAAATTAACTATAGTTACAGCAAAGTCAAAACAAAACTGATAAGATGACAACAAAGTCAAAACTGCTACATTGAAATCCTTAAAGGGAAATATAAATTGGTCTCAGGGCCAATAAGAATTCCTGGAAAAGCTCAAAAAGGATTTGAAAAAACTAAAAAAATAGTAGTAGAGGAAAAAATGAAAATAAATAAGAGTAATGCAAGAAAATCATGAAAAAATACCTGACAGTTTGTAAAAGAGGCTCAAAATACAGAAGAAAATAGTGTCTTTTAAAAAAAAAAAGACTAAGTTGGATGATAAAAGAGACACAAAAATCCATTGAAGAGAACTCCTTAAAAAGTAAAATTGGCCAAATGAAGAAAAGAAATGCAAAATTCATTGAAAGAAAAAAAAAACATTGAATTAATTGACTGGAGCAATGTAAATTAAAATAATTCTGAGGTAATACCTCATACCCATAAGATTGGCTAATAGAACAAAAAAGATAAATGACAAATATTGAAGGGTACTTGGGAAAAATGATATTTTAATGCACTGGTGGTGGAGTTGTGAATTGGCCCAACCATTCTGTAAAGAAACTTGGAACTATTCCCAAAAGGCTATAAAATCATGCATACCTTTTGACCTACCAATAACACTACTAGGTCTATATGTCAAAAGTTATAGAAAAAACAGGAAAAAGACCTATATGCACAAAAATATTTATAGTAAGTCTTTTCTTTGGGTAAAGAATTAGGAGTTGAGGTGATGCCCATGAATTAAGGAACAGCTGAACAAGTTGTGTTACATAATGATGCTGCATTGTGCAATAAGAAATGATGAGCAGGATGCTCTCAAAAATCTGAGAAGACTTATACGAGCTGCTGAAAAATGAGATGTGCTATGTACAAAGTAACAGGAATATAGTAAGAGTATCAGCCATGAATGACTTAGCTATTCTTAGCAAATATATTGACCTATGACAACTCTGAAGGATTTATGATGAAAAATGCTACCCATCCCCAGGCAAAGAAATGATGGTGTCTGAATGCAGATTAAAACATACTTTTTTTACTTCATTTTTCTTGAGTTTTTGTTCTCATTTACATTTTCCTTCACAACATGATTATCATGAATATGTTTTGCATGACTTCACATGAAGAGCCTATATGAAATTGCTTGCTTTCTCAATGGGGAGGGTGGGTGGAGAGAAAGGAAAGGAGAGGAATTGGAACTTAAAGTTTTAAAAAAAAAAGCTAAAATTGGTTTCACATGTAACCAGAGGAAAATAAAATGCTAAATAAAAGCTAAGAAAAAAGAAATAATGGAACAGACAGATCAGAGAAACCGGGAAAAGCTTGTACAAACTTATGTGAAGTAAAATAATCAGAACTAGAAGAACAATTTATATAATGACCATAATAATGTAAAAGAAAGTAGCTTTACAAGACTTAGGAACTTTGATCCAAGAAATAAACAACGATAAATTCAGTCTAAATGTGTACCATGGCTTCCTACCTCTTGGCAAAGAATTAATAAAGGAAAAAGAATGGAATATACAGTAAAAAACATTTGTGATCAGAAACCACCAAAGTATAAATTTGTTTTGCATAACTATGACTGTTAAAAGGGAAGTAGAATTGTGACAGGCAGTGTGGAAAGGACCAAGAAGGAAAAATAATGATACTGATGGAGAAAGAGAAGAAAAGAAAAACAACATCAATGACACATTTAAGATTACATAAGAGAGAAGAAAGCCATTTAGAAGGGACACCAATAAGCAGGACAGCACTGGTACTATCATGTTAAAATTTAAAGGTTCATAAACTAAATGGTACATAATAGAAGAAGAAAAAGTAGAATTAGACAAATGGGAAAGGAGGTAGAAAAACTCATGGAAGAAAATAGTTCCTTAAAAACTAGAAATGGACAAGAAACAGCTAATGAGTTCATGAGACATCACAAATCAAAATTAAGACATTGAAAAAAAAGAAGAAAATGTGAAATATCTTATTGGAAAAACAATTGAACCAGACAAAAAAAGATTGAGGAGAGATAATTGTAAAATTATTGGACTATCTAAAAATCATAAAATAAAGAATCTAGATATCATCTTTCAAGGAATTATCAAAGAAAACTCCCATGATATTCTAGAAAAAGATGGTAAAACAGAAACTAAAAGAATATACTCATTACCTTCTGAAAGAGATTTCAAAATGAAAACTCCCAGGAATATTATGGACAAATTCCAGACTTGCCAGATCAAGGAGAAAATATTGAAAGCAGCTGGAAAGCAACAATTCAAATATCAAAGATTCAAAATTAGGATCTCACAAGCTATAACAGCTGTTAAAAGACCATAGGACTGGGAGGAGCCAAGACAGTGGAGTAGAAAGATTTATATATGCTAACTCCTGATAAACGGCCCACAAAATACCTATAAAGAAGAACTCTCAACAAATTCTGGAGCAGCAGAAGTCACAGAACAACAGATTGGAGGAGATTTCTATTCCAGAGAGACCTGAAAAACCAACACCAAAGGTCTGTTGCGCACCGGATCTGGAGCAGAGCTCAGGCCTGTCTTGGCTGCTCAGTACCTAGAGGAACAGATCCGAGCAGGCTTCAGGGCAGAATCCCCAGCAGTCACTCAGATCCTTCCACCTGGAGGTGCCAAAGGTCAGTGAGAGAGCCTTTTTGGCTGGCCAAGAGGGAAGCGAGGTGTCTCCATAACTCAGGCCCCTTCAGGAGGCAGCAGCAGAGGCAGCAGATGACAGGGGCTCCCAAAGCAGGCAGGAGCTTGGATCCATTGTTGAAGGTCTCCAAATAAACCCTCTGAGGGAACTGAGCTCCTTGTGAAGGCCCTGCCCCCACCCAGGGAGTTAAACTTAATCTCACACTGAATAGCAGCCATGCCCCGACTTGAGCAAGTGAATTTAATCTCACACTGAATAGCAGCCCCACTCCCTCTGAAAGCCCTGAGTCTGGGAAACAGCATTTGAATCTCAAACTCTAAGCACTAGCTGGGCAGATCTGGAGGCAAGGTGGATGTGGAAAGAAATCTCAGAAGTCAAGTAACTGGCTGGGAAAATGCCCAGAAAAGGGGAAAAAAATAAGACCATAGAAGGTTACTTTCTTGGTGACCAGATATCTCCTCCCATCCTCTCTGATGAGCAAGAACAATGCTTACCATCAGGGAAAGACATAGAAGTCAAGACTTCTGTATGCCAAACATTCAAAATAAATATGGGCTCAGGTCATGGAAGAGCTCAAAAAGGATTTTGAAAATCAAGGTAGAGAGGTGGGGGAAAACCTGGGAAGAGAAATGAGAGAGATGCAAGAAAATCATGAAAAATGGGTCAATACCTTCATAAAGGAGACCCAAAAAATGCTGAAGAAAATAACACCTTGAAAAATAGGCTAACTCAATTGGCAAAAGAAGTTCAAAAAGCCAATGAAGAAAAGAATGCTTTCAAAAGCAGAATGAGCCAAATGGAAAAGAAGGTTCAAAAGGTCACTGAAGAAAACAGTTCTTTAAAAATTAGAATGGAACAGATGGAGGCTAATGACTTTATGAGAAATGAAGAAATCACAAAACAGAACGAAAAAAATGACAAAATAGAAAATAATGTGAAATATCTCAGTGGAAAAACAACTGACCTGGAAAATAGATCCAGGAGAGACAATTTAAAAATTATGGGACTACCTGAAAGTCATGATCAATAAAAGAGCCTAGACAGCATCTTTCATGAAATTATCAAGGAAATCTTCCCTGATATTCTAGAACCAGAGGGCAAAATAAGTATTCAAGGAATCCACTGATCATCGCCTGAAAGAGATCCAAAAAGAGAAACTCCTAGGGACATTGTGGCAAAGTTCCAGAGTTCCCAGGACAAGGAGAAAATATTGCAAGCTGCTAGAAAGAAACAATTCCAGTATTATGGAAATACAATCAGGATAACACAAGATCTAGAAGCTTCTACATTAAGGGACAGAAGGGTGTGGAATATGATATTCCAAAAGTCAAAGGAACTAGGACTAAAACCAAGAATCACCTATTTAGCAAAACTGAGTGTAATACTTCAGGAGAAAAAATGGTCTTTCAATGACATTGAGGACTTTCAAGCATTCATGATGAAAAGACCAGAGCTGAAAAGAAAATTTGACTTTCAAACACAAGAATGAAAAGAAGCATGAAAAGGTAAATAGCAAAGAAAAGTCATAAGGGACTTACTAAAGTTGAACTGTTTACATTCCTACATGGAAAGGCAATATTTGTAACTCTTGAAACTTTACTATCTGGGTAGTTGGTGGGATTACACACACACACACACACACACACACCCACCACACACACACACACACGTGCATGCATGCACAGAGTGAATTGAATGGTATGGGATCCTATCTTTAAAAAAATGAAGTCAAGTGGTGAGAGAGAAATGTATTGGGAGAGAGGGAGAAATGGAATGGGGCAAATTATCTCTCATAGAAGAGGCAGGCAGGAGACATTTTAGTGGAGGGAAAAAGAGCAGAGCTGAGAGAAAAGGAATATTATTCCTTCCCATGAATTATTCCTTCCTAAAAATGTACACTCATTTTGACATGAGAACCTATCTTAAAATACAGGAAAGTGAGAGAGAAGGGGATAAGCAGAGTAGGGGGGATGATGGAAGGGAGGGCAATGGGAAGAGGGAGCAATTTGAAATCAACACTCTTGGGGAGGGAGAGGATAAAAAGAGAGAATAGAAGCAATGAGGGGCAGGATAGGATGGAGGGAAATAGTGTTAGTCTTACACAACACAACTATTATGGAAGTCATTTTCAAAATTACACAGATATGGTCTATATTGAATTCCCTGCCTTCCCAAAGGGAATGGGTGGGGAGGGAGGGATGAGGAGAAGCTGGAACTCAAAGTTTTAGGAACAACTGTTGAGTACTGTTCTTGCTACTAGGAAATAAGAAATACTGGTAATGGGGAATAGAAAGTTATCTGGCCCTACAGGATAAAAGAGAAGATGGGTACAAGGGAAGGGAGGGATGATAGAAGAGAGGGCAAATTGGTGATAGGGGAAATTAGAATGCTCTGTGTATTGGGGTATGGAAAGGGGACAAATGGGGAGAAAATTTGGAACCCAAAATTTTGTGAAAATGAATGTACGAAGTTAAATAAATAAATATTTTTTTAAAAGACCACAGGGCTTGGAATATGATGTTCTGGGAGCCGAAGGCGGTAGGATTGCAATGAAGAATAATCTCAGCAAAAATGAGTATAATCTCTGTAAGGAAAAGGTGGATATGCAATGAAATAGAGAACTTTCAAGCGTTCCTGATTGTAAAGAACAGAACTGAAGATAAAATTTGACTTCACAATACAAGAATCAAGTGAACATAAAGAGGAAACAGAAATTATAAGTCATCCAATAAGGTAAAACTATTTACATTCCTACATAGGAAGATGAAACTCCTAACTCCTAAGAACTTTCTCATTATTTGGATCATTAGAAGGAGTATACATTGACTCAACAAACAAGTGTGAGTTGAATATGATGGAATGAAAACTTAAAAAATAAAAGGGTCCAGAAGAAGATGCACTGGCAAAAGGAGAAAGGGAGAGGTTGAATGAGATAAATCATATCACATAAAAGAGGCATGAAAAAGCTATTACAGTGTAGGGGAAGATGAGAGAGGAAGGAGCTGACTGTTTGCTGTGACTAGAATTGACTCAAACAAGCAATAGCATACACACTTAGCCTGGAATAGAATTCTCTTATACTACAAGAAATTAGAAAGGGAAGGAAATAATATAAGATAGATAAGGGCAGAGAGAAGGAACAGTAGATTGCAGAAGGCAGTAGTCAGAACCAAAACACTTTGGAGGATGGAAAGTGTTAAAGAAAAGAGAATAGAATAAATGAGAGGGAAATAGGATGGAAGGAAATACACAGTATTCTACTAGGAAAAAATACAGCAAGTTTCACTAATAAAAGCTTCATTTCTCAAATAATTAGATAATTGAATCAAATTTATAAAAATAAGAGCTTTTCCCCAGTTGATAGATGGTCAAAGGATATGAACAGTTTTCCGATGAAGTTGCTTGGGAGACTCTGAAGAAAAGTTGGGGAGATAAAAGGTATTAGACTGACTACCAAACTGAAGGTCTACAGAGCCATTGTGCTGACCTCATTGCTGTATGCATGTGAAACATGGACAGTCTACCAGTGCCATTCTGGGAAACTGAATCGTTTCCATTTGAACTATCTTAGGAAGACTCTGAGGATCACCTCGCAAGATAAGGTACCAGACACTGAAGTCCTTGCTCAAGCTGAACTGCCAAGCATTCAAACTGTGCTTCAGAGAGTGCAACTCCAATGGGCTGGCCACATTGTTTGAATGTAAAATGCACATTTGCCAAAAAGACTATCTTATGGAGAACTCACATGGGATAGGTGATCACATGGTGGTCAGAAAAAGTGATACAAGGACACTCTCAAGGTCTCTCTTAAGAACCTAGAATTTGACTGTGTGACATGGGAGACCTTGGCATAGGACACTCAGTATGGCATTCTCACATCAGAAACGGTGTTGTGCTCTGTGAGTAAAGTAGAATTGAGACAGCAGAAAGTAAATGTAGGATGTGCAAATTTAGAGTATCCACCCCAAATATTCACATGGACTACCTGTGCCCAACCTGTGATAGAGCATTCTGAGCTCGTATTGGTCTTACAAGTCACAGTCGGACACACTGAAATTTCACTTTATCATGGTGATGTCATTTTGGTCCTCTTCAAAAACGAAGGACAACAACCAACCAACCAACCAGTCATATAAAAGAAGTTAGATATCTCTACTGATTAGAGAAATGCAAATTAAACAACTCTAAGGTATCACCTCACATCTATCAGATTAAGTATGATGGCAAAAAAGAGAAATGACAAATGTTGGTGAATGTGTGGAAATTCAGAAACTAATGCATAATTGGTAGAGCAGATTCAACTACTCCCGAGAGCAATTTGGAACTATGCCCAAAGGGCTATAAAATCATGCATACCCTTTTACCCAGCAATACTACTACTACATCTGCATGCCAAAGAGATGAAAAACCAAAAGGAGTAGTGTCTATATTGGCACAAACATGTATAGCAGTTCTTTTAGTGGTCCCAAGGATTTAGAAATTGTGGGGATGTCCATCAATTGAGCAATTGCTGAACAAGTTGTAATGTATGATACATGTACGTTATGACTGCTCATAAGAAATGATGAGCAGGATGCTCTCAGAAAAACCTGAAAAGGCTTAAATAAAATGATACAAAGTAAAATGTGCAGAACCAAGAGAACAATATCGCATGATGAACTGTGAATGACTTAGCTATTCTTAGCAATACAATAATTCAAGACAACTCTAAAGGCCTTATAATAAAAAATGCTATCCATTTCCAGAAAAAGTACTGATGGAAACTGAATGCAGACAAAGCCTGTTTTTTTTTTACTTTCATTTTTCTTTCTTTTTTTCTTTTTTGACAGGGGAGGAGTTGTGTTTTGTTTCCTTTTACAACTTAATTAATATGGAAATTTGTTTTTCATGACTGCACATATATAACATATGCCAAATTGCTTCTCTTCTCAATGAGGAGTAAGGAGAGGAAGAAAGAGAGTCTGGAACTCAAAAATATATATTTAAAATTGTTTTTACATGTAATTGAAAAAAAAAAAATATTAAAAATAATAATATGATTCAAGAAAAGCACTTAAGTATTTAGGACTAGAACTGGAAGGGGTCTTTGAAATCATCTCATCCAATTCCCTCATTTTAGAGTTAGGGAATCTGAAGACCAGAGAAGTAAGGCAACTTACTCAAAGTCACACAGGTAGTAAATCACGGGGCTGTGAATTCAAATCCAGGTGCTCTAACTCCAAATCCAGAAGTCTTTCTATCATCCCACATAGCTTGTATAATAACACCTGCATTGGCAAACATTTTCAAAACCAAATATTTGTTTTAGAAAAGAAACATATTTGGACACAACCTACCAGCTTAAATGTTTATTTCAGTTAAGGATACATGTTTTGGTGTCAAACATTTCCCAAATGAAAATGTTTATTTCTATCATTGTGAAAGAAAAAAAAATGTTTTTGGCCCAAGCTAACTGCACAAATGTTCCTGCAAATGTTTCAATAGGCCAGCTGCTGCTCCCACTCCCTTTGTAAAGTTTCTTGGCCAGGAACTTGGATGGAACTTTGGTGGTCACATTTTAGAGACATTTGAAAACTGTTTTAGCCATTGGAATGATTGAAGGAAATCCATAGAAGTGCTTTGACACTTGGGTTATCACTTTAACCAACAACGGCCTGGGTTTCAGTATGTCTATTAACTTAGTTTTAAATTTTTCTGTTAAGTAATTAAATTACAAAGGCTGAAATACCTTATAAGTAAATAAAATTATGACAAAAGTCCTATTCCAAAGGCTAATAATAGCATAAAGTGAAGAATAATCAAAACTAGTATTTATACAGTTCTTTAAGGTTTGTATAGAGCATCACAATTCTCAATTTATTCTCACAATTCTGGGATAGAGGTGTTTTAATGACTGCCATTTTTGCAGATGAATAGAGGCTGATATGTTAGCAGATAAACCTAGGGTCAATGAGCTAGCAAGTGGAGAATGTGGTTCTGGTAATGTCGCAGCATAGAGTGTCACTAACAGCCAAGGAGCAGCTAAGCTTGGGGAAGTATTTCACCACAAAGTTACCAAGGAACTTTCTGACCTCTAATAATGGGTCCTGATTGGAATCAGCAGAACTGAAATTCTGTGAGACTTATGACAGGGTGCAAAGTATATTTCATCCTGTGAGAAGCTAAAGCAAAAAAAAAAGGCAGAGAATAAGGGCCCTGTCCAGTGTCTCAGTATATTTTGAGATATACAGAACAAAGAAAGGAGTCTCAAGCAATCAGGGTTGAGAAGTCAAATCAGAACAATCTAAGTGTACTGGGACACTGTGGGTAAAGCAAATAAACTCAGCAGTCCAAAGCAGCTCTCTGTGTTTCAACGAGAGGTGTGATGCAAGCCAGTTGTTATGCAGGTTATCAGAATAAAGTTGAGAGCAGCTGTAAAGATATGACCAAGGCACATGGTGGAACAAGGCCATTCAAAATATCTGACCTGGTGGAATGACTGCATGGGGAATAATGGTCATTTGTCTGAGGGATTCGTTGGTTTATTTTTGTTGTTTTTGTTGTTTATTTGTTTGTTTTTCTTTTAATTTTCTTGCTGTTCTGTTTGAATGAGATATTTTGACTATTTCATTTAGTGAAGATAGTAAGAAAAGGTGGAAAGATCACTTGCTTTTGAGTTAGAAGACTTAGGTCCAAATTCCAGCTATGGTGCTTACCACCAGGCTGAATTTAACCAAGTCACTAAGACCTCTGCTTCTTTATTTACAAAATTAGAGGGTGGGATTAGATGACATTTGGATTGCTTTCCATCGCAAGAAGAGATTTCTAAAATATTTCATGCAGCACATAACAATCAACAGTTATAAAACATAAGCCCAGCTAAATCTTGACAGAAAGTAACACAAAGCGATTTCTGAATTAGCTGCCTGTGAACAATCAGATTAATGTCTATTTAAAGTAAAGATGAAAAGCTATACTAAAATAGGATAAAAGATAAAGAACCTACCTTTATCATTTACTATCTGTGTGACCTTTGGCAGTTAGGTGACACAGGGGATAGTTCCAATCTACCCTTCAATGGGATACTATGAAGTCTTCTATGTAGTTTTGTTATAACAATTCATTCTACTTATTCACTTAGAACTAATTATCTTTTTTTTAAAAAATAGGAACTACATATCCCATCCTCCAAAAAATCCTTTTCCAGTTCATCAACCATGATGGAAGTGAAACAGAGTTCTCAAAAGTTAATCCTATAGAGTACAAGCTCTGATAGAGTTTACCAAGCTGAGTAGTCTTACAGTACAATTCTAAGAAAAGACTGTGTATGCATTCCAAGGACCAACCGTTGTAGAGAGATGCATCACTATTAGATCATTTGCTATGTGATATATAATATGGCCACAGTAACAATCAAAGACAAAGGACTTAGTCCTAAGAGTAACCTTTCATCTTCTGCAACATTGGTAATAGAGTGGCAGAAAATGAAAGAGAGAATGCTAATTACCATCATGATTTCAAAGCCTTTATAAAATGGAACTTAATTGTTGCTCTGAAAGTGAAGTCCTTGTCACATGATGAAAGATTTACTATACTATTAGAGGAACAGAATCATCTTAATATTAACTCTCTCCCTAAAAATGAAAATGGGAGATGCTGAAGGGTTGTGGCTAAGGGGAAAGTTAATTCCTCTGCTCTCCTTAGAAAGAAATAGAATTTTTAGATTTAGTTTTATCATGTGCTCTGGTACTTACTCATCTCACCTTGAATTACTGGTATAAACAGGCCCATTAATGGGTGGGGAAGATCTTTAACTTTCACTAGCCTTACACCAAGTGGCTATAGAGAAGAGAACGAGGCTGGTGACTTTGCAGCCCTCTTTCACTTCAATCCAATTCACTTGCAAGTCATGGCATCACCTTCCTGATGTAAGTACAACAATGACAACAGTTATTATATATTCCTGTAATGGCAACCAAAATAGGATCTTTTGCTGTTCTTGTTTTAGTATAATGAAGTGTGTCTGATTGAATATTGCCTTTATCAATCAAGAGTCTTTACAAGGAGTACATGGACAGTCCACCAGCGCCATGCCAGGAAACTGAATCGCTTCCATTTGAGTAGTCTTAGGAAGATTCTGAGGATTACCTGGCAGGATAAGGTACCAGACACCAAAGTCCTTGCTCATGAACTGCCATGCATTCAAACTATGCTTCAGAGAGCACTCTGATGTGCTGACCACGTTTGAATGCAAAATGTACACTTGCCAAAAAGACTATTTTATGGAGATCTCACATAGGGTAGAGCTATCACATGGTGGTCAGAAGAAGAGATATAAGGACACTCTCAAGGTCTCTCCCAAGAACTTTGGATTTGACGGTACCACATGGGAGACATTGGCACAGGACCCCTCAGCATGGCATGCCCACATCAGAAAGGGCGTTGTGCTCTATGAGCAAAGCAGAATTGAGACAGCAGAAAATAAATGTAGAATGTGCAAATTTGGAGTATCCACTCCAAATAGTCACACGGACTATCTGTGCAAGCCTAAATTTCACTTCATCATTCTGATGTCATTTTGACCTCTTTGAAAACGAAGGACAACAACCAACCATTTCCACTATTCACCTTATTATGTTGATCAACCCTTCCCCTCTACATGGACATAGTCATTTATGTGCCATCCCCCTGAATAGACTGTGAGCTCCTCCAAAGCAAGGACTGTTTATTTATTTTTCTTTCTTTCCAAAACTTAGCACACTGCCGGGTACTTAGTATGCACTTAATAAATGCTTACTGACTGATTGACAGAATGAACTAATTCCTAGAATACTTGGGCTCATTAATGAAATCTGTAACTGATTCCCTTTAGGAAAGATACTGGCAAGCAAGAGGATATCTAGACGTTGATCTGGATGGTGAAAGGATTCTACCATGGTCTTTAGCACGCCAGTTGAGGATTGTTTGGTGAAGGAACAATAAATAACTATTAAACAGCAATTCAGGAGAAACTTGAATTTCTCAGGATTTGTCAGAATCCAAGGAACTGATGCAGAGTGGGGAGCCAGGTACAGCAGTATAATATCAGCCCAGGGATGTCATTGATGATCAGAGAGGCAAATCTGTAGGCAGTTTCAGTGTGGTAGGAGATATATTCTGACTTCTTTCCCTACCACTTAATTAGGAAGTCAGGCTAGTTTTTTTTTCTTCATCTCATCTTTAATATTAATTCCTGGAGTCCATTAAAATAGAGAATTTGGTTACAGAAACCATTCTAGCATTGTGCATGTTGAATTCAGCTTTAAGGTTAAACTGTAAATCAGGACCACACTGTAGAGAAGGAAAAATAAATTTGTAGTCAGACAATATGAGTTTACCTCCCTATACTTTTCTAACTTTAGGTTCATTCCTGCTTCATCTCCTACAGGGAGACAATGTATAAAACACTCCTGAAATATCAACCATTATTAACTGTCTTAATTAATTAAAATGAATGAACATTCTCTGGAAAGAAAACTGCTTGATCCAGTTGATCCACTCGTCCACAGTGGCAATAGTCATTCATTGTCAAATGTGAAATTTTGCATAAATTTTTGGTAGCTGATCAGGTCATTGGATGCTGTGAAGATAGAGACTGGAGAAATTTTAGTTTTTGTTGTTTTCTATTCTGGAGAAAATTCTAAGGTATCAGAGAAGATCCAACCACCTAATAAATTATTCCATTTCATGAAACTTAATCATATATAAACCTATTCTAGTTAATGTTTAAAACTATATCAAGAAACTTCTCCACCCAATCATATCTTCAAGTTATATTTTAAGTGTTATGGGAATTCCTACCTTCTGGTAAAGTATTATATGAAACAATCTGGGAATTGCCATGAAAAGAAAACATATACTGAAAACACATGACTGTAATATTCCCGATGAGTATAAATTTACCTGTTTCACTTTGAAATAGAAGTACTATATTTTAACAGTTCTGTAGCCTAGCCAAGGATCATAGCCTTCCCCTGTAACCAGTGCTGTGAACCAAAGCCAGCACAATCTTTTCAGCTGTCTAATGCCTTTCCTGATAGAGCTTGCAAAATCTCACCTACTATGGCTCCCAAAAGACTTGGCTACAACTTTAACAAATACAAATTAATAGCCTCTCTGCCTATCAGAATTTCTCTTAGGGAGTGACAGGAAACTGTTATAATAATTATAAAATATTAGGATGACCTTTAAGCCTTCTTCAAATTTCTGATCATTGTGAAACGGTACAGATATCCACATAGGTCTCCCCTTCTCTTTTGTACCCCCTTTCAATGCATCTCACACTCCATGAAATACAGTCACCAAAGCATCCAAGTACATCATCATTTGTCTTCACAATTTTCTAACTACTTTCCTTTGTGCAAGGGATTAATTTCAGTCAATTAAGTATGCAAGCATCTCCAGTCTGAGCCTCACCTGTAACTGTCACAAATGAGAAATGTTTTAAAATGAATCATTCTTAGAGAGTGCTCTTTCTGATGGGAGTTGTCTATTGCATGTCTGACATTTGTACTGACATGCTTAGCTGTCACTTTCACCTGGGATCCTTGCAGGAGAAATCCCTAGGATGCTGCTGAGCTTCACTAAAACAATTCTAGCTGCTCCCTAGACTGGGCCCTAATTACACCAGGCATTTTTAACTTGGTTCAAATTGATCCCAAAGATTGAAAAGTGACCTGATCCTTGATGTTGAGCATGAGGGGAACTGTAAGTAGCCTTCTTGTGTCATTCTAAATGAATTACACTAATTGGTCCTTAAACGTATTTAGATTTAAATGGAATTCTCACATGATAGGTAGCATATTACATACCCATTACTTGATGCCTTGCAGCCTTCTCTAGTGATGTGGATTGAAAGAAAGCTCAGTTTGTGCAAATGAGATAGTCAGTGGCAGGGTTGACTCTGATGGTAGATATCTTTATCACTTATTCTTACAATTTTAATGCACAAGACATCAAATGAACAGCCTTACTTGACAGTAACAAAATAGGAAAGGTAAAATCAAAACCAGTTTAGGTTCCATTTGCTGTTGTACCTCTACTGTTCTGCCAGGTATAATTATAAAGGCAGTCAGATAGCAGTGGATAGAAGGCTAGGCCTGGAATCAGGAAGACAAATCAAACTTCACACATATACTAGCTGTGTGATCCTGGGAATATCAATCTCATTCTTCTTCAGTCTCTTCAACTACAAAAGGAATATTATTATAGCACCTACATCCCAACTTTGATGTAAGGACCAGATGAGATGTTTGTAAAGTGCTTAAGACAATGCCTGGCACAAAGAAGATGGTTAATAAATGCTAATTTTCTTTCTGCCTTGTATCAATGACTTTCTTTCCCCACATTTTTTCTCACTACACTTTATTTCACTATTAAATATAGGAGACTTTGATCCATGATTCACAGCACAAATTTGCATTTTTCAACATCATGATAGATGTAATGATGACAAATGAAATCAGCAAGTATTTAGTTAAACACCTATGTCAAATGAGGATCAAGAGGAAGAAATTTCAAAGAAGCAAATTTGGGCTTGATATACAGAAGATTTTCCATAGGATTATAACTACACAAAAATAGGATTGCCAGCTTTGTAGACAGTCAATTCTCTGCCACTAGAGGTCTTCATATAAAGGTTGGATTACCACTTAGGCATGTTGTAGAGGATTTTTTGTATTTCATGTGTTATTTGGTAGAGATGATCTTTAGAGTAATTTCTATCTCTGAAATTCTTTGATTAATATGAAGGCAGATATTTGTTGTTTGCAATGATGGCTAACCACTTCTAATCTCATTGTGGGGATTGCTTTATATTGGTTAAAACGTCAGAAATGATAATTTAGGTAGATGTCCTTTTTTGTAGTTAAATCCACTCATCATTTCCAGCAATAGTAATTTATTTAAACAAACCACAATATACCTATCTTGATGGTACATCATGTATTCATCCCATTGCAATATTTTTCCTTGGAATTTGATGTGGATTTTAATCTTTGAACAAACAAGATTATGGTCTGACTACACAGAGATAGCTGAATCAGTGATTACTTGCTGACTGCACATTACAGGCATTTTTTTTTTCTTTTTGGCAATGTTACATGTTACATGCCATGCCCAGTATCACTCAAATATCTTTGGGTTCTAGAATACAGAGACAGTGTAACAGCAAGGACCCTGGCATACACAGGAGGTCCTCCTGTATAGGTTCTTAGATCTGCTTTGCTGAAAGGAAAACAACTTTTGAGGGGTCAAAAATCTCCTTTTATTAAATACATATGTCATTCTCTTAGTGTAGGGAAAAAAAATCAACACCCTGAACTTCAGAGAAAATACAAATAGAGAAATAAAGACCAACAGACAGGGCTTCTGACCTTCTGATCATAAGCAATACATACATCCAAAATCAAGAGACAGATCCAGCTGTCTGAGCAATACATATATGTACATAGTTACCAGAGAGAGAAGCACCACCATCTGGGTTTTCAAAGCTAGGGGGCTCCTTAGCCTCTACAAAGAATCTCCTCTGACAAAACAAACACTTCCTTTGTAAAAATTATATATATATATATATATGTGTGTGTGTGTGTGTGTGTGTGTGTGTGTGTGTGTGTTATTTATTTTTTATCACTTTCATGAGAATTTGAATTCAAAATTTTCTCCCCATCTCTCCCCACCCCCCAGCCCAGGACAGCATGCAGCCCACCCACCCTTCCCTCCAGTCTGTCATCCTTTCTATTACCCATCATTCTGCCATCTCCCTTCCCCTCTATTTTCCTGTAAGGCAAAATAGATTTATATACACCATTGCCTGTGTATCTGAATTTTCACTTGCATGGTAAAACAATTTTTAACATCCATTCTTAAAGCTTTGAATTCCATATTTTGTTCCTCCCTTCTACCCACCCTCATTGACAAAAAAAGCAATTCAATATAGGTAATATATGTGTAACAAGGTTAAGTATTTTCATAATAGCAATGTTTTTTTGTAAAAGCCTAACTACATTTATCTCTGCCTAACCTGCCCTTCATTTATTCCATTTTCTCCCTTGACCTCCTACAATAGTGTTTACTTCTGATTATCACTTTCCCCAACTTGCTGTCCCTTCTATTATTTTCCTTCTCCTATCTCCTTCCCCTTTGCCTTCCTGCAGAGTAAAATAGATTTCCATATCCAATTGTTTGGTATTCCCTCCTTAAGTCAAATATCATGAGAGTAAAGTTCAATTTCATTTTATGTTCTGCCTCTTCCTTTCCGTAATAGAAACTCTTTTTTTCCTCCTGTGTGTGAGATGATTTGCTACTTTCTACCTCTCCCTTTCTCTTACTCCTAGCACATTCCATTCACCAGTAAATTTTACCTTTTTTAGGTATTTATATTTAGTTCACCCTGTACTCTCTAGAATATATATATATATATATATATATATATATATATATACACACATATACATGTATTCATGCATATATACTTACACACACATATACACATATATACGTATACATACCTACACATATATAATATACACATACATACATACATACCCATACACACTTACATATGTGTATATGTATATACATATATATATATATTTCCTTTAATTACGCTAATACTGAAAAAGATCTCATGAGTTGCAAATTACATCTTTCCATGTAGGAATGTAAACAGTTCAACTTTAGTCAGTCCCTATGGCTTCTCTTTCCTGGTTATCTTTTCATGTTTCTCTTGATTCTTATATTTGAAAGGCACATTTTCTATTGAACTCTGGTCTTTTCAAGAAGAATGTTGGGAAGTCTTCTATTTCACTGAAATTCCATTTTTTCTCTGAAGTATTATGTTCAGTTTTTCTGGCTAAGTGACTCTTGGTTTTAATTCTCTCTCCTTTGACCTCTGGAATAACATATTCCAAGACCTTTGATCCCTTAGTGTAGAAGCTGCTAAATCCTGTATTATCCTGATTATATCCATAGTACTTGAATTATTTCTTTCTGGCTGCTTGTAATATTTTGTCCTTGAACTGGGAACTCTAGAATTTGGCTATAATATTCCTAGTAGTTTTCTTATTGGGATCTCTTTAAGGAGATGACTGGTGAATTTTTTCCATTTCTGTTTTGCCTTCTGGTTCTAGAATATCAGGACAGTTTTACTTGATGATTTCTTGGAAGATGATATCTAGACTACTTTTTGATCATGGTTTTCAGGTAGACCAATAATTTTTAAATTGTCTCTCCTGGATCTGTTTTCCAGGTCAGTTGTTTTTCCAATGAGGTGTTTCACATTGTCCTCTATTTTTCCATTATTTTGCTTTTGTTTTATAATTTTTTGGTTTCTAATAAAGTCATTAGCTTCTTTCTGTTCCTTTCTAATTTTTAAAGAACTATTATCTTCATTGAACTTTTGAGCTTATTTTTTCATTTAGTTATTTTTGCTTTTTAAACATTCTTCTCCTCATTGGCTTTTTGAACCTTTTTTCCCATTTGGCTTAGTCTATTTTTAAAGATGTTATTTTCTGCAGCATTTTTTTGGGTCTTCTTTAGCAAGCTATTGACTCAGTTTTCATGATTTTCCTACATTGCTCTCATTTCTCTTCCCAATTTTTCCTCTACCTCTTTTACTTGATTTTCAAAATCCTTCTTGATTTCTTCCATGACCTGAGACCATTGCATTTTTTAATGGAGGTTTTGGATGTAGAAGCCTTGACTTTGATGTCTTCTTCTGTCTGTATGCTTTGTTCTTCCTCATCTGAAAGGATGAAAGAAAATACCTTTTCATCAAGAAGGAAATCTTCCATAGTCTCATTCTTTCCCTTTTCTGGGCATTTTCTTAGTCAGTTACATGACTTTTGAGTCCTTTGTAAAGTGGAGTGTATACTCTAGAGACCTGTAAATTCTCATTTCCTCCAAGGTGGCACAATCAAGGAAGAGGTATTTATTCCTCTTCTGACCTGCACTCTGGTCTGGGAGCAAACTCAGGCACTCTTATCTGCCCAAAATCTGTGAGTAGGATTCCCTCTCTACTGCCATCACCAGCTCTACCATGCCAGTGCTCCTTCTCACCCTAGGATCACCACTCAGAACTGAGACTAGGATTAGCTGCCTGATTTCCCCAGGCTCTTTAGGCAGAGGCCTCCAAAAATGGATGTTGCTGCTGCTCTGGGGCTGTAAACACACACCCCTCTCACCCAGGTGAAAGGGCTTTCTCATTGACCTTTGAAGTTGTCTTTGGGTTTATGGGTTGAGAAATCTAGGAACTGCAGCTGCTATCTGTGATTCCCTGCCTTGAAGCCTGCTCTAATCCTGTCCCTGCTAGGCAGTGTGGTCAAGGTTAGACTGCATTATACTCTGAGTCCAATGCAACAGACCTTTCCTATCAGCCTTCTAGGCTGTCTTTGGCTGAAAACTTCTTTCTTTCTGTCATTTTCTGACTTCTGCTGCTCTAGAATTTGTTTAGACTCATTTTTTACAGGTATTTTATGGTTTGGGGGGGGAAACTAGAGCAGGTCTGTCTTTCTACTCAGCGCTCTTGGCTCTGCCTCTAAACAGATACTTCCCCTTAAGTAAAAACCAAATAAAACCTCACCTCCAAGTATTTATACACTTTTTAAAGCTGGAGGGCAGGATCCTCTGACCCAGTGTCTCAGTAGAAATTAACAAAAGACATAAAGATATTCATCAGCAGGGAAGATTTTTAACCTTGCTGCCCACTATTGACCTTATATTAACATTACAGGCAGAAGACAAAAAAAGATTTTGAAAACTAACAATTTTGGACTATATTGGATAAGGTGAAACTATTCATGGAAAATAGGTTGAAGTTTCCTATGCAGTTTAAAAACTATTTAACTTTTTTGTTCTTTGTGCTTAGGTATAAATTTCCATTCATTTTTCATGGTAAAACTTACTTCCCTTCCCTTCCTCAACTCCATGACAAATTAAATAGATAATTTAAGCACCTGGCACATAGTGGTTAACAAAGCATTTTGCCAGACAAATACTTCTGAAAAGCCATGAATATGCTTAAACAGAAAATAATGACTTTACTCCCCAAGATTAATTTTGATCTGTGCTTTTTCCATCACTCATCTTCATGAGGGAATAGAAGAGTTTGGTCATGAAAAACTAAGGACCAACACAAATAGATCCAAGATGATGAAGTATAGGCAGCAATCCCGCTGAACTCTCCCAACATTTCCCTTAAAACAGCTTTTAAAATAAGATCTCAGATCACATTATGGAGTGACAGAACCAACTGAAAGTTGGAGTGGGATATTTTTTCCAGCTGAAGATAATGTAGGAAGTTGGCAAGAGAGGACTGTAACATCAGGATGGGAGTCAGCCTGAAGTGTTTGCAGCAGGTGCAGCAGTTGTGGGTCTTTGAGGTAGCCATTGTGGCAGTAGCAGTAGCTTTAGTACCTTTCAGCCTAAAGATGGTATGGTTAATTGATAACTGGTCAGAATGAAATTGCAGAAGACTGTTAACCATACACAATTTTGGGCCACAGTCCTAGGGTAAGAGAGGAATAGTAGAGCTAGTAGCTATAGGAAAGCAGGGACCCTGGTCACAGTTCTAAAACACACAGGAGCACTAACACTTCTGGCTACAGCCCCTTCTGGGTTAAGACTAGAGCTCAGGCAGGGAGAACAGTAATCACACCTCTCACTGCATCATGCTACATTGGAAGCACTGAAAAAACCTATGATCTCACAGAATTAACTTTGAAAGCAGCAGCTAAAAAGCCTAAAGCTTAGGAAAGTACCTCACTGCATCACAGAAAAAGTGACATATTAACAAAAAGTTCAAAGTCAGGAAACAGACTGGAAAAAAAAATGAACAAACAATAAAAAAGGAAACTAGTCATAAAAGGGAACAGGAAAGATCATGACACAAACTCAGAAGACAACAATGTGAAAACAGCTGCAAATGAAGCCACAAAAAAAAAATCAGATCAGACATAAGCTTAACAAGAAAGGAAGAACTAAAAAAAGACATTAGAGTGGTGGAGGAAAAACTGGTAAAAGAAATTATTGTGACAAAATGAAGTTATGAAAAGAGAATTAAGAACTTGGTAAAAGAGACACACAAAAAGTACTGTAGAAAGTCAAACTGTTAAAAACAGAATTAATCAAATGACAAAAGAGGCACAAAAATTTAATGAAGAAAATCATTCCTTAAAATTTAGCATTGCTCAAGTGGAAGGTAATAACTCCATGAGACGTTAAGGAACAATGAAACAAAGTCAAAAGAATGAAAAACTAGAAGAAAATGGAAAATATTTTATTAGAAAAACAAATGACCTGGAAAATAAATCAAAGAGAGATAATTTAAGAATTATTGAACTATTTGAGAGCCACTAGCAAAAAAAGAACCTAGATATCATATTTTAAGAAATTATTAAGGAAAACTGCTACAGTAGCTTAGAACAAGAAAGTATAACAGAAATTGAAACAATTCACTGGTTTCCTCCCCCAAAATGATCCCAAAATGAAAACTACCAGGAATTTTATAGCCAACCTTAAGAACTTTCAGATCAAGAAAAAATATTGCAATCAGTCATAAAGAAATGATTCAAATAAAATGGAGTGACAGTCTGGATTACACAAGATGTAGCAACTTTTATATTAAAGGAACAGAGTGCTTGTAACATGATATTCTGGAATGTAAAGGAACTAGGATTACAACTAAGAATAAACTACCCAACTGAGAATAAACTGAAGATAATTCTTCAAGGGAATAAATGATACTTAATTTAATGTTGACTTTCAAGTATTCGTGACGAAGACCAAAGCTAATAGAAAATTTGACATTTAAAAAGAAAGTGTAATTTGACATTCAAAAAGAGAAGTACAAGAGAAATCATCAAGGATTCATAAGGTTAAATAAAATTATATTTCTATATTGGGTGATGATATATGTAACTCCCAAGAACTTTATCATTATTAGAGCAGTTAGAAGAAGAATGCATAAATAGAGGACACAGCTATGAGTCAATTTTGTTGGGGTGATCACAGAAAAAAAGGAAAGGGTGAGAAAGAGGAATACAATGAGAAAAACAAGGGAGAGGAAGAATGGGGAATTGTACCTCACAAAAAAAATTATGCAATGAAAAGCTTGTATATTGGAGGTGAAAATAAGATATTGATGGCAGGTAACACTTGAACCTCACTTTGGACTGATTGGTTCAAAGGGAAGAATAAATATAAACATTCAGTTAAGTATATAACTCTCTCTTACCCAACAAGGAAGCAGGAGGGGAAGGGAATAAACAGAAGAGGGGATAAAAGAAGCAACTAAATTTGGAAGTGGTCAGAAGCAAAGCAGACTTTGAGGAGGGATGGGGTGAAAAGAGAGAGAAGAAGAAACAGAAAAAATGGAATGGAGGAAAGTAAACACCAGTCATAACTGTGAATATGATTGAGATGAACTCACTCATAAAAAAGAAGTGGATAGTAGAATAGATTAGAAACCAGAACTCAGTAACATGTTCCTCACATAAACACATTTGAAACAGAGAGACACACAGAGAGTTAATATAATGAGTTGGAGCAGAATCTATTACTATTTAACTGATGTAAAAATGAAACATGGGTAGAAAACATGATCTTAGGTAAAATACAAGCAAAAATAAATTTAATGAAAAGATATAATCAGGAAAACTATATCTTGTTTAAAGGTGTCATAGGCAATGAAGTGATATTAATGTTAAGCTTAAATGCACCAAGCAGCAAAGCATACAGAGTCTTACAAGAAAAGTTAAAGGAGTTAAAGGAGAAAATAGGCAGTCAAACTATAGTAAGGGAGGAATGTCAATTTACCCTTCTTTTTTTTTTGTTCCTTGTTAATACAAATTTAATTATTTAACTTTTTACATTTATTTTCACAAGATTTTAGGTTCCAAAATTTTCTCCCCATTTGTCTCCTCCGCCACCCCAGTACACTGAGCATTCTAATTTCCCCTATCACCAATCTGCTCTCTCTTCTATCATCCCTCCCTTCTCTTGTCCCCATCTTCTCTTTTGTCCTGTAGGGCCAGATAACTTTCTACTCCCCATTACCTGTATTTCTTACTTCCTAGAAGCAAGAATAATACTCAACAGTTGTTCCTAAAACTTTGATTTCCAACTTCTCCCCATCGCTCCCTCCCGACCCATTCCCTTTGGGAAGGCAGGCAATTTAATATAGACCATATCTGTGTAGTTTTGCAAAGGACTTCCATAATAGTCGTGTTGTGTAACACTAACTATATTTCCCTCCTTCCTATCCTCCGCCCATTGTTTCTATTCTCTCTTTTGATCCTGTCCCTTCACGAGTGTTGACTTCTAATTGCTCCCTCCTCCCATTGCCCTCCCTTCCATCATCCCCCCCACCCTGCTTATCTCCTTCTCCCCCACTTTCCTGTATT
>CM053773.1:120530849-120551547 GCA_028658325.1 Potorous gilbertii
ATGGTTTTACCTGATGGTAAGCAGTTTTCTTCTTCATCAGAGACAAATGGCACAATCATCTGATCAAGAAAATAGCCTTCTATGGTCTTAATTTTTTTCCCTTTTCTGGGCATTTTCCCAGCCAGTTACTTGACTTCTGGGAGTCCTCTCCACCCTGGCCTAGATCTGCCCAGCTAGTGCTTGGGGTCTGAGATTCAAATGCTGCTCCCCAGCCTCAGGGCTTTCAGTGGCAGGCCTGGCTGCTATTCAATGTGAGCTTATCTGCTGGTGCTCAGGTGGGGGCAGGGCTGCCTCCCAGGCCCAGTTCCCTCAGGGGGTTTATGCAGAGACCTTTTGTAATGGAGCTGCTGCCAAGCTCCTGCCTGCTCTGGGAGCCTCTAGCCACCTGTTGCCTCTGCCGCTGCCTCCTGAGGGGACCTGAGTCATGGAGACACCCCACTTCCCTCTCTGCCCGTCTCTCTCACTGACCTGCCAGTCTGTGGGTGGAGGTACCTTTGTGGCCACTGGGGATTCCATCCCTGACGCCTGTTCGGATCTGCTTGCTCCTGTCAGTGCCCCGCGGCCGGGGCAGGGGAGGGATCTGCTCTTGTCCGGGGCACGATGGACCTTTGGGATCGGTTTTTCAGGGCTCTCTGGAACAGACATCTCCTTCACTGTGTTGCTGTGTGGCTTCCACTGTTCCAGAATTTGTTGGGAGTTCTTTTTAGAGGAAATCCATGGGCTGTGGGTTTGGATCTACCAAATGTGTGTCTTTCTACTCTGCCATCTTGGCTCTGCCCCTCTAATTTTTTAAATTCTTGTGTTGCAATGAAGTTCTAAGTCTACCAGAAAAAACTCCCACACACTTATCATTACTGTGCACAAAGTTCTACTGGTTCTGCTCCTTCCACTCAATATCAGACCACATAAGTCTTTCCAGGCCTCTCTGAAGTCATTTCTTATAACACAATAGTATTGCATTATTCGTATACCATAATTTATTCAGTCTTTCCCCAAAAGATGGGCATCCTCTTGATTTCTAATTTTTGGCCACCACAAAGAGGGCTGCTGTAAAAATATTTGTACTTGTGGGACACTTTCCTATTTTTATGTTCTCTTGGGGATACAGTCCTAGAAGCAATATTGATGGGCCAAAGGGTATGCACATTTTTGTAGGCCATTGGGAATAGTTCCAAATTCCTCTCCAGAATGGTTGTAACAGCTCATAGCTCCACCAACAATGAATTAGTATTCCAACTCTCCCACATCTTTTCCAACATTTATCATCTAACTGTTCTGTCATGTTAGCCAATATGATAGAGGTGATGTGGTACCTCAGAGTTGTTTAGATTTGATCTCTCTAATCAACAGTGATTTGGAGCATTTTTCATATGATTATAGATATCTTTAATTTTTTACTCTGAAAACTGTCTGTTCATATCCTTCGGCCGTTTATCAATTCAGGAATGACCTATGTTCTTGTACATTTGACTCAGTTCTCTATATATTTTAGAAATGAGGCCTTTATTGCAGATACAAGTTGTAAAACTTCTTTCCCAGTTTTCTGCTTCCCTCATAATCTTGGTGGCATTGTGCAAAAACTTTTCAGTTTAATGTAATCAAAATTATCCATTTTGCACTTCACAATGCTTTCTATCTCTTTAGTCAAAAATTATTCCCTTCTCTATAAATCTGATAAATACACTAATTCTTGCTCCACTAATTTTTTATAAGATCAATTTTCATACCGAGATCATGTACCCATGTGGACTTTATTCTTGTGCACAGTGTTAGGCATTGATCTATGTCTAGTTTCTGCCACACTGTTATCCAGTTTTCCCAGAAATTTTTGTCAAACAGTGAGTTCTTATCCCAGAAGCTGGGGTCCATCTATTATAAAACAATAGATTGCCATATTCATTAACTACTGTGTCTTGAGTATCTAGAATATTCCACTTGTCTACCCTTCTGTGGCCAAGTGGTTTTGATAAGTGCTGCTTTATAATAAAATTTGAGATTTGGTAGAGCTTTGCCACGTTCCCTAGCATTTCTTTTGTTTAATTCCCTTAGTATTCTGAACCTTTTGTTATTCCAGATGATTTTTTGATATTATCTGATATTTTGATTAATATGGCATGGAATAAGTAAATTAATTTAGGTAGAATTGTCATTTTTATTATATATTGTCAGCCTACCCACAAGCAACTGATATTTTCCCACTTACTCAGATCTGACCTTATTTGTATGAAAAGTGTCTTGTAATTGTGTTCATATAATCCCTGGGTTTGTTTTTGCAGGTAAACTCCTAAGCATTTTATAGTGTCTACTCTAGCTTTAAATGAGATTTCTCTTTCTATCTCTTGCTGTTGGGCTTTTTTAGTAATATATCGAAATGCAGAAGATTTGTGTGGGTTTATTGTGTCACCTGCAACTTTGTCAAAGTTGTTTATTATTTCAAGTAGGTTTTTACTTCAATGTCTGGGATTCTCTAAGTGTATCATCATATCATCTACACAGAGTGATAACTTAGCTTCTTCTTTGTCTCTAATTCATTCAATTTCTTTATCTTCTCTAATTGCTACAGCTAACATTTCTAATATCATACTGCATAATAGTGGTGATACTGGACATCCTTGTTTCATCCCTGATGTTATTAGAAATGCATCTAGCTTATCTCCATTGTATATAAGGCTTGCTGAGGGTTTTATATAGATACTGTTTATTATTTTATGGAAAGTTCCCTTTATTCCTATGCTCTCCAGTGTTTTTAATGGGAATGGGTGTTGTATTTTTTTGAGGTTTTTTTTTTGCATCTATTGAGATAATCATGTGGTTTCTGCTAGGCTTTTTGTTGATATGATCAATAATGATAATAGTTTTCCTAATATTTAACCAGCCCTGCATTCTTGGTATGAATGCCACCTGATCATAATGTATTATTCTCATGATAAGTTGCTATATTCTTTTTACTAAAATCTTATTTGAAATTTTTGCATCTATATTCATTAGAGAAATTTGTCTACAAGTTTCTTTCTCTATTTTATCTCTCCCTGGTTTAGCTATCAAAACCTTATTTACAACATAAAAAGAATTTGAGAGAATTCCTTCCTCCTCAATTTCCCCAACTTGTCTATATAGTATTGGAATTAACTGTTCTTTAACTATTCAATAGAATTCACTTGTAAGTTCATCCAGCCCTGGAGATTTTTTGCTAGGGAGTTCATTGATGATTTGTCAATTTCTTCTTATGAAATGGGGTTGTTTAAAGTATTCAAGTTCCTCTTCTGTTAATCTGAGCAATTTATATTTTTTAAAACAAACATCCATCTCATTTAGATTGTTGAATTTATGGGGATAATGTTGGGCAAAGTAATTTCTAATTATTGTTTTAATTTCCTCCTCATTGGAGGACAGATCAACCCTTTCATTTTTGATATTGTTAATTTGGTTTTCTTCTTTTTTTAATCAAATTGAGCAAAGGTTTCTCAATTTTATTGTTTTTTTCATAAAAACAACTCTTGAGAAGTCAAGTAACAGGCTGGGAAAATGCCCAGAAAAAGGGAAAAAAAAAATAAGACCATAGAAGGTTACTTTCTTGGTGACCAGATACCTCCTCCCTTCCTTTCTGTTGAGGAAGAACAATGCTAACCATCAGAGAAAGACATAGAAGTCAAAGCTTCTGTATCCCAAACATCCAAAATAAATATTCAGTGGGCTCAGGCCATGGAAGAGCTCAAAAAGAATTTTGAAAATCAAGTTAGAGAGGTGGAGGAAAAACTGGGAAGGGAAATGAGAGAGATGCAAGAAAAGCATGAAAAATGGGTCAATACCTTGATAAAGGAGACCCAAAAAAATGCTGGAGAAAATAACACCTTGAAAAATAGACTAACTCAATTGGCAAAAGAAGTTCAAAAAGCCAATGAGGAGAAGAATGCTTTCAAAAGCAGAATTAGCCAAATGGAAAAGGAGGTTCAAAAGCTTACTGAAGAAAATAATTCTTTCAAAATTAGAATGGAACAGATGGAGGCTAATGACTTTATGAGAAACCAAGAAATCACAAGGCAAACCAAAAGAATGAAAAAATGGAAGAGAATGTGAAATATCTGATTGGAAAAACAACTGACCTGGAAAATAGATCCAGGAGAGATAATTTAAAACTTATGGGACTACCTGAAAGCCATGATCCAGAAAACAACCTAGACATATCTTTCATTAAATTATCAAGGAAAACTTCCCTGAGATTCTAGAACCAGAGGACAAAATAAGTATTCAAGGAATCCACTACTCACCGCCTGAAAGAGATCCAAAAAAAGAGACTCCTAGGAACATTGTGACCAAATTCCAGAGTTCCCTGGTCAAGGAGAAAATATTGCAAGCAGGTAGAAGGAAAGAATTCAAGTATTATGCAAATATAATCAGGATAACACAAGATCTAGCAGCTTCTACCTTATGAGATCAAGGGGTGTGGAAAATGATATTCCAAAAGTCAAAGGAACTAGGTCTAAAACCAAGAATCACCTACTTAGCAAAACTGAGTATAATACTTCAAGGAAAAAAATGGTCTTTCAAAGAAATTGAGGACTTTCAAGCATTCTTGATGAAAAGACCAGAGCTGAAAAGAAAATTTGACTTTCAAACACAAGAATGAAAAGAAGCATGAAAAGGTAAACAGCAGAGAAAAGTCATAAGGGACTTACCAAAGTTGAACTGTTTACATTCCTACATGGAAAGGCAATATTTGTAACTCATGAAAATTTTCAGTATCTGGGTAGTTGGTGGTATTACACACACACACACACACACACACACACACACACACACACACACACATACATATATACACATGTGCATGCACACACAGAGACAGAGAGCACAGAGTGAACTGAATGGGATTGGATCATATCTTTAAAAAATTAAGTAAATGGTGACAGAGAAATGTCTTGAGAGGAGAGAGGGAGAAATGGAATAGGGCAAATTTTGTCTCATGGAAGAGGCAGGCAGGAGACATTTTAGTGGAGGGAAAAAGAAGGGAGCTGAGAGAAAAACAAGAAGTTTACTCTCATCACATCCTACTAAAGGAAGGAATAAAATGCATACTCATTTTGGTGTGATAACCTATCTTACAATACAGGAAAGTGGGGAAGAAGGGGATAAGAAGGGTGGGGGGGATGATGGAAGGGAGGGTAATGGGAGGAGGGAACAATTTTAAATCAACACTCTTGGGGAGGGACAGGATCAAAAGAGAGAATAGAAGCAATTTGGGGGCAAGAAAGGATAGAGGGAAATAAAGTTAGTCTTACACTACACAACTATTGTGGAAGTCATTTGCAAAACTACACAGATATGACCTATATTGAATTGCCTGCCTTCCCAAAGGCAATGGGTGGGGAGGGAGTGATGGGGAGAAGTTGGAACTCAAAGTTTTAGGAACAATTGTCAAATATTGTTCTTGCTACTAGGAAATAAGAAATACAGGTAATGGGGAATAGAAAGTTGTCTGGCCCTATAGGAGGGATGGGGACAAGGGAAGGGAGTGATGATAGAAGAGAGGGCAGATTGTTGATAGGGGAAATTAGAATGCTCAATTTATTGGGGTGGGGAAAGGGGACAAATGGGGAGAAAATTGGAGCCCAAAATTTTGTGAAAATGAATGTAAAAAGTTAAATAAATAAATTGAATAAAAAAAACCACTTACTTTTATTTATTAGTTCAATGGTTTTCTTAATTTTAATTTCATTAATTTCTCCTTGGATTTTCAGTATTTCTAATTTGGTATTTACTTGGGGATTTTCAATTTGTTCTTTTTCTAGCTTTTTCAATTGCTTCCCCAATTTATTGATCAGGAGATCAAATCTATTTTTATTCAAGTAGGCATTTAAATATATAAATCTTCCCCTAAGAACTACTTTTGCAATATCTCATAAGATTTGGTAGGTTGTCTCATTATTGTCATTCTCTTGAATGAAGGTGTTGATTGTTTCTATGATTTGTTGTTTAACTCAGTCTTTGTTTACCATTAGATTATTTAGTTTCCAATTAATTTTTGGTCTATCTTTCCATGGCCTTTTATTATATATTATTTTATTGCCTTTTGATCTGAGCAGGACACATTGACTATCTTTGCCTTTCTCCACTGGATTGTGAGGTTTTTATTCCCTAGTATATGGTCCTATTTTTGTATATGTGCCATGTACCACTGAGAAAATGGTATATTCCTTTCTATCCATTCAGTTTTCTCCAGAGATCTATCAAATCTACCTTATCCAGAGTTTTGCTCATCTCCTCAAGTTCTTTCTTGTTCATTTTAAGGCTAGATTTATCAGGTTCAGAGAGGGGGAGTTTGAGGTCCCTTACTAGTATAGTTTTGCTGTTTACTCTTTAATCCTGTAACTCTGTTAATTGTCCTCTAAGAATCTGAATGTTATATCATTTGAAGCATAGATGTTTAGTATTGATATTGCTTCATTGTCTATGGTTCCTTCTAGAAAGATATAGTTTCCTTCTTTATCTCTTTTAATTAGATCTATTTCTGCTTTTGCTTTGTCTGAGATTAGAATTGCTATCCCCGCTTTTCTTACTTCAACTGAAGCAAAATATATTCTGCTCCAATCTTTTACCTTTACTCTGTGTGTATCCCCCAGTTTCAAATGTGTTTCTTGTAAACAACATATTGTTGATTTATGGCTTTTAATCCATTCTGCTATCTGTCTCCGTTTTATTGGAGAATTCTTTCCATTCACATTACTACTTTTCTTTCCCTCCATCCTCTTTCCCACCACTTGTGCTTCACAACAGAGTTTTGTTTTTTTTTTTACCACTACCTCCTGCAATCTTCCCTTCCTTCTTTCAACCCCTCTCCCTTTTACTGCCCTTTACCCTTACTGCTTCTTCCCTCCCTTTTAGCCTCTCCACCTCTTTCTTTTCCCCTTTTACTCCTACTGCCTATAGAGCTATTTAGATGTATATACTTAAATTTATTGTTCCCTCCTTGAACCAAATCAGATGAGAGTACCTCTCAAATAATGCTCATCTCCCCCCCTTTCCCTCTACTCTAATATAATTTTGTGCTTCTTCCTGTGATGTAATTTACCATTTTCAGCTTCCTCCTTTTCACATCTCCTGTTACAATCTCTTTGAATGCCTAAATCACATTTTTAGCATCACAAAATTTACTTTATACCCCTTCCCTCCATCTCTGAAAATCTCTTTTATATTTCATATTAAATATGCAATTCTCTAGATTAATGAGGTAAACAGTTTGACCAAATTGAGTAACAAGTTTTCTTTTCCTCTGTTCACTTTTTTATGCTTCTCTTGAGACCTGTGTTTGAAGATCGAATTTCCTATTTAGCTCTGTCCTTTTTATCAGGAAGGTCCAGAAATCCCTTATTTAATTGAATATCCATCTCCTTGCCTGAAATGTTATGCTGAACTTTGCTGCATAATTGATCCTTGGTTGTAGTTCCAGTTCCTTTGCCTTGCAAAATATCATATTCCAATTCCTGTGATGTTTTAATGTAGAAAATTCAAGGTCCTGAATGATCCTCACTGTAGCTCCTCAATATTTGAATGGTTTCTTTCTAGCTACCTGTTGCATTTTTCTTTCACTTGATACTTCTGGGCAATTTTCCTTGCTTGTTTCTTGGAAGATATTGTCCAGACTCTTTTCTTCATCATGCCTTTCTGGTAGGCCAATAATTCTTAAATTTTTCTCTCCTTGGATCTCTTTTACTGGTCAGTTGTTTTTCCAATTAGATAGTCTACATTTTCTTCTACCTTTTCATTGTTTAGATTTTGTTTGATTTCTACTTGATGTCTCATAGAGTCATTAGCTTATACTTGTGTAATTCTAATTTTCATCAAATTGTTTTCTTCAGTTAACTTTTTCATCTCCTTTTCCATCTATCCAATTATTCCTTTCAAGGAATTATTTTCTCCAGTTAGTTTTTGTACTTCCTATTCCATTTGTCCAATTTTCCCAGTTAGGTTTTATGCTTCCTTTTCCATTTGTCCAATTTTCCTTTTTAAAGAGCTATTCTCTTAAGTGAATTCTTTTCTCATACTTTTAAAATCATTGACAATTTTTTCCTCTATTCCCTTTTTCAACTGTTCCTGCAGTGCTCTCTGTGCATAGGAGTAGTTCATAGTCCTTTTTGAAGCTTCGGATGGGAGTACAGTCTCAATACTGATATCTTTGATATTCACGTTTTGGTCCTTGTCCTCGTAGAAAGATTCTGTTGTCTTTTCCTTCCTCCTTGACTTCTTTCTCGTAATGGTGATGCTTTGTGTATTGTGGCCTCAGGTTCTATCTGCTAGACTCTAAAGAACTTGGTTTTGAACTGGCTGGTGTCAGAAAGCAAAGGCAGGTGAAATCTGTTTGTGTTTCCCTGGATTATCCCTCGAGCTAGTTTGTTAAGTGTAGGGGACGAGTGATCTGGTCAGGGAAGATCTCCTCAGCATATCTAGAGCAAAGCCAAGCTCAGGGCTTGGTGATCCCGGGCTGCTCTATTGTCTTCCCATTTGCCCTGGAGCACTGAGGCACACCTGGTTCCTAGTGTGAGGCTCCACCCCCTGGAACTCTGGCTGTCTGGGACCACTCTGTTCCTCAGCCACAGTAAGGAGAATATTCCTTTGCTATTTTCCTAGCCTCACATGCTATGAGACTGTTTGCCTCTTCTGCTGATTCCACGGATCCAGGATTTTTTGGGGGAAATATTTTATGGTTCTTTCAATGTCAACAAGGGGAGGGGGAAAGCATTTACCCATCACTCCTCTGTTTGGTCTCCTGGAAGTTCAAGTAGGTGATTTACAGACGTTTAATCTGCTGGCTGATAATCTCTGCCCAGCTGCTGCAGGTACCTGGGCCTCCTTCTGCTGCTCTCACTTGCTCTGGTCCACTTGACTCTCACCCTGAGCTGCTATCCTGTCATGCTGATGCTTCCTCAGACCACTCCTGGGCTTTCCTGTTCAGCTGCACGGTGCAAGGGACACTGTACCCTGCGCTGTATGCTCCTCCACTGTTGTCTAACAGATTCTTCCTGTCGATCTTCCAGTCTGTCCTAGAATGTGAAACTGCCCCACTCTGTCTCCTTTTGGATTCCGCACCTCCAACACTTGGTCAGATTCTCTTTTTAGAAGTATCTGATGGAGTTGGTCAAAGAGCTTAGGGAGTAGTTGCTCTCACTCTCTTGGCTCTGCCCTTCCACTTCTTAAGTTTTAAAGCAGCAATGATAGCACATTCCTTATGTATCTCATATGATTATTGTGAAGATGAAATGACAAAATTCATCTGAAGTGCTTTGTAATCATAAAATACTTTATGAATGCAATTTTGCAAGGCTATTACCGTATTGTCATTACTCTGTAATTATCTTATAAACTTGCATGCAAAGAAAGCACTTAGTAGATTTGGTTCAGTTCTGTAAAGAAAATTAGTTCCATTTTTATGGACTATGCAAACCTCTGTACTTGATATTTCTCAAACTTAGCATTCAATCTTTGTCATTGTTGCCATCATTTTGCCCCATTGGTACCATGGGAGTGTCCTCATCTTTTGAAATACATTGTCCCTTTACTTCTGCCTTTAATAATACACTACAAAATCTTTGGTAGTAGAGATTTTGTTTTGTTTTGTTTTGTTCTATTTTTTGATCTCTAGAACCCTAGGGCACAATATGTGCTATATGAATGCTAGATGGATTGGATTAGATTTATTTGAAAGGTGGGTAGATCACTGAATTTAATGTCATGAATGCCTGGGTTCAAATCCTCCCTCATAAACTCAATAGTTTTTAGCTCTAGGTAGATCATATCACCTCTCTGTACCTCATTTTCCTAATTCAAGTATGAGAGAGTTGGACTTGATAACCTCTTCTATCCAATCAAGTCGAAATATACGTCTATGAATTTCTTAGTGATAATGTTTAGCATTAACTAAGTCAGTTAAAAAAAATCAAAGGACTCAACAGGTTTTCTCTTCTTTCAACCTTGCATAATACTTGCTCAGTTTATGTTTGTAGATAGTAAAGTAACAGGAATATGTCTGATGCACATCTTTACAATCATGACATTACATGAGGAGTCTTTTAGTAAGGGATATTAAAAAGTAACTTGACAGGAAAAGATAAATGTATAAGATGGTATCAAAAAAAATAGTAATAAAAAAATCAGTGCTTCCTAGAATTTGCCACATGCTTCCAATTTTGAAAACAAAAACAAAAACAGCCTTTGATGTGAAGTCATTGTTGGCACAGAAAGGGCAGGCATATGATCTGGTGTACCTAAAATGTAGCTGCCTGGGTAAGTTCATATTGTCCAAATGCACTTATCTTTGTTATTCTAAGACTTAGATGAACTCGTTATTACTACCCCCACTCTATCCTTTGGCACAAGGTGTTTACCTAAAGTCTCTGGGTCCATTTTTCCTGGTTCACAAAATAATTCAAATAATAGCCCTCCCATCCATATTATGGATGCTAATATTTGCCATGGATTCTTGAATGCTTTCTGCTACTTTAATAATAACGCTGGAGATCTGATATGAAGCTCATGATCACATTACTACATTAAGGTAGCATTGCCTCATAGGCTCATATTTCGTCTTCCTACTGTAACTTTTGCAAGCAATATTTGTGGGCATCAACACCTGCACATTGAACAAATTACAAATTAAAGATGTAACAAAATTCTCTCAATGTGGTAAGTAATGCAGGGATTGCATTTCATTGCAATGAGGAAAGGCCTGGGACCACAGATGGTTAGCTACAGGAAATAATGCTGCTTTCCAGTTCTCCACAGGATTCACTGCTGAACAACAAGAAAACAAAGATATTAGAATATTGTATAAAATGAGATCATAGTCTACACAAAGACATGCAGGGACACCTAAATGACATCTGGTCCTGGTGCCTCATTGCTAATCCTCAGTAGGAATGGCTATGAAAGTTCTCTCTTCTGCATGAAGTTTTGAAATTCCAAATCATACTGAGCTAAAATACATACCAGTAAGAAATGTAGTTCTTTGATAACATTACACTCAGACTGTTTTGGAATTTCAGCGGGCTACAAGAGACAGAATCAGCAAATATCTTAGTAATATCCCACCCAGCCTATAGCAGGGATAAATTCCTCAAAAGTCAAAATAAAAGAGAAAAGTAACTTCCTTCAGTTCCACAATTGTTAACTAGGATTGGTCTGATAGAATCATAGATAACTTTAGCAGAGTGAATTGTTATTCATTTGAATGCACACAGAAGATAAAGGTTTTAAAATATTTAGAATGCTGAGAGGATTCAGGCTTTTGGAGCTCCCCAATTCCCTTTGCTAGTCAGTTTCCTCAGAATCTTGTGAACTTCAACAATGAAATCCAGCTAACAGACTAAATGTATTTATTATAATTATATTTCTGATTTCTTCTATTCCCATAAAGTATACAAGAATTTCCCTGACAGATAAAAACTACCTAAATCACACAATTAAAATGCCTTTAGAATTCAAGATTTTAAAACTTAATATGAAAGTCTAATAAAAATATATCTCAACAAAAAAAGCATCCATAAGTGGAGAATCTATCATGTATTCATACATGAACTAAAATATCTATATTTCTGGCTGAGTCTGTATTTATGTCTCTATGTCTTTATGTCTATGTGTATGTATGTGTATGTGGGTGTGTGTGTGTGTTCATGTCTCTTTTCTCCTTTCTTTCCTGTTACCTGACATGTGGTGCAGAGGTTCTAGGTTTAGTAATGGTATTTTGATAATACAATCTAAATCCATCTTCTTTGCATGAACATAAATGCATATATGACTCTTTAGCGTTAATATTAAAGGATAGATGCCCTATTTTTCTCTTTTGATTAAATCTATTTCAGCTTTAATTTTGTCTGGGATTATATTTACTACTCTTTTTGTTGTTGTTGTTGTTTTACTTAATAAATTCTACCCAGCCTTTTATTTTATCTATTTGTATCTCTCATTTTTATAGTATTTCCTGAAATCAGAATATTGTTGAATTTCAAATTTTAATCTGCTATCAGTTTCTGGCTTATGAGTAAATTCATGGCATTCACATTCTAAGCTATAATTATTTGTTGAACATTTTCCTCCTTCCTAACCCTATTGATATCCCTTCTCACTCATCTGCTTTACTTCTACCTGCTACCTTGGCCTCTTATTCTTTAAACGACCTAACCCCTCCAAGAGTCCCTCCTGTATCCTCTCTTCCACGCTATCCCCTTGCCCTCTTATTTCTTTCTGAATTTAGAAGACTTATAAATATCTTCTATATATACCCTTCTAGGTATATATGTTGTTACCTCTTTAACCAATCCTGATGAAAATAAGGTTCTTGCACTACCCGCTGTTCCCCCTAATACTTTCTTCTGTATCATTTTATTTTCCTTTTATGCCTTACTTGTAGTAAATAATCACTACTTTTTATCTTTCCCTACAATTTCATTGTTCAGAATCACCTCATCATATGCAGCTCAGTTTAAGTCTTTCTTTCAATCTTTCCAAATAATGGTGAGAGTCATGAGGGTACTAATATTTTCACACATAAGAAATAAACAATTTGGTCTTACTGAGTCTCTTATATTTAGTCTTTAATGTTTATCTTACATTTCTCGTGGATGTTACATGTCAAATTTTCCCTTAAGTTCTGCTGTTTTTGTCACAAATACCTGGAAATCTTTCAGTTCTTTAAATGTCCATTTTTTTTCCCCCATTTAGGATTATACTTAACTTTGCTAGGTAAGTTAGCCTTGGTCATAACCTCAGCTCTTTTGATCTAACAAATGCAGTATTCTAAGACCTACAGTTCTTAAATATAATAACGGCTGCTAGGTTTTATGCAATCTTTACTGTAACTACATGACATTTAAATTGTTTATGTTTTCTTGTTGCTTCCAATATTTTCTCCTTAACCTGGGAGCTTTGAAATTTGGCTATGATATTTCTTAAAGTTTTCTTCCTGGGATCTCTTTGAAGTTGTGATCGGTGGATTTTTTTCTACTTCTGCTTTGCCTTCTTGTTCTAAAATTTCCAAGGAAATTTGTTCAATATTTTCTTGTAATACAGTATCAAGATTATTTTTCATCATTATTTTCATAGTCTATTCTTATATTGTTTCTTCTCAATCTGTTCTCCAGATCAGTTGTTTTTCTGATAAGATGTTTCACATTTTCTTCTGTTTTTTTCATTCTTTTGATTTTGTTTTATGATTTCTTGGTGTCTTAGAATGTTGTTAGCTTCTCATGGCTCCATTCTGGGGATTTTCAAGGAATTATTTTCTTTCTTAAGTTTTTGATTCTCTATTTTAAGATGGTTGCCTTTCTTTTCATAAATTTCTTGATTTTCTTGGGTTGCTCTCATTCTTTTCTAATTTTTCCTCAATCTCTCTTATTTGATTTTTAAAACCTTTTTAAGTCTTACAAGACCTCTCTTTTTGGGCTTGGGACCATGTGACATTTATCAATGAAAAAGGAATGACTGTTTTAGCTCTGTTATCTTTCTCTGAATATGAATCCAAATCTTCTCTATAACCATAGTAGCTCTCTGTTTGAGTTCTTTCTCCTTACTTTATTCATTTTTGTTTTTATTTTCTAATTTTGTTTTTAGCAGCTATTTGTGTAATCAAGTTCTAGTCTAGAGGTATAGGAGATAAAGTCCCAAGCCTCAGGTTCCTCTTACTGTTGTTTTCTGAAGTCTATCTTGGTGCTCAACCTTGAGCTTTCCTCTACACTTTCTAAGATATTGGTAGAGCCCCGAGACCCACTGTCCTGTGAATGATCTTGTTCCTGAGGTCCTTTTGGTGGCTGGAAACTTCAGCTGTCTTCTCTCCTGGAATTGAAACCAGGGACTCTTTCTTCTGCAAGTGCCCACTGACAAACAGCCCTCAGCCCCCACTCCCACTACTGTACTCACTAGGTATGTGTTAGAGCCTTCTCCCAGGAAGCCTCAGCCCCAGACACTTCTAGTCAACACAACTGTGCTTGCCGTCCCTATACAATGGAAAGTATTTTAATCTTCTCCCACCTAGCCTTCACTACACAGTCCATGAAATGAAAGTTTCTAAGACTAAGACTTCTTCCCAACCTCAGCTGCCCCCAGGGACTTTTGTTTGTTGATTCAGCAGAGTTGGCTTGGAGGTGATTGTACTTCACTCAGACTGAACCTCTGCCCTGGGAGATTAGGTCTTTCCTGGGGTCTTCTCAAGTTGTCTTAGAAAAACAATTGTTTTATCCTGATTTTTGTTTATTTTCACTATTCTGTGTTCCTTATGAAACTATGTTTTGGCTTTTTTTGTGGAGGAAAATTGTAGAGCCATAAGTTTTTTGATCTACTTTATCATCTTCCCAGAATCCACTCTATCGTTTCTTTCCACCATAGCATCCAATGTGATCCTATCCAGAAAGCACATAGTCTATCAATTGAAAGAATTGCTTTCTATAAAAGGCCCCTCAGCTCCACTATTGGTAGAGTTGATTTACTTTTGGCCTATACTCTGAACAGTATAATTCATGGTACCCTTACCAAAGAAGTAGCTCAGATATGAAGTGGTGGATGTTGATTCAAACCTTCCCAGATATTTATTCACTGGGAAGTGTTGGGAAAAATCATTTACTCATTAATTAATTTAATCATTAAGAGAACAAAACACAAATGGAATTTTGCCTTGGCAAAGAAGGGAGGTCAAATTTCCATTGTGTTTGCATTGTGTCTGTAAATATGTTTTCTTATACTGAAAATGTTCCTGGGTGGTGGGATATGTGATTTATGTGCTAAGTCATGCCACTCATTGTGTCACATCTAAGAAACACCGAAGGGATTTAGCTGCAATAAATCTTTCATCAAATCAATGAATGCAGTATAACTGAACCATTTGTTTTACCCTCAAGCTATGTAGAATTTTAGGTAAAGAGGATGTTTACAGTTAGAGATCCCAGGACCCTCCCAGCTGCCTATATCTGAGGTGGTACACAGAGGTAGTGGGAGAGGAGAGGAAAAGACAGAGCATATTGTCATTATCCTTGTCATGGGTGTGTAATGCTTTCCTGGATTTAGTGAGCACCTAGTCAGTCAATCTTTTAGCTTTTATTATTTGCTTCCTATGTGCTAAGAACTGAGAATACAAGTAGGAGGAAAAAAATACTGCCTGCCTTCAAAGAACTTACATTCTAAAGGTGGAACACAATACCTAGCAAGGGGTAGAATTGTTCAGTCCTGACTGTATCCTGGTAAGAATCAAGCATTGGTTATCTTGGGCATCCTCTTTGAATGGAGTTTCTATGAAAAGCCAAACAATTAGAGGAGGTCCCTCAGAGGTACAAGATAGTTTTAAGGTGATTTCCAGGTTATTTGGTGACTGTCTTTTGGCATAAAGGATTCCTTCCTGGAAAGACTCCCCCTACTGACCCTTTCTACAACTGGGCTCACAGTGTCATACACCCCCATCACAGCTGTCAATAGGTAACAATAAATATCTAAGAAAAGGCCTGTGCCCCAGCCAAAGACATGGGGGAAAATGATTTTGGTGCTAAGAATAACATGCAAAACAGAAGGAGTCATTTCACTGCAAAGTTTATTGGGAACAATGAGAAAATGGGAAAGGGGAGAGAAAAAGAGGACCCACCATGAAACTTACAAATGCACAGTAACAGACTAAAACTCATATAAAGGCAATGCTGCATTGGGGAGCATAAGACACAAGTTTATTCAGTAAGAAGGGGGTGCTCCAGTAGGAAAATGTGCTCCTGATAGAGGGGGGAGGTTGAGCTTTCTGGGATAAAAGAAGAATTAAATGAAAAAATCCACATTATTTTATTCATCATTATTAATCCACAGCCATCAAAATTTTCTGCAAAGGACAGTTTGGTTTTACTTTATCCCTTTGCTTTACTTATGGACATTGGATGTGGATTTCACAGACTCATGGAATGGATAAACCCTCCAACATGTGAATCTTAATTAGTGGGTAAATTTGAAAAATATTCTATAACTTATCTTGTGTCTGCTATCAAAAAGAAAATAACTTACTTTTGTCATTTTTATAGTTAATGACTGCTTGTGTCAAAACAGTGACTATCAGCTTCTTGAGACCTTTACTATCCATGATATGTATCCATGATATGTGCCTAAAATAGTATCTGTCACATATTTTATTGAGAAGCAGGATCTCTTTTACTTGTCATAGGACTAATCATCACAAAACAGAATCATAGATATCATGCTAGAAAGGTGCTTCCAATGTTATCTAGTTCACACCATCCCCCCCCTAATTTTAGAGATGATAAACCTAAAGTTCATGGAGGTTGTCTTTTGTCTAAAAGTCACACACATAGTGGAATCAGAGGTGAGATTCAAACAGATTCTCTGATTTCAGTAGACAGTTTTCCCTCCCTTCCCCACCCAAACCTAGTTCTTTTTTGGATGTCCAGAATGGATAGATACAAATGAGACATTCTTGGAGGGAGTAACCATATTGATAAGATCACAGATATATATTGAATTATAGGGGTATTCTATAGCTCATGTTGAAGTATACGGGGTAAAATAAATAAGTGTAGGTAACCCAGTAGGAGAGCTCCATAATCTGGAAACAAACTCATCTGTTCTTACTATCAAAATCACACTGGGATTCCCTAAGTAGAAGAAAAGTAAGAGTGAAGTATATTCATTTTCAAGGTTTGGTTCATTTAAAATTCAGAAGATAAGGAATCTGCTAGAGAAAATTCAGGGAAATGAAAGCTGATGAATTCAAGAAAACAGAACATGTACCATTCTTTAGAATGAGTACTAAAGTATTGAAAATGTGGTTGTCTCCTTTTCACTTTGTTGTAGTTAATTCATTCTCAGCCATGTCTGACTATTTGTGACCATTTTGGGGTTTTCTTTGCAAAGATACCAGCTGGAGTGGTTTGCTGTTTCCTTCTCCAGCTCATTTTACAGATGAGGAAACTGAGGCAGACAAGGTTAAATGACTTGCCTAGGGTCATACAACTATGGGTATCTGAGACTGGATTTGAATTCAGGTTTTCCTGTACTCTTTAGTGATTGCTCTCCTTAGTGAGCTCTATGTAACTGCCCCATGTTTTTCACTGGAGTTTAGGTAAATACTTTTTTTTCAACTATATTCATAATTTCTCTTATTTAATATGACTTAAATACATTTAATGCTTTCTCTTTTTAATAATATCTTAATAAGAATTAGAGATTTACCTATAAACAAAAACAAAAAAATACCCTTTAAAAGTATATGAGTTTTAAGAAAAACCACTCACAACATTTAAGGGAGAGTCTAGCAGTAGCTCCCATCTTGCATTTAAGTCCTCAGACAGAGAGCACATAAGGAAAGGCACAAACACAGGGGACAATATAAGCCGGCAGTTCTTATACAATTTGGCATTTCCCTGAGATGCTTGGAGTACTAAGCAGTTTTGTGACTTGCTCAGAGTTCCACAACCAGTAGGAGTCAAAGGAAGGTCTTGAATCCAGTTCCTCAGTACTCTGGGGCCAAGTGTCTATCCACTATGCCACTTAAAGGGTACATGGTGAAAGGTCAGCTCTGACATCTGATGTTAATGGTTTCCAAAGTCTCCTGGTGATGTGATTATTCTCCTCCACCAGGCCAGTTCCCTACTGGTCTTCACTGAATAAAGGGTTTCTACTGGACACATTGTCTTTACCAGGCATTCCTCTCTGCTTGGCTTAAGAGGCTGCTATTTAGTGTTACTCTGCTCGTTTCTTATTCACTATTAGCTACCGTTAGGTACAGCTGTTCCAGGGAAATGATTACAGGGATTTTTTCCGCTTCTAGCTTCTCACTTCAGCTAGAATCCTTATATGGGACCTTTTTCTCTGACACATGTTTTCATGTGTCAAAGCTACTTTCTTCTGGGAAAAGGTAAAACTCTATCAAACTCATTCATCATGTGGGTACATGGGGGACAGCTATTTCTAAGATGAAAAAAAATAATACACTCCTTCCAAACCCCTCACCAGTAGCACCAAGTCTGATTTTCTCAGATCCTTAGAGAGAAAAGACTTTCACATACAGAAGGAGATCTTTGTCTCAAGTACCCAGCTCTTGGGACCTTAAACAGGGTCACTCTTGGCTATGAATACCATGGGAACTTAATTTCCTGATCACCAAATTTAATGTCTTAGTCAGAGATGTCATTCAATCTTTGAGGGAAAACATTCCTTATGAGTGTCTGTTTAATTGTGATTGCTAGGGTATACCTGATCAGTTAGATGGTAAAATGGATAGAGCTCTAGGCCTGGAGTCAAAAAGAACTGAATTCAAATCCAGTCTCAGACACTTACTAGCTATGTATCTTACTACCCTTGACAAAACATTTAACAGGATTTGCCTGAGTTTCCTCTTCTATAAAATAAGATGGAGAAGGAAATGGCAAACCACTCTGGTAACTTTGCCAAGAAAACCCCAAATGGGATGATGAAGAGTTAAACATGACTAAATCAACTCAACAACAAAATCCTACTCAACAGATGATCTAGAGTCTATCCTCCACCAAAAAAGAAACAAGAGTTTTGGAGTTCGTGGTTCAGTTTTTCTTTTTTTGTAACATGTTGATAAATTATTTATTTTTAACATTCATTTAAAAAAAACAAGATTCAATTTCTTTCTCTCCTATCTTCTACTTTATCACTGTTGAAAAAGCAAGCAATGTGCTAATAACCATGCATGTGAAATATTTCTGTATTAGTCATGTTGTAAAAAAGAAGAGCAAGAAAAACAAAGTGAAAAATATGATTCAGTTTGCACTCACATCTCATCTGCATTCTTTTGGAAGTGGATAGTATTTTTAATCATGAGTTATTTCTATTTTGTCTTCTGTTAATATGCACAACTCGTAATTTTGCATATATTAATTCATTTTACTTGGATTGTCAGGTTTATTGGGAAAAAATTAACAAAATAGCTCAAAATAATTGTTTTAATGTCCTTTTCATTGGTGAGGCATCCATCCTTTCCAATTTTGATACCAGTACTTTGGTTTTCATCTTTTTTAAAATCAAATTTGCCAGTGGTTTGTCTATTTTATTTATTTTTACATAAAACTAGCTCCTAGTTTTATTTATTACTTCAATGAATTTTTTCAACTTTTCATTTGACTTATCTCTCCTTTGATTTTCAGGTTTTCTGTTTTCATGTTTAATTGGAAATTTTAAATTTGTTCTTTTTTTCTAGTTTTTCTAATTTCATGCCCAATTCATTGATCTACTCTTTTTTTTCTTTTTAAAATTCATTTAAGTATTTAGAGATTTGAATTTTGTCAAAGTACTACTTTGGCATCATGACACAAATTTTGGTATGTGGTTTCATTGTTGTAATTGTTTTCACTGAAAATATCAGTTGTTTCTATGTCTTGTCCTTTGATGCAATCATTCTTTAGTGTTAAATTATTTTATTTCCAATTTTAATCTATACTTCCAAAGCCCTTTGGTGAATGTAATTTTGTTATATTATGGCTGGAAAAGAGTGCACATTATATTTCAGCTTTATTTTATGATGAGCTTTATATTGTGTCAAGAAAGGTAAATTGGGAGGGGCAGAACCAAGATGGCAGAGTAGAAAGACTCACGTATGCTAGCTCCGAACCCACAGCCCATGAATTTACTCTAAAAAGACCTCCCAACAAATTCTGGAACAGTGGAAGCCACGCAGCAACACAGTGAAGGAGATTTCCATACCAGAGAGCCCTGAAAAACCAACTCCAAAGGTCCATCGCACACTGAACGGGTGAGGAGCCCTACCTGCCCTGGCCATGCAGCATGGAGAGGAGCAAGCAGATCAGAGAAGGCTTCAGGGACAGAATCTCCAGCAGCCATGAAGGTCGCTCCATCCACAGACTCACAGGTCAGTGAAAGAGACGTCTGGACAGGCTGAGAGGGGAGCGGGGTGTCTCCTTGACTCGGGCCCCATCAGGAGGCAGCAGCAGAGGCAGCAGGCAGCCAGAGGCTCCCAGAGCAGGCAGGAGTTCAGCAGTAGCTCCACTACAGAAGGTCTCTGCATAAACCCCTTGAGGGAACTGAGCTTGGGAGGCAGCCCTGCCCCGACCTGAGGACCTAATTTAATCTTACCCTGAATAGCAGCCAAGCCTGCTGCCAAAAGCCCTGAGGATGGGGAGCAGCATTTGAATCTCAGACCTCAAGCACTAGCTGGGTGGACCTAGGCTGGGGTAGAGAGGACTCTCAGAAGTCAAGTAACTGGCTGTGAAAATGCCCAGAAAAGGGAAAAAATATAACACCATAGAAGGTTATTTTCCTGGTGAACAAATGATTCCAACCTTACTCTCTGAGGAGGAAGAAAACTGCTTACCATCAGATAAAGACATGAGTCAAGGCCTCTATATCCAAACATCTGAAATAGATATCCAATGGGCTCAGGCCATGGAAGAGCTCAAAAAGGATTTTGAAAATCAAGTTAGACAGGTGGAGGAAAAACTGGGAAAAGAAATGAGAGAGATGCAAGAAAAGCATGAAAAACGGGTCAATACCTTAATAAAGGAAACCCCAAAAAAATGCTGAAGAAAATAACACCTTGAAAAATAGGCTAACTCAACTGGCAAAAGAGGTTCAAAAAGCCAATAAGGAGAAGAATGCTTTCAAAAGCAGAATTAGCCAAATGGAAAAGGAGGTTCAAAAGTTCACTGAAGGAAGTAGCTCTCTCAAAATCAGAATGGAACAGATG